>CAWUFW010016335.1:247500-250000 GCA_963921515.1 Calotriton arnoldi
AAGGGACACCCCTGACGGGTGCCTCTAGAAAGTGGAATAGAGGCCGAAGTATGCCCATTTATCAATACTCTTGCGGTAGGCGCGGTGTAGAGTAGTTTGATCCAAGATATGAATACCACAGGGAACCCCATGTTTTGCAGTATCGTGAAGAGGTAGTCCCACTCCACTGAATTGAAAGCCTTAGAGGCGTCCAAAAACACCGCAACCAGCGCCAATTGCGGATCCACTGTCTGTAAGACAGAGAACAGTGTCCGTAGATTGTGGGAGGTAGCCCTCCCGGGTATAAAGCCCGCCTGATCCGGGAGAACCAGGTTTTCCATCAGGAGACTAAGCCGGTTGGCCAATAGCTTCGCAAGAATTTTGGCATCCGAGTTGATAAGTGAAAGTGGTCTATAGGATTCGCACCGATCCTTTGGCTTGTCTGGTTTCAGCAGGGAGGTGATTAGTGCCTCCCTCATGGAGGGGGAGGATCTGTGCGTCCAGTGCCTCAAGGAAGACCTCTTTCAAGATGGGGAGCAGTTGATCTATATATGTTTTATAAAAGTCAATGGGCAAGCCGTCCGACCCAGGCGCCTTCCCGACTTCATTTGCATGATGGCTGCCCGCAGCTCATCATCTTCAAATGGCGCCGCTAAAAAGTCACGATGGTGGTCTCCCAGCCATCCCAGCGCTATATCTTCGAGATAAGGAGCCAGTTCAGGCGGCGATGTGCGTTGCGAACTGTATAGGTCCGCATAAAATTTAGTAAATGTTTGTAGGATGTCAAGGCTATCTCTGTGGCGTGTCTCGTCCGCATCAACTACATCTGTGATGAAGTTGGAGAAATGGGGTCGTCGAATGTCATTTGCCAGCGCATGGCCCGGTCTCTCGCCTTCCCCATAGCGACGGGCCACAAAGTATTTCCCCCTAAAGCACACTTCACGGTTTGCCGTGTCTGTGTAATCCGAGATTTTCTCCCGAAGCGTCGCCCTTTGGTCGCCAGATGGTGCCGCCCACATGTCAGTCTCGAGCTGTTTAATTTCCACCTCTGAGCGTCGCAGACTGGCCCTAATGTCCCGTAGTACCCCAAAGCCCTTGGACATACAGGAGCCCCTCACCGTCACCTTGAAAGCCTCCCAAATGGTCCCCATGCATGCAACAGAGCCCCTATTCCTGGCAAAGAAATCAGTAATTTCGTCCCCTATGTCAGTTTGGAATACAGTATCTAGGAGCATCTCGGGCACCAGCCTCCAACAACGCGGCGTGGCAACAGAGTCAGGGAGAGCTATCTCCAAGTAAACAGGCGCATGATCTGAATATGTGCGAGCCAGATGACGTGTCGTTGTTATCCAAGGGGCCATTCCCCGTGAGCAGACCCAGTAATCTAGGCGTGACCAGTTGGAATGTCCCGCTGTGTAGTATGTACCTTCTCGGTCAGTGGGGTGGACATGCCGCCACGCATCAATAAGACCATGTTCTATCATTAAGTCAGAGAGGGCTTCCCGAGTATGGGTGTAGTGCTGTGGTAAAGGATTGGATCTATCCATGTCTGGGTTGAGTGCGACATTAAAATCACCGCCCCATATAACATGAGTGGAGCCGATTTGAAGCACCCGTCCCCATAATGCAGTAAAGTGGTCAGGGTCATCAGTATTGGGGCCATAACTGCAGGCGAGTGTGATTGATTGTGTGCCCAGAGTACCCCAGAGCATGCAGCTGCGGCCCGCGGGGTCGTTATATGTGCCTCCCAGAACAAAGGGCGTACCTCGTTTGATGAAAATAAGTGTGCCCCTGGAGTATGTTGAGTAGGAGGAAAAAACTCGTGCTGAGGCCCATCTACTGCCATAGCACGTAGGACGCCTGGGGTCCAAGTGTGTCTCCTGCAGCAGTGCAATTTGCACCTAGTGCCTATCTAGGTAAGCTAAGATTTGCCTATGCTTGCGTGGATCGCAAAGCCCCCTGACATTCCATGTAACTAGTTTAATATGTAATTGCGCATTGGGTGGTGCCATGGTGAGCACGTGGTGAGAAAAGTAACAAGGTGTACCGTAATGCCAATGTATCTGTGCCGAAAATAATTAATATGTATATGTGCCGTTATCCACAACGTCACACAGATGCCCAGAGCAGTTCTCCCTCGGATCTTCCCTCCAGTAGCTAACTCGAATGTGTGTACAAGAAAACAATTCAGAAACAATGAACCCACCCCTCCCACAACAGCACCCCAATTGTGCTGGAATATAGTCGTCCCACCCATCCCACCCAATCCCATGGTCGCTTCACAACACCCAAGCACGACCACGTTAACAAGAAAGAATAAACAGTAAAAGAAAAACCCATAAACAAGAAGCAAGTTAGGGGATCTCCCATAAGGAGGGCGCAGGTGGGCGACATTACCTTCCCGTGTCCCCTGTTCTTACAGCATTTCAACCCCTTGTCATCCCTTTGGATGGGGGAGGTGCAGCAGGGGGGAAGGGTGCTTGACGAAACATTTTCTGGCTCAATGAGTAGCAAAGTACAC
>CAWUFW010016335.1:255000-315415 GCA_963921515.1 Calotriton arnoldi
TTGACAAAGGCAAACAGGAAAAGAAGCGCCGACGCGCGTTTCGGAGATCCCAAGTATATATCAAACTCCTTCGTCAGGGCGCACTTTATTTAATCATTTTGAAGTTGACCATCATCTTGACTGTAAACACATATTCTCATCAATTTGTTGTAGATTTTTATAAGGAAAATTAAAGGGCTTCAATCACAATAAAATATTGGTTCCGAGTGGATTCCAATACACACAACGGTCAGATGGGCACAAGCGGTACACGCCTCCACCGGTCAATGTTCATAAAATAGATAAAAAGTAGAATTCCCATAAGAAGTAGTACTTTAAAAAAATGAAGCATGGACAGTTCAGGTATCGCAGAGCCACAATGGACATAACGACAATCTTAATGGACATGATGTCTCGAAATTGCCGGGTACCGCGTTCAGCACTTAGTTAATAGGGCCCGGTACTGCCGAGGAAACTGCCTCCTCGTGCATGGTCATAGGTCTACCGTCCTCAATCCTGCACCGCGGGGTCCCAGGTTGCAAACGCAGCTGGTAGCTGCGTTTGCAACCTGGGACCCCTGCGGTGTAGGATTGAGGACGGTAGACCTATGACCGTTAAGATTGTCGTTATGTCCATTGTGGCTCTGCGATACCTGAACTGTCCATGCTTCATTTTTTAAAGTACTACTTCTTATGGGAATTCTACTTTTTATCTATTTTATGAACATTGACCGGTGGAGGCGTGTACCGCTTGTGCCCATCTGACCGTTGTGTGTATTGGAATCCACTCGAACCAATATTTTATTGTGATTGAAGCCCTTTAATTTTCCTTATAAAAATCTACAACAAATTGATGAGAATATGTGTTTACAGTCAAGATGATGGTCAACTTCAAAATGATTAAATAAAGTGCACCCTGAAGAAGGACTTTGATATATACTTGGGATCTCCGAAACGCGCGTCAGCGCTTCTTTTCCTGTTTGCCTTTGTCAATTTTGTTGTATGTACTGGTTTTTGTTATTATCTGTTTTGTATGACTTATTGCTCTTGATTGTTGGTTCTTCTGTATGTGGTGGTTGGGGTGGTTACATGTATATTTACTCATAGGTACCCCATTATATCATGATGTTGGGCTTCTGTCTTGTTTTATTGAATCTTGTGTGATGTCGCCTGCATCACATATGATAATGAAGAAAAATGCATAAAATACTATGAAAAAATATATTTTGATAAATACAAGAATAAAATAAAAAAATTCTTATAAAAATATTTTTGGTCTGTGGGTTTTCTTGAATTATGGACTTATGGCCAATGTTAGAGGTATATATGTGAGGGAAGGTTTTTGTGTTTTTGTAGTTTCTTTTCCTCCGCTTAGTAATATGCTTAAATTCAGAGGGTCACCACGTCTGATCTGAGGTCGTAGTCGGAAAAAACACCGAAGCATCGGGGGAGCCGTCGGGGAAGGCCAGGCCCCTGCCGGAGCAGGGGCCTGGCATCCCGGCAGCGCACGCCCTCTTTCCCCGGATCGGATCTGGAGGGGGTTCGCCCTCCCCAGGAAGCCGGCCACGAAGGTGGGCGCCCAAAGCACGTGCGTGCAGACAGCCACACGCGGCATGCAGCCAGGCGCCCCGGGACGGGCCCGGGGTGGCCGGTTGCCTACCCCCCACCGAGGCGGGGAAGCGGGGCTAGGCGCACCGGCGGCATACCTCTGCGGCAGGACCCAGTGAGGGACCCTGTCAAGGGCGATCGGGGGGTCTGACCTTGTGGGGGGACAAAGGGAAGCGGAGCTAACCCTGCATCGGCCCCAGCTGCATCCCGGGGAAGCCCCGGGGCTATTGACGATCGAGCGACCCTCAGACAGGCGTAGCCCCGGGAGGAACCCGGGGCCACAAGGTGCGTTCAAAGTGTCGATGATCAATGTGTCCTGCAATTCACACTAATTCTCGCAGCTAGCTGCGTTCTTCATCGACGCGCGAGCCGAGTGAGCCACCGCCAAGAGTCACAGGCAACTTTTCGAAAACGTTCGCCCACCTGCGGGCGCAAGAGAGGCGGGAGGAAGGCGACGCCGTCCGTCCACCGCCCACGCGGCAAGACAGCCCGGGCGCCCTTTTCAAGGCTTCCCCTCTGGGAGTCAGACTGCACCGTTGGGAGGAAAAAACGTTACCAGGCGCTCGGCCCAGGAGTCCCCCCCCCACCCGCGGGCAAGGAAGGGGGCTCCCGGAGCAACGGGAGCAGGCAGCAGCCCCACCGCCACCAGTCCCTCCCGGGGTAACGGGGAGGGACCGCGCAAGTCTTCAAACCCCTCGGTTCGGCCACACGGGACCAGGTCAAACCGGGTACCTGGCAACGAGGGAGGGTCGCCCCACCTGCATGTCAGCCGTCTGTCGCCAGGCAGCCCCGAACAGTGCCGGCGGGTTTGTGGGAAGCCCACCCCACCCTTGCCAGGGTCAGAGGCGCTGGAAGGGGAGAGCCAGGTAGCTCCCCATCCCACACGCCTCCCACCGAGTGCAGCCGGGGTCCCCTCGCAGGCCCTCGGCTTTTTCTCTTCCAGACCGCCCTGTTGCGTGAGAATGGCTGCTACTCATTTGCCCAAAGCCCGGACATGCCGGGACTCGGGCACGGGAGGGCCCAGGGCAGCAGGGCCTTTTTAGGGTGGGGGGGTGATCCCAGCCCGGGGAGGCACTGCCATTCGGTTTCCCCCCACCGCGGGGGTCGTGCCGGGTGAGTGTGGGTTCTGTCTCGGGAGGGCCTACCGCTGTGCCTCTCCCAGAGAAAGGGGCCTGGGGCCGCCCCCGTTCCCTGTCCCTCAGTTGGTCAGGTCCTCCCCCAGCAGAGGAAGACCCGCCGAGGCCCGGCCCTCACCCAAGCACCCCATGCGGCCACGGACCGCTCCGCCGGCCGGGGTGCGCCAGGGCAGGGCCGGGCCCTGTGCCTACGGTGTGCTTGCAGGAGGCGGCCGAGGGCTTCGGGCTGGTGCTGTCGGTCGCTCAGGCCGCTCGGGCCGCTCCGCCGTTAATGATCATTCCGCAGGTTCACATACGGAAACCTTGTTACGACTTTTACTTCCTCTAGAAAGTCAAGTTTGATCATCTTCTCGGCGCTCCACCAGGGCCGTTGCCGACCCCGGCGGGGCCGATTCGAGGACCTCACTAAACCATCCAATCGGTAGTAGCGACGGGCGGTGTGTACAAAGGGCAGGGACTTAATCAACGCAAGCTTATGACCCGCACTTACTGGGAGTTCCTTGTTCATGGGAAATAATTGCAATCCCCAATCCCTATCATGAACGGGGTTCAGCGGGTTACCCGCACCTGTTGGCAAAGGGTAGACACATGCTGATCCGTTGAGTGTAGCGCGCGTGCAGCCCCGGACATCTAAGGGCATCACAGACCTGTTATTGCTCGATCTCGTGTGGCTGAACACCACTTGTCCCTCTAAGAGGTTGGACACCGACCGCTGGGGGTCGCGTAACTAGTTAGCATGGAGGAGTCTCGTTCGTTATCGGAATTAACCAGACAAATCGCTCCACCAACTAAGAACGGCCTTGCACCACCACCCACAGAATCGAGAAAGAGCTATCAATCTGTCAATCCTTTCCGTGTCCGGGCCGGGTGAGGTTTCCCGTGTTGAGTCAAATTAAGCCGCAGGCTCCACTCCTGGTGGTGCCCTTCCGTCAATTCCCTTAAGTTTCAGCTTTCCAACCATACTCCCCCCGGAACCCAAAGACTTTGGTTTCCTGGAAGCTGCTCGGCGGGTCATGGTAATAACGCCGCCGGATCGCTAGTCGGCATCGTTTATGGTCGGAACTACGACGGTATCTGATCGTCTTCGAACCTCCGACTTCTGTTCTTGATTAATAAAAACATTCTTGGCAAATGCTTTCGCTTTGGTTCGTCTTGCGCCGGTCCAAGAATTTCACCTCTAGCCGGGGGATGGGGCCCAGGGCTGGAGCACCCGACCCGGGGCCCGGCGGGGCCCCTGGACCCAGCCGGGGCTCCCATGCCCAGAGGCGCAGGGGAAGGCTCCCCGGGCCTCCGTGACCCCGTCCTGGGCACCCTGCCACGCAGCAGGACCGAGGACGGAGCCCAGGGTGGGGAGGCCGCCCTCCCCGGGGCCCTCAGGGGCCCCGGGTGGAGCTCCTGAACCCAGCCAAGCAGGGGGAGACTCCCCGGGCATGACAGAACCCCGTCTTGGGCCTTTGGCAGAGCGGCAGGCCGGGGGACGGGCCTAGGGCTGGAGCACCCGACCCGGGGCCCGGCGGCGCCCCTGGACCCAGCCAGGGCTCCCGGGCCCAGAGGCGAAGGGGAAGCCTCCTCGGGCCCACGGGACCCCGTCCCGGGCACCCTGCCATGCGGCAGGACTGAGGACGGAGCCCGGGGTGGGGAGGCCGCCCTCCCCGGAGCCCCCAGGGGCCCCGGCCGGAGCTCCTGAACCCAGCCAAGCAGAGGGAGGCTCCCCGGGCATGACGGCACCCCGTCTCGGGCCTTTGGCAGAGCGGCAGGCCGGGGGACGGGGCCCAGGGCTGGAGCACCCAACCCGGGTCCAGCAGGTCCCCTGGACCCAGCCGGGGCTCCCGGGCCCAGAGGCGCAGGGGAAGCCTCCCCAGGCCCGCAGGACCCCGTCCCGGGCACCCTGCCATGCAGCAGGACTAAGGACGGAGCCTGGGGTGGGGAGGCCGCCATCCCCGGGGACCCCCGGGGCCCCGGCCGGAGCTCCTGAACCCAGCCAAGCAGGGGGAGACTCCCCGGGCACGACGGAACTCTGTCTCGGGCCTTTGGCAGAGCGGCAGGCCGGGGGATGGGGCCCAGAGCTGGAGCACCCGACCCGGGACCCGGCAGGGCCCCTGGACCCAGCCGGGGCTCCCGGGCCCAGAGGCGCAGAGGAAGCCGCCCCGGGCCCGCAGGACCCCGTCCCAGGCACCCTGCCACGCAGCAGGACCGACGACGGAGCCCAGGGTTGGGAGGCTGCCTTCCCTGGGGCCTTCAGGGGCCCCGGCCAGAGCTCCTGAACCCAGCCAAGCAGGGGGAGGCTCCCCGGGCACGACGGCATCCCGTCTCGGGCCTTTGGCAGAGCGGCAGGCTGGGGGACGGGGCCCAGGGCTGGAGCACCCGACCCGGGGCCCGGTGGGGCCCCTGGACCCAGCCGGGGCTCCCGGGCCCAGCGGCGCAGGGGAAGCCTCTCCAGGCCCGCGGGACCCTGTCCCGGGCACACTGCCACGTGGCAGGACCAAGGACGGAGCCCAGGGTGGGGAGGCCACCCTCCCCGGGGCTCCTGAGCTCCTGAACCAAGCCAAGCAGGTGGAGGCTCCCCGGGCACGACGGAACCACATCTCAGTCTTTGGCAGAGCGGCAGGCTGGGGGACGGGGCCCAGGGCTGGAGCTCCCGACCCGGGGCCCGGCGGGGCCCCTGGACCCAGCCGGGGCTCCCAGGCCCAGAGGCACAGGGGCAGCCACACCAGGCCTGTGGGACCCCGTCCCGGGGACCCTGCCACGCGACAGGACCGAGGACAGACCCCGGGCTGGGGGGGTGTCCTGGCCCATCCGGCTGCCAACTGAGGACCGCTAGGCCGAGAGGGGTTCTGGAGTACCCTGTCCCTAGTAATCGGGAGGAAGGGTACCCCCCTTTCTGGTAACTCGTGCGCACCGCAAGACTTGGGGGACCCTAGGCACGGACGCACCTGACCTCCTGGAGCCCTGGCTGGGATTGGGGAGGCAAATGAGCCCTCATCGGGACTTCCAGGGCAGCCCGGCCATCTGGTTGCCCCATTGGAAAGCATTGCGCGTGACCAGATGGCCGAGGGGAAAGACGCGACCAGATGGCCGGGCCCGAAGGACGCCCATCTGCCCGCCCTGAGCCTTCGCGGGAGGGCTCCCGTCTGCCCTTTTGAGGGCTCGGGGGCTCTGCTTCCCGGGGGCTCGGAGACCCCGGCTGGGCCTCAGGCACGGAAAGGCCCGCAGGAGCTCTCTGGCCCAGACGCCCAAGGGAGGACCGGCCGGGGCCCGATGGAGCCCGTCCCGGGCACTTTGCCACACGGCGGGCCGGAGGAGGGAGCCCTGGATGGTGGGGAGGTGTTGTCCGGGCATAGCCCATCTGGTCCCCGGCTGAGAACCGCCAGCCCGAGAGGGGTTCCGACATACCCTGCCCCTAGTAATCCGGAGGAAAGCTACCCCTCTTTCTGGTAACCCGTGCGCACCACGAGACTTGGGGGACCCTAGGCGTGGACGCGCCTGACCTCCTGGAGCCCTGGCTGGGATCGGGAAGGCAAATGAGCCCTCATCGGGACTTCCAGGGCAACCCGGCCATCTGGTCGCCCCATTGGAAAGCATTGCGCGTGACCAGATGGCAGAGGGGAAAGGTGCAACCAGATGGCCGGGCCCGAAGGACGCCCATCTGCCCGCCCGAGCCTTCGTAGGAGGGCTCCCGCCTGCCCTTTGGAGGACTCGGGGGGGGGGGGGCTCTGCTTCCCTGGGGCTTGGAGACCCCGGCTAGGCCTCAGGCACGGGGATCCCGCAGGAGCTCTTGGGCCCAGACACCCAGGGGAGGACTGCCCAGGACCGATGGAGCCCATCCCGTGCACTTTGCCACTCCGCGGGCCGGAGGAGGAGCCCCGGACAGTGGGGAGGTATTGTCCGGGCCTAGCCCATCTGGTCCCCAGCTGAGAACCGCCAGCCCGAGAGGGGTTCCACCATACCCTGCCCCTAGTAATCCGGAGGAAAGCTACCACTCTTTCTGGTAACCCGTGCGCACCGAGTGACGGAGGGGACCCAGGGCGCGGAGGTGCCCGACCTCCTGGAGCCCTGGCCGGGATTGGGGAGGCGGACAAGCCCTCATTGGGACTTCCAGGTCGGCCCGGCCATTGGAAAGCATTGCGCGCAACCAGATGGCCGAGGGGAAAAGGCGCGATCAGATGGCCGGGACCGAAGGATACCCATCTGCCCGCCCCGAGCCTTCGCGGTAGGGGTCCCGCCTGCCCTTGCAGGGCTCGGAGAACCCAGCTGGGCCTCAGGCACGGGGAGCTCACAGGAGCTCTCGGGCCTGGACGCCCAGGGGAGGACTGCCCAGGACCGATGGAACCCATCCCGGGCACTTTGCCACGCCGCGGGCCGGATGAGTGATGTAATATGTGACGTCATCAGCAGTTCATTGCGGGGGTGCGAGTTATAATAAGCTCAGCTAACTATTACGGCTGAATTTCTTTGGTTTTGTACGAGTGAAATGTCAGCCTAACTATAACGTCCCTGAAACCTGTGGTTTTTTCAGTGAATTTCCAAGGTTTTTTAAATGCTACTTTCTAACTATGCCTACATAGGTAGGACATGTAGAGAAAGAGGAAGAAAGGTGCAGAAAGAAGCAAGAGAAGTGCAGAAAGATGCAAGAGAGGTGCAGAAAGAGGAAGAAAGGTGCAGAAAGAAGCAAGAAAAATGCAGAAAGAGGCTACAGAAGTCCAGAAAGAGGAAGAAAGGTGCAGAAAGAAGCAAGGAAAGTACAGAAAGAAGCAACAGAGGTGCAGAAAGAGGCCTACTTCGACTGTACCTTTCCACAGTATCATACAAAGTAGCCTAATCACTAATCCTTCTCCCAAAATGTCTTAAACGTCACTTTTCTTTTGAAGGTTCAATATTCATCGACTGCTCAGAATGTTAGGCCTACCAAATGTAAAACAGCAATCCTAATAATATCACTGTTGTAAGTCTGACCAAGATTGTGAAGGCATGCATGCATGTGTCTCTCCTTTTACCAAGTGACATGTTACATAAAAATAAACATACAAATGCTTCAATACCTTTGTTTCAAACAGCATACTCTGTAAATTTGTGTACAAAAAGGTGTATGTATTTCTTTCTGCTCATAATACAGGGCACATGGGTATTCAATAGTATATTTGATGGGCTCTATAACACCTATATACATAAGACATGTCTGCCTGTGCAACCAAATGACAGAGCAGAACTGAGAAGATTTGACCACCTATAGGAGAAGCTACCCGCTTTTTAAGCTACTATCTTCAGATGCATAACACGTGACAATACATGTACTAGTAGACATATACCTCAGTAACGAGAGCACGCAGACCTTTAAACTTGACAGCTTGCACTTCCCATTTGAATACAGAAAGAGGCGAGAGAAGGGCAGAAAGAAGCAAGAGAAGGGCAGAAAAAAACAAGAGGCTTGCAGAAAGAGTGAGAAGTGCAGAAAGAGGCAAGAGAGGTGCAGAAAGAGGCAAGAGGGGTGCAGAAAAAAGCAAGAGAAGTGCAGCAAGAAGTACAGAAAGATGCAGAAGAGGCACAGAAAAAAGCAAGTGAAGTGTAGAAAGAAGCAACAGATGTGCAGAAAGATGCAAGAGAACTGCAGAAAGAGGCAAGAGAGGCAGAAAAAGGGATGAGGGATGCAGAAAGAGGGAAGAGGGCTGCAGAAAGGCGAAAAAAGGTGCAGAAAGAAGCGGAAAAAGGTGCAGAAAGAAGCTAGAAAGAGGCAGAAAGAAGCAAGAGAAATGCAGAATGAAAAAACAGGTGCAGTAAGAGTCAAGAGGGGTGCAGAAAGAAGCAAGAAAGGTGCAGAAATAAGGAAGAGAAGTGCAGAAAAAAGCAACAGAGGTGCAGAAAGAGGCAAGAGAAGTGCTGAAAGAAGGAACAGAAATGCAGCAAGAGACAAGAGAAGAGCAGAAATAAGCAACAGAAATGCAGAACGAGTCAAGAGAAGTGCAGAAAGAAGCAACAGAGGTGCAGAAAGGAGCAACAGAAGTGCAGAAAGAGGCAAGAGAGGTGCAAAAAGAGGCAACAGGGGTGCAGAAAGAGATAAGAGAAGTGTAGGTGAGTAGGATCTGCTTCACATGGGTACCCCCACTTTTTGCTGATGCTTCACTGTTTTTCGACCTTAGTCTGGCTGGGGCCCTGCTAATCAGAACCCCAGCCTAGCTGCTTCTTCTTTAAAATGGTTTCCATGTGCCTTAGGCACATCTCTGATTGGAATCTGGAGTGCCCTTATAAGTCCCTAGTATATGGTATACTATGTACCCAGGGCATAGGTACCTCAGAGGCCTACCAGGGGCTGCAGCATGTATTGTGCCACCCCTGGAAGGCCATCCAAACTGACACCACAGGTCTGCTACTGCAGCCTGGGTAAGGTGGTGCATGCACTCCTTACTGTGATATAGGCTACCTATATCACTATATACATACACACATATAAACCTATAAGTCACTCCTATGGCAGGCCTTATCAATCCTGAAGGCAGAGTGCGTGGTTCCTATGTGAGAGGGTGCCCCTGCATGAGCTGGGCCCCTCTGCAGCGTTCGGAGACCCTTCTCTGATGCTGTTTGTAGTGCAGCCTGACCATATACTCTTAAGCACATTATAACCTCGCGTTAAATGCTAACTTTGGGATGGCTGCACGGAAACATGTCGTGTTTGGTGTCAAACATCTTGGAATACTACCCCCCCGCCAGTTCTGGCGGCGGGGGTAGCATTCCACCCTTCTAGAGGGAAAGACATGTACACACCGGTATACCCGGTACTGACTTTCCAGAGCCCTGGCATCACAAAATGGATGCCGCTGCCACAGACACAAGTCTGGCCTCCTGCTGCTGACCGAAACTCCGGCAGGGGAGGCCTGGACAATAGGTTTCCTATCCCAGGGAGGTGTGACCACCTCCCCAGACAGGATAGTGTGTTTTGGGGCTGGGCGGGAGCACTCTCGGGTGCTTTGAAATCCTGCACTGGGGCCACACTTGGTGTCCCTGTGCATACCCCGGTTCAAACCGGCTCAGGGCCTTCCAGCCCCTGCTCTGGCGCGAAACTGGACAAAGGGAAAGGGGTGTAACCACCCCTCTGCCCTGACCCTCCCATAGGTGGGGCCACAGAGTATGTCCAACCCCCTACCTTAGTATAAGTAGGGGACCCCAGTCCTTAGGACTTTAGATTTACCTGGATGAAACTCTGACACAGAATCCTGGACCTTCGACGCTCTACTTCAAGATTAGAGGACTGAAGAATCTCCCTTGGGGTCAAGGAATGACTCCCCTGCTTGGCAGGCACCAAAGAAGCAATTGTCCGGTCTGCATTGCTGAAGCTCCCGTCGGACGCCGAAGTCTCTGCATCACCAGAGGTGGATTTCCAGACTTCCCGAGGCTGCCCTGAGTCCCCAGCAAAGCTGAGGCCCGTAGCTGTCGTGGGTAACGTGGAACCGTGACCCCTGGATACCAAATGCATTTGCAAGTGCATCCTCTTCTGGGTCTCCCACGAAGTCGTGCTTTGGGCTTCGAGTAGCCCCAGCCTCCAGCACCAACTGCACCGAAGATCACTGGCCTCCACTCCACGAGTGTCCTGTGAGCCAGCTCCACGTGCATCGTCTCAAGGCTCCTTTGCGGTCGCTAGTCTGTTGGCTAGTAGGCCCTCCCGAAGGCCAATCTTTTTCTGCTTGGGCTCCCTGGTTGCTCCAGGTGTGCCCTGACTTACCCTCGCTGGGTGAGTCCCACAGACCTTGCTGGTCTGCAACATCGTCCTTCTTCCAGTTCCACGAGACTTGCCGTTGCCAAGGCTTGTTGGGTCCAATCCAGTCGCCGACACCCCTGCAATCGACAGATGTTGTAGGACAGATCGAATCCAGCTCCTGGTCATCGTCGACGCCTCCTGGACCTCGTGGCTGAAGAGTCAAGACAACCATCAACCTACCTGAAGCACTAGACATCGGTGGGCATCTGCTCATCGCCTTCCTGGTCACTGGCTAGTGACCCAGACTCTGTCCCCTCTGCTTTCAGGTTCTTCAGATCTTTGATCCACCTTTGGATCCACCCGAACACTTTCGACTTGGTCGCCAGCAGCACTTTGCAGCAGATCGCCATAGAAAGCGACGACGAAACCCGACCCCGAAAGACACCTATGCACCCGGCTCCCCTGGGTGAGGTAACTCGAGTACTCCGGTGCTCCCGTGGGTATTGACACTAGAACAGCCTAGTTCTCCAAGGGTTTGCTCCAAGTCCTCCTCTAAGTGTCCCTTTTCTTTTAAATTCTAATCGCGACTTTCCCCATAGAAGTTAACGGCGATTCGCGGCTGTGTTCATACACTGCACGCGTCTCCGGTGGGTCCCCTGTGTCACTACCTTGGGTGGTTCCTTGTGGTCCAAGCACTTCTACAGGCTCTAGGCCTTGTGTCTAGCTCAGTCGTGGTTCTTATACCACTTTATTGGTATATGGTTTGGTACGCCCCTGGGGCTCAAACATGTATTTGTGCTATTACTGTAGATAACTAACTTATAATTTATGTACTTGAACTCTAGCCTCATAAAGAGACTAGAGGGGTGTGTTTAGTAATAAATACATATATTTTGAATATATACCTGGTGTGGTCCTCTTTCATTTGGTCACTCAAGAGATTATAGACTGGTAAAACAAGCTGCTTTACATTCCTTCAAGACTTAGCCTGAAGGCTGCTCTCCATAGCTACCACTAGGATAGCTTTCAATAAAGGTTGTCTTTAACCTATCTCCAATAAGGGGTTGTTTGGACTGGTGCAAGGTGCCCACTATAATTAGTGGACAGCATATGCCAGGCCAACTTCTCACAAGAAGTGCAGAAAGAAAGAACAGAAATGCATAAAGAGGCAAGAGAAGAGCAGAAAGAAGCAACAGAAATGCAGAAAGAGGCAAGAGAAGTGCAGAAAGAACCAACAGAAGTGCAGAAGGAGGCAAGAGAGGTGCACAAAGAGACAAGACAGGTGCAGAAAGAGGGAAGACGAGTGCAGAAAGAGGCAACGGGTGCAGAAAGAAGAAAGAGGTGCAGAAAGAAGCAACAGAGGTGCAGAAAGAGGAAAGAGAGGAGCAGAAAGAAGCAACCGAAATGCAGAAAGACACAAGAGAAGCAGAAAGAACCAACAGAGGTGTAGAAAGAGGCAACAGAAGTGCAGAAAGAGGCAAGAGAGGTGCACAAACAGACAAGAGAGGTGCAGAAAAAGACGAGAGGTGCAGAAAGAGGGAAGACGAGTGCAGAAAGAGGCAACGGGTGCAGAAAGAAGCAAGAGAGGTGCAGAATGAAGCAAGAGAAATGCAGAAAGAAGCAACAGAGGTGCAGAACAAGGCAAGAGTAGTGCAGAAAGGGAAGAGAGGTGCAGAAAGAGGCATGAGAGGTGCAGAAAGAGGGATGAGGGGTGCAGAAAGAGGCAAGAGGTACACAAAGAGACGAGAGGTGCAGAAAGGGGAAAGACGAGTGCAGAAAGGAAACGGGTGCAGAAAGAAGCAAGAGAGGTGCAGAAAGAAGCAAGAGAAGTGCAGAATGAAGCAACAGAGGTGCAGAAAGAGGCAAGAGAAGTGCAGAAAGAGGCAAGAGAGGTAAAGAAAGAGGCAAGAGGGATGCAGAAAGAAGGAAGAGGGGTGCAAACGGAGGCAGGAGTACAGCAGAAAGAGGCAAGAGAGTTGCAAGAAACAGGCAAGAGAGGTGCAGAAAAAGTGAACGGGTGCAGAAATTGGCAGGAGAGGTACAGAAAGAGGTAAGAGGGGTTCAGAAAGAGGCAAGAGGGGTGCAGAAAGAAGCAAGAGAGGTGCAGAAAGAAGCAACAGAGGTGCAGAAAGAGGCAAGAGGGGTACAGAAAGAGGCAAGAGGTGCAGAAAGAAGCAAGAGAGGTGCTGAAAGAAGCAACAGAGGTGCAGAAAAAGATGAGAAGTGCAGAAAGAAGGAACAGAAATGCAGAAAGAGGTAAGAGAAGAGCAGAAAGAAGCAACAGAAATGCAGAACGAGGCAAGAGAATAACAGAAATAAGCAACGGAAATGCAGGAAGAGGCAAGATAAGTGCTGAAAGAAGCAACAGAGGTGCAGAAAGAGGCAACAGAAGTGCAGAAAGAGGCAAGAGAGGTGCACAAAGAGACGAGAGGTGCAGAAAGAGACGAGAGGTTCAGAAAGAGGGAAGACGAGTGCAGAAAGAGGCAACGGGTGCAGAAAGAAGCAAGAGATGTATAGAAAAAAGCAAGAGAGGTGCAGAAAGAAGCTAGAGACGTACAGAAAGAAGGAACAGAAATGCAGAAAGAGGCACGAGAGGTGCAGAAAGAGGAAAGAGGGTGAGTCATAAGTTTGTGAAGTATATGGAAGATATTGCTTTGGGGTGGTTATCAGGTGAGAGGGAGAATTTAATACAGTCGCTGACTGTAGATGATATTAAGGAAGCTATACAGAAGTTACCGGCATCCCTCTTTCTTTACCTCTCTTTCCCTTTCTGCACCTCTCTTGCTTCTTTCTACACCTCTCTTGCCTCTTTCTGCGATTCTCTTGCCTTTTCTGCACCTCTGTTGCTTCTTTCTGTACTTCTATTGCTTCTTTCTCCACCTCTCTTGCTTCCTTCTGCACCTCTCTTGCTTCTTTCTGCACCTCTCTTGCTTCTTTCCGCACCCCTCTTGCCTCTTTCTGCACCCCTCTTACCTCTTTCTGTGCCTCTCCTACCAATTTCTGCACCCCTGTTCTCTTTTTCTGCACCTCTCTTGCCTGTTTCTTGCAACTCTCTTGCCTCTTTCTGCCATACTCTTGCCTCCATCTGCACCTCTGTTGCTTCCTTCTGCACCCTCTTGCCTCTTTCTGCACCACTCTTCCTTCTTTCTGCATCCCTCTCCCCTCTTTCTTTACCTCTCTTGCCTCTTTCTGCACCTCTCTTGCCTCTTTCTGCACTCTTCTTGCCTGCACCTCTGTTGCTTCTTTCTGCACTTCTCTTGCTTCTTTCTGCACCTCTCTTGCTTCTTTCTGCACCCTTTTTCCTCATTCTGCACTCATCTTCCCTCTTTCTGCACCCCTCTTCCCTCTTTCTGCACCCCTCTTCCCTCTTTCTGCACCTCTCGTTCCTCTCTCTGCACCTCTCGTGCCTCTTCTTGCACCTCTCTTCCCTCTTTCTGCACCCCTCTTGCCTCTTACTGCACCCCTCTTACCTCTTTCTTTACCTCTCTTGACTCTTTCTGCACCTCTCTTGCCTCTTTCTGCACTTCTCTTGCCTCTTTCTGAACCTCTGTTGCTTCTTTCTGCATGCCTGTTGCCTCTTTCTGCACTCATCTTCCCTCTTTCTGCACCTCTTGTCTTTTTCTGCACCTCTCTTGTCTCTTTGTGTACCTCTCTCGCCTCTTTCTGCACTTCTGTTGCTTCTTTCTGCACTTCTCTGACCTCTTTATTTCTGTTGCTTCTTTCTGCTCTTCCCTTGACTCTTTCTACATTTCTGTTCCCTCTTTCTGCAACTTTGTTGCTTCTTTCAGCACTTCTCTTGCCTCTTTCTGCACCCCTCTGTGAGAAGTTGGCCTGGCATATGCTGTCCACTAATTATAGTGGGCACCTTGCACCAGTCCAAACAACCCTCTTTATGAGGCTAGAGTTCGAAGTACATACGTTACGAGTTAGTTATCTACAGTAATAGCACAAATACACGTTTGAGCCCCAGGGGCGTACCAAACCATATACCAATAAAGTGGTATAAGAACCACGACTGAGCTAGACACAAGGCCTAGAGCCTGTAGAAGTGCTTGGACCACAAGGAACTACCCAAGGCAGTGACACAGGGGACCCACGGGGGACGCGTGCAGTGTATGAACACAACCGCGAACCACCGTTAACTTCTATGGGGAAAGTCGCGATTAGAATTTAAAAGAAAAGGGACACTTAGAGGAGGACTTGGAGCAAACCCTTTGAGAACTAGGCTGTTCTAGAGTCTATACCCACGGGAGCACCGGAGTACTCGAGTTACCTCACCCAGGGAAGCCGGGTGCATAGGTGTCTTTCGGGGTCGGGTTTCGTCGTCGCTTTCTATGGCGATCTGCTGCAAAGTGCTGCTGGCGACCAAGTCGAAAGTGTTCGGGTGGATCCAAAGGTGGATCGAAGATCTGAAGAATCTGAAAGCAGAGGGGACAGAGTCTGGGTCACTAGCCAGTGACCAGGAAGGCGATGAGCAGATGCCCACCGATGTCGAGTGCTTCAGGTAGGTTGACGGTCGTCTTGACTCTTCAGGAGGTGTCGACGACAACCAGGAGCTGGATTCGAGCTGTCCCACAACGTCTGTCGATTGCAGGGGTGTCGGCGACCAGATTGGACCCAACAAGCCTTGGCAACGGCAAGTCTCGTGGAAAGCGAAGAAGGACGATGTTGCAGACCAGCAAGGTCTGGGGGACTCACCCAGCGAGGATAAGTCAGGGCACACCTGGAGCAACCAGGGAGCCCAAGCAGAAAAAGATTGGCCTTCGGGAGGGCCTACTATCCAACAGACTAGCGACCGCGAAGGAGCCTCGAGACGGTGCACGTGGAGCTGGCTCACAGGACACTCGTGGAGTGGAGGCCAGTGATCTTCGGTGCAGTTGGTGCTGGAGGCTGGGGCTACTCGGAGCCCAAAGCACGACTTTGTGGGAGACCCAGAAGAGGATGCACTTGCAAATGCGTTCGGTGTCCAGGGGTCACGGTTCCACGTTACCCACGACAGCTACGGGCCTCAGCTTTGCTGGGGACTCAGGGCAGCCTCGGGGAAGTCTGGAAATCCACCTCTGGTGATGCAAAGACTTAGGCGTCCGACGGGAGCTTCAGCGATGCAGACCGGACAATTGCTTCTTTGGTGCCTGCCAAGCAGGGGAGTCACTCCTTGACCCCAAGGGAGATTCTTCAGTCCTCTAATCTTAAAGTAGAGCGTCGAAGGTCCAGGATTCTGTATCAGAGTTTCGTCCAGGTAAATCTAAAGTCCTAAGGACTGGGTTCCCTTACTTATACTAAGGTAGGGGTTGGACATACTCTGTGACCCCACCTATGGGAGGGTCAGGGCAGAGGGGTGGTTACACCCCTTTCCCTTTGTCCAGTTTCGCGCCAGAGCAGGGGCTGGAAGCCCCTGAGCCGGTTTGAACTGGGGTATGCACAGGGACACCAAGTGTGCCCCCAGTGCAGGACTTCAAAGCACCAGAGAGTGCTCCCGCCCAGCCCCAATACACACTATCCTGTCTGGGGAGGTGGTCACACCTCCCTGGGACAGGAAACCTATTGTCCAGGCCTCCCCTGCCGGAGTTTCGGTCAGCAGCAGGAGGCCAGACTCGTGTCTGTGGCAGCGGCATCCATTTTGTGATGCCAGGGCTTGGAAAGTCAGTACCGGGCATACCGGTGTGTACATGTGTTTCCCTCTAGAAGGGTGGAATGCTACCCCCGCCACCAGAACTGGTGGGGGTAGTATTCCAAGATGTTTGACACCAAACACGACATGTTTCCGTGCAGCCATCCCAAAGTTAGCATTTAACGCGAGGTTATAATGCGCTTAAGAGTATATGGTCAGGCTGCACTACAAACAGCATCAGAGAAGGGTCTCCGAACGCTGCAGAGGGGCCCTGCTCATGCAGGGGCACCCTCTCACATAGGAACCACGCACTCTGCCTTCAGGATTGATAAGGCCTGCCATAGGAGTGACTTATAGGTTTATATGTGTGTATGTATATAGTGATATAGGTAGCCTATATCACAGTAAGGGGTGCAGGCACCACTTTACCCAGGCTGCAGTAGCAGACCTGTGGTGTCAGTTTGGATGGCCTTCCAGGGGTGGCACAATACATGCTGCAGCCCCTGGTAGGCCTCTGAGGTACCTATGCCCTGGGTACATAGTATACCATATACTAGGGACTTATAAGGGCACTCCAGATTCCAATCAGAGATGTGCCTAAGGCACATGGAAACCATTTTAGAGAGGAAGCAGCTAGGCTGGGGTTCTGATTAGCAGGGCCCCAGCCAGACTAAGGTCGAAAAACAGTGAAGCATCAGCAAAAAGTGGGGGTACCCATGTGAAGCAGATCCTACTCTCCTACACAACCCCCCAAACGTAGGGACATTAAACTAACCTTGCCCAGTTAAGTCTTCATGTTCTAAGTGGAAGTACCTAGAGAGTCCATCTGCATTGGCATGGTTACTCCCAGGTCTATGTTCCACTGTGAAGTCCATCCCCTGTAGGGAAATGGACCACCTAAGCAGTTTGGGGTTTTCACCCTTCATTTGTTTTAGCCATAAGAGGGGCTTATGGTCTGTTTGAACAAGGAAGTGAGTACCAAACAAGTATGGCCTCAACTTCTTCAGAGCCCAGACCACAGCAAAGGCCTCCCTCTCAATGGCTGACCAACGTTTCTTTCTAGGGGTCAGCCTTCTGCTAATGAAAGCTACTGGCTGATCCTGACCTTCTTCATTCAATTGTGACAGTACAGCCCCTACCCCCAATTCAGATGCATCAGTTTGAACAATGAACTTCTTGGAGTAATCAGGACTCTGTAGAATGGGAGCAGTGCACATGGCCTGCTTCAGGTCATCAAATGCCTTTTGACAGCTAACTGTCCACTGAACCTTTTGGGCATTTTCTTGGAAGTTAAGTCATTCAGGGGTGTCACTATTGATCCATACCCCTTGACAAATCTCCTATAGTACCCAGTCAGGCCTAAGAAGGCTCTCACCTGAGTCTGGGTAGTTGGAGCAGTCCAGTCCATGATGGTCTGGATCTTGCTCTGCAGTGGTTGAACTTGGCCTCCACCCACAAGGTGGCCCAGGTACACAACCTGACTCTGCCCTATCTGGCACTTGGTGGCCTTGATAGTCAGGCCTGCTTTCTGCAGGGCCTGTAAAACATTTCTGAGGTGGACCAGGTGATCCTCCCAGGTGGAGCTAAAGACAGCAATATCATCTAGATATGCTGCACTATAGGCTTCCAGACCTGTAAGGACTGTATTCACCAACCTCTGAAAAGTGGCAGGTGCATTCTTCAGACCAAAGGGCATCACCACAAATTGATAATGCCCACTAGGGGTTGAGAATGCTGTCTTTGGCTTTGCATCATCAGCTAGTCTGATCTGCCAGTAGCCAGCTGTCAGGTCAAATGTGCTTAGATACTTGGCTGAGGCCAAAGTGTCTATTAGCTCATCTGCCCTTGGTATTGGATGGGCATCAGTCCTAGTGACTGCATTGAGACCCCTGTAGTCCACACAAAACCTCATCTCTCTTTTCCCACCACTGGTGTGAGGTTTTGGCACAAGGACCACTGGACTAGCCCAAGGGCTATCTGAGGGTTCAATAACTCCCAAATCCAACTTCTTCTGGACTTCTGTCCTGATACAGTCCCTGACATGGTCAGGTTGCCTATAAATCTTATTTTTAATAGGCAGACTGTCCCCAGTGTCCACTTCATGAGTGCACCAGGTAGTCTGACTGGGTGTCAGTGAGAATATGTGTCTGAACTGATTGAGCACCTGTCTGCAATCAGTCTGCTGCTGGGTAGTGAGGCTGCCTGCCAAGGCTACACCATCCACTGACCCATCATCAGGGTTCTGTGAGAGCAGGTCAGGGAGTGGGTCACTCTCTTCCTCCTGTCCCTCATCAGTAGCCATGAGCAAGCCCGTGTCTGCCCTGTCCACATATGGTTTTAACCTGTTGACATGGAGAACCCTGTGGGGACTCCTGGGTGTTCCTAGGTCTACTAAGTAGGTAACCTCACCCTTCTGTTCAACAATGGTATGGGGTCCACTCCACTTGTCTTGGAGAGCTACTGGGGCCACTGGCTCCAACACCCACACCTTCTGTCCTGGCTGATAAACAGTCAGTACAGCCTTTTGGTCATGCCAGGCCTTTTGAAGTTCCTGGCTAGCCTCAAGGTTTTTATTTGCCTTTTTCATATACTCAGCCATCCGGGAGCGGAGACCAAGTACGTAGTCCACTATGTCTTGCTTTGGGGGCTTGAGAGGTAACTCCCATCCTTCCTTCACCAAGCACAGTGGACCCCTGACAGGGTGACCAAACAAAAGTTCAAAAGGGCTGTAGCCAACCCCTTTTGAGGCACCTCCCTGTACGCAAATAAAAGGCAGGGCAAGAGTATGTCCCATCTTCGCCTAAGCTTTTCTGGGAGCCCTTTAATCATGCCCTTCAAGGTTTTGTTGAATCTCTCAACTAAACCATTGCATTGTGGGTGATAGGGTGTGGTGAACTTGTAAGTCACTCCACACTCCTTCCACATTGCTTTTAAGTATCCAGACATAAAGTTTGCACCCCTGTCTGATACAACCTCCTTAGGGAAGCCCACTCTTGAGAAAATTCCCAGGAGGGCCCTTGCCACCACAGGTGCTGTAGTGGTCCTAAGGGGAATAGCCTCTGGGTACCTGGTGGCATGATCCACTACCACCAGGATAAACATGTGCCCAGATACTGTTTGGGGATCCATGGGACCAACAATGTCAATCCCCACCCTTTCAAAGGGAACCCCCACCACAGGTAGTGGTATCAGGGGGCCTTTGTAGTGCCACCTGCCTTGCCACTGGCCTGGCAGGTTACACAGGAGCGACAAAACTCCTTGGTGTCTTCAGACATGTGGGGCCAGTGAAAGTGAGGGACAATTCTGGCCCAAGTCTTGTTCTGGCCCAGGTGACCTGCTAAGGGAATATCATGGGCTAGGGTCAATAGGAAGCCCCTGAACTTCAGAGGTATAACCAACCTCCTGGTAGCACCAGGCTTGGGGTCTCTGCACTCTGAGTACAAGAGTCCATCATCCCAATACACAGTATGGGGACCACTAGCTTTCCCAGCAGCCTCAGCAGCAGCTTGCTGTCTGAGGGGTTCAAGAGAGGGGCAGCTCTGCTACTCCTGGCTCAGCTCTGCCCTGGAAGGTCCCCCTGTCCCCAAGAACTCAACCTGTTCAGGTTCAAGCTCCTCTGGGACAGTTCCTTCCTCAGGACTGAGATCATCCCCCTCAAGGGACTGATCTTCTTTCTGAGCCAAGGGGGAAGGCACTGCCTTTACCCTACTACTCCTCTTCTTGGAAGGCACTTGGTCCATTATTCCAGAATCCAAGGCCTGTTCAGTGCTAGACATTTTGGCTTGTGACCTGGTCACAGCAAACACATCTGCAGGGATCCCCAGCATTTCTGCATGGGTCCTGAGCTCCACTTCTGCCCAAGCTGAAGTTTCTAAGTCATTGCCAAGCAAGCATTCAACGGGTAGGTCTGCACTTACCACAACCTTCTTAAGGCCAGTTACCCCTCCCCAGGAGAAGTTAATAACTCCCAGAGTATGGTCTGTTCTGACGTTGCTAGCATTGGTCACTTGGTACATCTCACCAAGTATAATCTGCCCAGGATTCACAAGGTCTTGTGTCACCATGGTGACACTTGCCCCTGTGTCCCTAAATGCCAAAGCCTCTCTTCCATTGATTAAAGGCTGTTGTCTGTACTTGCCCAGATTACTGGGACTCACAGAGGAGGTCATATCCATGCCTCCATCACAGACTAGGACAGCCTGAGTGAGTTCTCTGACTAGGTCAGAGCTCATCTCTTTACCCAGGGTCAACCCTACTAAACCCTTGGCTTGTGTAGTCCCACCACCAACTGTAGCTGCACTAGGGGGAGCAGGTGCCTTAGGGGCATTGGTGGGGGCTGGAGTCGAGTCTTTGGACTTGGTGCAATCACTGGTCCAGTGGGTCTTTTGCTTACAGACCTTGCACCATGGTTTTCTTTGGCCTTTCCCTTTGGTAGACTGTGAATCCCCACCTGAAGAAGATTTTTGGGGGCCTTGTGAAGACTTTTGATCTTTACCCTTCTCCCCACCCTTATCAGAGGTTTTCGAATCTTGCTTCTTAGGGTCACCACCTTGGTTCTGTACCTTCTGCTTCACCCTGGTTCTGACCCATTTGTCTGCCTTCTTTCCCAATTCTTGGGGAGAGGTCAGATCAGAGTCTACCAGGTGCTGATGCAACAGCTGATTTTGACAGTTATTAAGAATCTGCTCCCTCATTATCAGATTGTACAATCCTGTGAAGTCACATACCTTACTGCCCAATAACCAACCTTCCAGAGCCTTGGCAGAACAATCAACAAAGTCCACCCAGTCTTGAGTCTGTGCTTTTGGGTATCCCTGAACTTTAACCTGTATTGTTCAGTGGTTAGGCCAAACCCATCAATTAGAGCACTCTTCAAGACTTTGTAATTATCAGCATCGTCCTCTCTAACAGTGAGGAGCTTGTCTCTACCTTTGTCTGCAAAGGAGAGCCACAAGATTGCTGCCCACTGCTCCTGAGGGACCCTCTGTACTTTACAGGCCCTCTCTAGAGCAGTTATCCATTTGTGGATATCATCCCCACTCTGGTAGGGAGGGACAATCTTGCTCAGGTTTCTATGGTCATAAGACCTTTCCCTATCTTTGGGGAAACTGCTGCCACCATGGGACTCTAGTCCCAACTTTTGTCTCTCTCTATAGAGATCTAGGGACTCCTGTCTATAGCCAATTGCTGTTTCCTGAGTTCAAGCTGAGTTTGCTCATATTGAATCAGTCTCTTTCTCCTCTCATGAGAGGATTCCCTCCTATGAGAGGAGACAGAGGACCCTATTGAGGTGTCAGAGTGGTTAGACTCCTGAGAAGGAGACCTAGACCTTCTGTGCACACTCAGAACTCTTCCTGGGGGACAAAGGGGAGGTCAGTCTGATCCTCTCCCTCCTCCTCCTCCACAGGAGGAATTGGATTCTCCAGGACAAGGTCATTTTCACCTTCCTGGCCAGTTTCAGAGGGGGGGTCTTGGGTTTCTTCACCCCTGGCCCCTCCCTCATCTTCTGCCCCACCCTCCTTGCCTACCCCTTCAGACCCTAGGGGCCTGCTGAGATCATCAGCTAGTAACACCTCCCTGAGGTGTTGGGTGCTGGCACTTTTGCCTGTCTTCAACTTCCTAGTAGTGCATAAGGCTCTCAATTCCAAGAATGGGAGTTTATCATACTTGGAGGGAAGAAGCCCACTGGCTTCTGGCAAGGACTCACTGGGTCCTGGCTTTGAAGACATCACTAGTGAGGTGTGGTGTATGCACTACCTACTCTAGTGTGGCCTACTAAACTCTCTTGAGTTGTAGAAAGGGTGTGCTGTCCCTTAACACACAACTCTAAGTTCAGTAGAACTTACTGTATTACTAAGCTTGATTATATGTACCTTAGGTACCCTTAGTGGTTTTCAGTTGATCAATTCAATTGAGATTATCTGGTAAAACAATAGCAAGCTGGAATCCCACACGCTGCACACCAATGTGAGAAGTTGGCCTGGCATAAGCTGTCCACTAATTATAGTGGGCACCTTGCACCAGTCCAAACAACCCCTTATTGGAGATAGGTTAAAGACAACCTTTATTGAAAGCTATCCTAGTGGTAGCTATGGAGAGCAGCCTTCAGGCTAAGTCTTGAAGGAATGTAAAGCAGCTTGTTTTACCAGTCTATAATCTCTTGAGTGATCAAATGAAAGAGGACCACACCAGGTATATATTCAAAATATATGTATTTATTACTAAACACACCCCTCTAGTCTCTTTATGAGGCTAGAGTTCGAAGTACATACGTTACGAGTTAGTTATCTACAGTAATAGCACAAATACACGTTTGAGCCCCAGGGGCGTACCAAACCATATACCAATAAAGTGGTATAAGAACCACGACTGAGCTAGACACAAGGCCTAGAGCCTGTAGAAGTGCTTGGACCACAAGGAACCACCCAAGGCAGTGACACAGGGGACCCACGGGGGACGCGTGCAGTGAATGAACACAACCGCGAACCACCGTTAACTTCTATGGGGAAAGTCGCGATTAGAATTTAAAAGAAAAGGGACACTTAGAGGAGGACTTGGAGCAAACCCTTTGAGAACTAGGCTGTTCTAGTGTCTATACCCACGGGAGCACCGGAGTACTCGAGTTACCTCACCCAGCGAAGCCGGGTGCATAGGTGTCTTTCGGGGTCGGGTTTCGTCGTCGCTTTCAATGGCGATCTGCTGCAAAGTGCTGCTGGCGACCAAGTCGAAAGTGTTCGGGTGGATCCAAAGGTGGATCGAAAATCTGAAGAACCTGAAAGCAGAGGGGACAGAGTCTGGGTCACTAGCCAGTGACCAGGAAGGCGATGAGCAGATGCCCACCGATGTCGAGTGCTTCAGGTAGGTTGACGGTCGTCTTGACTCTTCAGCCACGAGGTCCAGGAGGCGTCGACGACAACCAGGAGCTGGATTCGAGCTGTCCCATGACGTCTGTCGATTGCAGGGGTGTCGGCGACCGGATTGGACCCAACAAGCCTTGGCAACGGCAAGTCTCGTGGAAAGCACAGAAGGACGATGTTGCAGACCAGCAAGGTCTGGGGGACTCACCCAGCGAGGATAAGTCAGGGCACACCTGGAGCAACCAGGGAGCCCAAGCAGAAAAAGATTAGCCTTTGGGAGGGCCTACTAGCCAACAGACTAGCAACCGCGAAGGAGCCTCGAGACGGTGCACGTGGAGCTGGCTCACAGGACACTCGTAGAGTGGAGGCCAGTGATCTTCGGTGCAGTTGGTGCTGGAGGCTGGGGCTACTCGGAGCCCAAAGCACGACTTCGTGAGAGACCCAGAAGAGGATGCACTTGCAAATGTGTTCGGTGTCCAGGGGTCACGGTTCCACATTACCCACGACAGCTACGGGCCTCAGCTTTGCTGGGGACTCAGGGCAGCCTCAGGGAAGTCTGGTAATCCACCTCTGGTGATGCAAAGACTTCGGCGTCCGACGGGAGCTTCAGAGATGCAGACCGGACAATTGCTTCTTTGGTGCCTGCCAAGCAGGGGAGTCACTCCTTGACCCCAAGGGAGATTCTTCAGTCCTCTAATCTTAAAGCAGAGCGTCGAAGGTCCAGGATTCTGTATCAGAGTTTCGTCCAGGTAAATCTAAAGTCCTAAGGACTGGGTTCCCTTACTTATACTAAGGTAGGGGGTTGGACATACTCTGTGACCCCACCTATGGGAGGGTCAGGGCAGAGGGGTGGTTACACCCCTTTCCCTTTGTCCAGTTTCACGCCAGAGCAGGGTCTGGAAGCCCCGGAGCCGGTTTGAACTGGGGTATGCACAGGGACACCAAGTGTGCCCCCAGTGCAGGACTTCAAAGCACCAGAGAGTGCTCCCGCCCAGCCCCAATACACACTATCCTGTCTGGGGAGGTGGTCACACCTCCCTGGGACAGGAAACCTATTGTCCAGGCCTCCCCTGCCGGAGTTTCGGTCAGCAGCAGGAGGCCAGACTCGTGTCTGTGGCAGCGGCATCCATTTTGTGATGCCAGGGCTTGGAAAGTCAGTACCGGGCATACCGGTGTGTACATGTGTTTCCCTCTAGAAGGGTGGAATGCTACCCCCACCACCAGAACTGGCGGGGGGTAGTATTCCAAGATGTTTGACACCAAACACGACATGTTTCCGTGCAGCCATCCCAAAGTTAGCATTTAACGCGAGGTTATAATGCGCTTAAGAGTATATGGTCAGGCTGCACTACAAACAGCATCAGAGAAGGGTCTCCGAACGCTGCAGAGGGGCCCTGCTCATGCAGGGGCACCCTCTCACATAGGAACCACGCACTCTGCCTTCAGGATTGATAAGGCCTGCCATAGGAGTGACTTATAGGTTTATATGTGTGTATGTATATAGTGATATAGGTAGCCTATATCACAGTAAGGGGTGCAGGCACCACCTTACCCAGGCTGCAGTAGCAGACCTGTGGTGTCAGTTTGGATGGCCTTCCAGGGGTGGCACAATACATGCTGCAGCCCCTGGTAGGCCTCTGAGGTACCTATGCCCTGGGTACATAGTATACCATATACTAGGGACTTATAAGGGCACTCCAGATTCCAATCAGAGATGTGCCTAAGGCACATGGAAACCATTTTAGAGAGGAAGCAGCTAGGCTGGGGTTCTGATTAGCAGGGCCCCAGCCAGACTAAGGTCAAAAAACAGTGAAGCATCAGCAAAAAGTAGGGGTACCCATGTGAAGCAGATCCTACTCTCCTACACCCTCTTGCCTCTTTCTGCACCTCTGTTGCTTATTTCTGCACCTCTGTTGCTTCTGTCTGCACCCACTTGCCTCTTTATGCATCCCTCTTACCTCTTTCTTTACCTCTCTTGACTCTCTGCACCTCTCTTGCCTCTTTCTGCACTTCTCTTGCCTCTTTCTGAACCTCTGTTGCTTCTTTCTGCACTTCTCTTGCATCTTTCTGCACCTCTCTTGCTTCTTTCTACACACCTGTTTCCTCTTTCTGCACTCGTCTTCCCTCTTTCTGCACCTTTCGTCTCTTTCTGCACCTCTCTTGTCTCTTTGTGTACCTCTTGCCTCTGTGCACCCCTCTTCCCTCTTTCTGCACCTCTTGTGCCTATTTCTACACCTCTTTTCCCGCTTTCTGCACTTCTTCTGCCTCTTTCTGCACCTCTGTAGCTTCTTTCTGCACATCTCTTGCTTCTGTCTGCACCCCTGTTGCCTCTTTCTGCACCTCTCTTGTCTTTTTCTGCACCTCTCTTGCCTCTTTCTGCACTTCTGTTGCCTCTTTATGCACCTCTGTTGCTTCTTTCTGCACTTCTCTTGTCTCTTTCTGTATTTCTGTTGCTTCGTTCTGCTCTTCTCTTGCCTCTTTCTGCATTTCTGTTCCCTCTTTCTGCACTTCTCTTGCCTCTTTCTGCACCCCTCTTGCCTCTTTCTGCACCCCTCTTGCCTCTTTCTGTACTTCTCTTACCTATTTCTGCACCCCTGTACCCCTGTTCCCTTTTTCTGTACCTCTCTTGCCTGCTTCTTGCAACTCTCTTGCTTCTTTCTGCCATACTCTTGCCTCCGTCTGCACCTCTGTTGCTTCTTTCTGCACCCCTCTTGCCTCTTTCTGTACCCCTCTTCCTTCTTTCTGCATCCCTTTTCCCTTTCTTTACCACTCTTGCCTCTTTCTGCACCTCTCTTGCCTCTTTCTGCACTTTTCTTGCCTCATTCTGCTCCTCTGTTGCTTCTTTATGCACTTCTCTTGCTTCTTTCTGCACCTCTCTTCCTTCTTTCTGCACCCCCTGTTCCCTCATTCTGCACTCATCTTCCCTTTTTCTGCACCTCTCTTGTTTCTTTCTGCACCCCTCTTCCCTCTTTCTGCACCTCTCGTGCCTCTTTCTGCACCTCTCTTTCATCTTTCTGCAGTTCTCTTGCCTATTTCTGCACCTCTGTTGCTTCTTTCTGCATGCCTGTTGCCTCTTTCTGCACCCCTCTTCCCTCTTTCTGCACATCTTGTCTTTTTCTGCACCTCTCTTGCCTCTTTGTGTACCTCTCTCGCCTCTTTCTGCACTTCTGTTGCCTCTTTCTGCACCTCTGTTGCTTCTTTCTGCACGTCTCTTGCGTCTTTCTACATTTCTGTTCCTTCTTTCTGTACCTCTGTTGCTTCTTTCTGCACTTCTCTTGCTTATTTCTGTACCTCTCTTGCTTCTTTCTGCACCCCTCTTTCTGCACCCTCTTGCCTCTGTATGCACCCTTGTTCCCTTTTTCTGCACCTCTTTTGCCTGTTTTTGCAACTCTCGTCTGTTTCTGCAGTTCTCCTGCCGCCTTCTGCACCTCTGATGCTTCTTTCTGCTCCCCTCTTGCCTCTTTCTGCACCTTTGTTGCTTCTTCCTGCACTTCTTTTGTTTCTTTCTGCACCTCTCTTTCTTCTTTCTGCACCCCTGTTGCCTCTTTCTGCACTCGTCTTCCCTCTTTCTGCACCTCTCTTGTCTCTTTGTGCACCTCTCTTGTCTCTTTCTGTACTTTTTTTTGCCTCTTTCTGCACCTCTGTTGCTTCTTTCTGCACCCCTGTTGCCTCTTTCTGCACCCATCTTCCCTCTTTCCGCACCCCTCGTCTTTTTTCTGCACTTCTCTTGCCTCTTTCTGCACTTCTGTTGCCTCTTTCTGCACTTTTGTTGCCTCTTTCTGCACCTCTGATGCTTCTTTCAGCACTTCTCTTGCCTCTTTCTGCATTTCTGTGGCTTCTTTCTGCACTTCTCTTGCCTCTTTCTGCATTTCTGTTCCTTCTTTCTGTACTTCTCTAGCTTCTTTCTGCACCCCTCTTGTCTTTTTCTGCACCTCTCTTGCCTCTTTCTGTAATTCTCTTGCCTCTTTCTGCACCTCTGTTGCTTCTTTCAGTAGTTCTCTTGCCTCTTTCTGCACCCCTCTTGCCTCTTTCTGCACTTCTCTTACCTATTTCTGCACCCCTGTACCCCTGTTCCCTTTTTCTGTACCTCTCTTGCCTGCTTCTTGCAACTCTCTTGCCTCTTTCTGCTGCACTCTTGCCTCCGTCTGCACCTCTGTTGCTTCTTTCTGCAGCCCTCTTGCCTCTTTCTGTACCCCTCTTCCCTCTTTCTGCATCCCTTTTCCCTTTCTCTACCACTCTTGCCTCTTTCCGCACCTCTCTTGCCTCTTTCTGCACTTTTCTTGCCTCTTTCTCCTCCTCTGTTGCTTCTTTATGCACTTCTCTTGCTTCTTCCTGCACCTCTCTTCCTTCTTTCTGCACCTCTGTTCCCTCATTCTGCACTCATCTTCCCTCTTTCCTCACCTCTCTTGTCTCTTTCTGCACCCCTCTTCCCTCTTTCTGCACCTCTTGTGCCTCTTTCTGCACCTCTTGTGCCTCTTTCTGCACCTCTCTTCCGTCTTTCTGCACTTCTCTTGCCTATTTCTGCACCTCTGTTGCTTCTTTCTGCATGCCTGTTGCCTCTTTCTGCACTCGTCTTCCCTCTTTCTGCACCTCTCGTCTTTTTCTGCACCTCTCTTGTCTCTTTGTGTACCTCACTTGCCTCTTTCTGCACTTCTGTTGCCTCTTTCTGCACCTCTGTTGCTTCTTTCTGCACTTCTCTTGCTTATTTCTGTACCTCTCTTGCTTCTTTCTGAACCCCTCTTTCTGCACCCTCTTGCCTCTTTCTGCACCTCTCTTGCCTCTGTATGCACCCTTGTTCCCTTTTTCTGAACCTCTTTTGCCTGTTTATGCAACTCTCTTGTCGCCTTCTGCATCTCTGATGCTTCTGTCTGCACCCCTGTTGCCTCTTTCTGCACCTCTCTTGTCTTTTTCTGCACCTCTCTTGTCTTTTTATGCACCTCTCGTCTTTTTGTGCACCTCTTTTGCCTCTTTCTGCACTTCTGTTGCTTCTTCCTGCACTTCTTTTGTTTCTTTCTGCACCTATTTTTTCTTTCTGCACCCCTGTTGCCTCTTTCTGCACTCGTCTTCCCTCTTTCTGCACCTCTCTTGTCTGTTTGTGCACCTCTCTTGTCTGTTTGTGCACCTCTCTTGTCTCTTTGTGCACCTCTCTTGTCTCTTTGTGCACCTCTCTTGTCTCTTTGTGCACCTCTCTTGTCTCTTTGTGCACCCCTCTTCCCTATTTCTGCATCTCTCTTATCTCTTTCTGCACTTTTTTTGCCTCTTTCTGCACCTCTGTTGCTTCTGCACCCATCTTCCCTCTTTCCGCACCTCTCGTCTTTTTTCTGCACCTCTCTTGCCTCTTTCTGCACTTTTGATGCCTCTTTCTGCACTTTTGTTGCCTCTTTCTGCACCTCTGATGCTTCTTTCGGCACTTATCTTGCCTCTTTCTGCATTTCTGTTGCTTCTTTCTGCTCTTCTCTTGCCTCTTTCTGCATTTCTGTTCCTTCTTTCTGTACTTCTCCAGCTTCTTTCTGCACCTCTCTTGCTTCTTTCTGCACCCCTATTGCCTCTTTCTGCACTTGTCTTCCCTCTTTCTGCACCTCTCTTGTCTCTTTGTGTACCTCTTGCCTCTTTCTGCACCCCTCATCCCTCTTTCTGCACCTCTCGTGACTCTTTCTGCATTTCTGTTCCTTCTTTCTGTACTTCTCTTGCCTCTTTCTGTATTTCTATTGCTACTTTCTGCTTTTCTCTTGTCTCTTTCTGCATTTCTGTTCCTTCTTTCTGTACTTCTCTTGCCTATTTCTGCACCTTTTTTGCTTCTTTCTGCACCCCTCTTGCCTCTTTCTGCACCCCTCTTGCCTCTTTCTGCACCCCTCTTACATCCTTCCGCACCTATCCTGCCAATTCCTGCACCCCTGTTTGCTGTTTCTGCACCTCTGTTGCCTGTTTCTTGCAACTCTCTTGCCTCTTTCTGCCATACTCCTGCCTCCGTCTTCACCTATGTTGCTTCCTTCTGCACCCCTCTTGCCTCTTTCTGCACCCCTATTCTTTCTTTCTGCATCCCTCGTCCCGCTTTCTTTATCTCTCTTGCCTCCTTCTGCACCTCTCTTGCCTTTTTCTGCACTTCTCTTGCCTCTTTCTGCAACTTTGTTGCTTCTTTCTGCACTTCTCTTGCTTCTTTCTGCACCTCTCTTGCTTCTTTCTGCACCTCTCTTGCTTCTTTCTGGACTCGTCTTCCCTCTTTCTGCACCTCTCTTGTCTCTTTGTGTACCTCTTGCCTCTTTCTGCACCCCTCATCCCTCTTTCTGCACCTCTCGTGACTCTTTCTGCATTTCTGTTCCTTCTTTCTGTACTTCTCTTGCCTCTTTCTGTATTTCTATTGCTACTTTCTGCTTTTCTCTTGTCTCTTTCTGCATTTCTGTTCCTTCTTTCTGTACTTCTCTTGCCTATTTCTGCACCTTTTTTGCTTCTTTCAGCACTTCTCTTGCCTCTTTCTGCACCCCTTTTGCCTCTTTCTGCACCTCTGTTGCTTCTTTCAGCACTTCTCTTGCCTCTTTCTGCACCCCTCTTGCCTCTTTCTGCACCCCTGTACCCCTGTTCCCTTTTTCTGTACCTCTCTTGCCTGCTTCTTGCAACTCTCTTGCCTCTTTCTGCCATATTCTTGCCTCAGTCTGCACCTCTGTCGCTTCTTTCTGCACCCCTCTTGCCTCTTTCTGTACCCCTCTTGCCTCTTTCTGTACCCCTCTTCCTTCTTTCTGCATCCCTCTTCCCTTGCTTTACCTCTCTTGCCTCTTTCTGCACCTCTTTCCTTTTTCTTCACTTTTCTTGCCTCTTTCTGCTTCTCTGTTGCTTCTTTCTGCACCTCTCTTCCTTCTTTCTGCACCCTTGTTCCCTCATTCTGGACTCATCTTCCCTCTTTCTGCACCGCTCTTGTCACTTTCTGCACCCGTCATCCCTCTTTCTGAACCTCTCGTGCCTCTTTCTGCACCTCTCTTCCCTCTTTCTGCACTTCTCTTGCCTCATTCTGCACCTCTGTTGCTTCTTTCTGCACCCCTGTTGCCTCTTTCTGCACTGGTCTTCCCTCTTTCTGCACCTCTCTTGTCTCTTTCTGTACCTCTCTTGCTTCTTTCTGCACCTCTGTTGCTTATTTCTGCACTTCTTTCGCCTCTCTCTGCATGTCTGTTGCTTCTTTCTGCTCTTCTCTTGCCTCTTTCTGCATTTCTGTTCTTTCTGCTCTTATCTTGCATCTTTCTGCATTTCTCTTGCTTCTTTCTGCACCTCTCTTGCTTCTTTTTGCACCCCTGTTGCCTCTTTCTGCACCCTCTTTCTACACCTCTTGTCTCTTTCTGTACCTCTCTTGTCTCTTTCTGTACCTCTTGGCTCTTTCTGCACCCCTCTTCCCTATTTATGTACCTCTCTTGCCTCTTTCTATACCTCTCTTGCCTCTTTCTGCACTTATCTTGCCTCTTTCTCCACCTCAGTTGCTTCTTTCTGCACTTTTCTTGCTTCTTTCTGCACCTCTCTTGCTTCTTTCTGCACCCCTGTTGCCTCTTTCTGCACTCATCTTGCCTCTTTCTGCACGCCTCTTACCTCTTTCTATACCTCTCCTGCCAATTTCTGCACCCCTGTTCTCTTTTCTGCACCGCTTGCCTGTTTCTTGCAACTCTCTTGCCTCTTTCTGCCATACTCTTGCCTCTGTCTGCACCTCTGTTGCTTCCTTCTGCACCCCTCTTCCTTCTTTCTGCATCCCTCTTCCCACTTTCTTTACCTCTCTTGTCTCTTTCTTTACCTCTCTTGTCTTTCTTTACCTCTCTTGTCTCTGTCTGCACCTCTCTTGCCTCTTTCTGAACCTCTGTTGCTTCTTTCTGCACTTCTCTTGCTTCTTTCTGCACCTCTCTTGCTTCTTTCTGCACCCCTGTTTCCTCTTTCTGCACTCGTCTTCCCTCTTTCTGCACCTCTCTTGTCTCTTTCTGCACCTCTCTTGTCTCTTTGTGTACCTCTTGCCTCTTTCTGTACCCCTCTTCCCTCTTTCTGCACCTCTCGTGCCTCTTTCTACACCTCTCTTCCCTCTTTCTGCACTTCTCTTGCCTCTTTATGCACCTCTGTTGCTTCTTTATGCACATCTGTTGCTTCTTTCTGCACATCTCTTGCTTCTGTCTGCACCCCTGTTGCCTCTTTCTGCACCTCTCTCGTCTTTTTCTGCACCTCTCTTGTCTTTTTCTGCACCTCTCGTCTTTTTGTGCACCTCTCTTGCCTCTTTCTGCACTTCTGTTGCTTCTTTCTGCACCACTGTTGCTTCTTTCTGCACCACTGTTGCCTCTTTCTGCACCTCTGTTGCTTCTTTCTGTACTTCTCTTGTCTCTTCCTGTATTTCTGTTGCTACTTTCTGCTCTTCTCTTGACTCTTTCTGCACTTCTCTTGCCTCTTTCTGCACCTCTGTTGCTTCTTTTAGCACTTCTCTTGCCTCTTTCTGCACCCCTCTTGCCTCTTTCCTATTGCTGCACCCCTGTACCCCTGTTCCTTTTTTCTGTACCTCTCTTGCCTGCTTCTTGCAACTCTCTTGCCTCTTTCTGCCGTACTCTTGCCTCCGTCTGTACCTCTGTTGCTTCTTTCTGCACCCCTCTTGCCTCTTTCTGTACCCCTCTTCCTTCTTTCTGCATCCCTCTTCCCTTTCTTTACCTCTCTTGCCTCTTTCTGCACTTCTCTTGCCTCTTTCTGCACCTCTCTTGCTTCTTTCTGCACCCCTGTTGCCTCTTTCTGTACTTGTCTTCCCTCTTTCTGCACCTCTCCTGTCTTTTTCTGCACCTCTCTTGTCTCTTTGTGTACCTCTCTTGCCTCTTTCTGCACTTCTGTTGCCTCTTTCTGCAACTCTGTTGCTTACTTCTGCTCTTCTCTTGCCTCTTTCTCCATTTCTGTTGCTTATTTCTGCTCTTCTCGTGCCTCTTTCTGCACCTCTCTTCCCTCTTTCTGCACTTCTCTTGCCTCATTCTGCACCTCTGTTGCTTCTTTCTGCACCCCTGTTGCCTCTTTCTGCACTGGTCTTCCCTCTTTCTGCACCTCTCTTGTCTCTTTCTGTACCTCTCTTGCCTCTTTCTGCACCTCTGTTGCTTCTTTCTGCACTTCTTTCGCCTCTCTCTGCATGTCTGTTGCTTCTTTCTGCTCTTCTCTTGCCTCTTTCTGCATTTCTGTTCTTTCTGCTCTTATCTTGCATCTTTCTGCATTTCTCTTGCTTCTTTCTGCACCTCTCTTGCTTCTTTTTGCACCCCTGTTGCCTCTTTCTGCACTCGTCTTCCCTCTTTCTACACCTCTTGTCTCTTTCTGTACCTCTCTTGTCTCTTTCTGTACCTCTTGCCTCTTTCTGCACCCCTCTTCCCTATTTATGTACCTCTCTTGCCTCTTTCTATACCTCTCTTGCCTCTTTCGGCACTTATCTTGCCTCTTTCTCCACCTCAGTTGCTTCTTTCTGCACTTTTCTTGCTTCTTTCTGCACCTCTCTTGCTTCTTTCTGCACACCTGTTGCCTCTTTCTGCACTCATCTTGCCTCTTTCTGCACCCTCTTACCTCTTTCTATACCTCTCCTGCCAATTTCTGCACCCCTGTTCTCTTTTCTGCACCGCTTGCCTGTTTCTTGCAACTCTCTTGCCTCTTTCTGCCATACTCTTGCCTCTGTCTGCACCTCTGTTGCTTCCTTCTGCACCCCTCTTCCTTCTTTCTGCATCCCTCTTCCCACTTTCTTTACCTCTCTTGTCTCTTTCTTTACCTCTCTTGTCTTTCTTTACCTCTCTTGTCTCTGTCTGCACCTCTCTTGCCTCTTTCTGAACCTCTGTTGCTTCTTTCTGCACTTCTCTTGCTTCTTTCTGCACCTCTCTTGCTTCTTTCTGCACCCCTGTTTCCTCTTTCTGCACTCGTCTTCCCTCTTTCTGCACCTCTCTTGTCTCTTTCTGCACCTCTCTTGTCTCTTTGTGTACCTCTTGCCTCTTTCTGTACCCCTCTTCCCTCTTTCTGCACCTCTCGTGCCTCTTTCTACACCTCTCTTCCCTCTTTCTGCACTTCTCTTGCCTCTTTATGCACCTCTGTTGCTTCTTTATGCACATCTGTTGCTTCTTTCTGCACATCTCTTGCTTCTGTCTGCACCCCTGTTGCCTCTTTCTGCACCTCTCTCGTCTTTTTCTGCACCTCTCTTGTCTTTTTCTGCACCTCTCGTCTTTTTGTGCACCTCTCTTGCCTCTTTCTGCACTTCTGTTGCTTCTTTCTGCACCACTGTTGCTTCTTTCTGCACCACTGTTGCCTCTTTCTGCACCTCTGTTGCTTCTTTCTGTACTTCTCTTGTCTCTTCCTGTATTTCTGTTGCTACTTTCTGCTCTTCTCTTGACTCTTTCTGCACTTCTCTTGCCTCTTTCTGCACCTCTGTTGCTTCTTTTAGCACTTCTCTTGCCTCTTTCTGCACCCCTCTTGCCTCTTTCCTATTGCTGCACCCCTGTACCCCTGTTCCTTTTTCTGTACCTCTCTTGCCTGCTTCTTGCAACTCTCTTGCCTCTTTCTGCCGTACTCTTGCCTCCGTCTGTACCTCTGTTGCTTCTTTCTGCACCCCTCTTGCCTCTTTCTGTACCCCTCTTCCTTCTTTCTGCATCCCTCTTCCCTTTCTTTACCTCTCTTGCCTCTTTCTGTACTTTTCTTGCCTCTTTCTGCTCCTCTGTTGCTTCTTTCTGCACTTCTCTTGCTTCTTTCTGCACTTCTCTTGCTTCTTTCTGCACCTCTCTTCCTTCTTTCTGCACCTCTCTTCCCTCTTTCTGCACCTCTCTTGTCTCTTTCTGCACCCCTCTTCCCTCTTTCTGCCCCTCTTGTGCCTCTTTCTGCACTTCTCGTGCCTCTTTCTGCACCTCTCTTCTGTCTTTCTGCACTTCTCCTGCCTCTTTCTGCACCTCTGTTTCTTCTTTCTGCATGCCTGTTGCCTCTTTCTGCACTCGTCTTTTGTCTTTCTGCACCTCTCGTCTTTTTCTGCACCTCTCTTGTCTCTTTGTGTACCTCTCTTGCCTCTTTCTGCATTTCTGTTGCCTCTTTCTGCATCTCTGTTGCTTCTTTCTGCCCTTCTCTTGCCTATTTCTACATTTCTGTTCCTTCTTTCTGCACCTCTGTTGCTTCTTTCTGCACCCCTCTTGCTTCTTTCTGCACCCCTCTTACCTCTTTCTGCACCTCTCTTACCTCTTTCTGCACCTCAATTGCCTCTGTATGCACCCTTATTCCCTTTTTCTGCACCTCTTTTGCCTGTTTATGCAACTCTCTTGTCTGTTTCTGCAGTTCTTCTGTCGCCTTCTGCACCTCTGATGCTTCTTTCTGCACCCCTCTTACCTCTTTCTGCTCCTTTGTTGCTTCTTCCTGCACTTCTCTTGCTTCTTTCTGCACCTCTTTCTTCTTTCTGCACTCATCTTCCCTCTTTCTACACCTCTTTTCTTTCTTCTGCACCTCTCTTGTCTCTTTGTGCACCTCTCTTGTCTTTGTGCACCCCTCTTCCCTCTTCTGCATCCCTCGTCCCTCTTTCTTTACCTCTCTTGCCTCTTTCTGCACCTCTCTTGCCTCTTTCTGTACTTCTCTTCCCTCTTTCTGTACCTCTGTTGCTTCTTTCTGCACCCCTGTTGCTTCTTTCTGCACTCATCTTCCCTCTTTCCGCACCTCTCGTCTTTCTTCTGCACCTCTCTTGTCTCTTTGTGTACCTCTCTTGCCTCTTTCAGCACTTCTCTTGCCTCTTTCTGCACCTCTCTTGCTTCTTTCTGCACCCTGGTGCCTCTTTTTGAACTTGTCTTCCCTCTTTCTGCACCTCCCTTATCTTTTTATGCACCTCTCTTATCTCTTTGTGCACCTCTCTTGCCTCTTTCTGCACTTCTGTTGCCTCTTTCTGCAATTCTGTTGCTTACCTCTGCTCTTCTCTTGCCTCTTCTCCATTTCTGTTGCTTATTTCTGCTCTTCTCTTGCCTCTTTCTGCACCCGTCTTGCCTCTTTCTGCACTTCTCTTACCTATTTCTGCACCCCTGAACCCCTGTTGCCTTTTTCTGTACCTCTCTTGTGTAGGAGAGTAGGATCTGCTTCACATGGGTACCCCCACTTTTTGCTGATGCTTCACTGTTTTTTGACCTTAGTCTGGCTGGGGCCCTGCTAATCAGAACCCCAGCCTAGCTGCTTCCTCTTTAAAATGGTTTCCATGTGCCTTAGGCACATCTCTGATTGGAATCTGGAGTGCCCTTATAAGTCCCTAGTATATGGTATACTATGTACCCAGGGCATAGGTACCTCAGAGGCCTACCAGGGGCTGCAGCATGTATTGTGCCACCCCTGGAAGGCCATCCAAAATGACACCACAGGTCTGCTACTGCAGCCTGGGTAAGGTGGTGTATGCACCCCTTACTGTGATATAGGCTACCTATATCACTACATACATACACACATATAAACCTATAAGTCACTCCTATGGCAGGCCTTATCAATCCTGAAGGCAGAGTGCGTGGTTCCTATGTGAGAGGGTGCCCCTGCATGAGCTGGGCCCCTCTGCAGCGTTCAGAGACCCTTCTCTGATGCTGTTTGTAGTGCAACCCGACCATATACTCTTAAGCGCATTATAACCTCGCGTTAAATGCTAACTTTGGGATGGCTGCACGGAAACATGTCGTGTTTGGTGTCAAACATCTTGGAATACTACCCCCTGCCAGTTCTGGCGGCGGGGTAGCATTCCACCCTTCTAGAGGGAGAGACATGTACACACCGGTATACCCGGTACTGACTTTCCAGAGCCCTGGCATCACATAATGGATGCCGCTGCCACAGACACGAGTCTGGCCTCCTGCTGCTGACCGAAACTCCAGCAGGGAGGCCTGGACAATAGGTTTCCTGTCCCAGGGAGGTGTAACCACCTCCCCAGACAGGATAGTGTGTATTGGGGCTGGGCGGGAGCACTCTCTGGTGCTTTGAAGTCCTGCACTGGGGGCACATTTGGTGTCCCTGTGCATACCCCAGTTCAAACCGGTGCAAAACTGGACAAAGGGAAAGGGGTGTAACCACCCCTCTGCCCTGACCCTCCCATAGGTGGGGCCACAGAGTATGTCCAACCCCCTACCTTAGTATAAGTATGGGACCCCAGTCCTTAGGACTTTAGATTTACCTGGACGAAACTCTGACACAGAATCCTGGACCTTCGATGCTCTACTTTAAGATTAGAGGACAGAAGAATCTCCCTTGGGGTCAAGGAGTGACTCCCTGCGTGGCAGGCACCAAAGAAGCAATTGTCCGGTCTGCATCGCTAAAGCTCCCGTCGGACGCCGAAGTCTTTGCACCACCAGAGGTGGATTTCCAGACTTTCCCGAGGCTGCCCTGAGTCCCCAGCAAAGCTGAGGCCCGTAGCTGTCGTGGGTAACGTGGAACCGTGACCCCTGGACACTGATCGCATTTGCAAGTGCATCCTCTTCTGGGTCTCCCACGAAGTCGTGCTTTGGGCTCCGAGTAGCCCCAGCCTCCAGCACCAACTGCACCGAAGATCACTGGCCTCCACTCCACGAGTGTCCTGTGAGCCAGCTCCACGTGCACTGTCTTGAGGCTCCTTTACGGTCGCTAGTCCGTTGGCTAGTAGGCCCTCCTGAAGGCCAATCTTCTTCTGCTTGGGCTCCCTGATTGCTCCAGGTGTGCCCTGACTTACCCTCGCTGGGTGAGTCCCACAGACCTTGCTGGTCTGCAACATCATCCTTCTTCCATTTCCACAAGACTTGCCGTTGCCAAGGCTTGTTGGGTCCAATCTGGTCGCCGACACCCCTGCAATCGACAGACTTTGTGGTAAAGCTCGAATCCAGCTCCTGGTTGTCGTCGACCCCTCTGGGACCTCATGGCTGAAGAGTCAAGACGACCATCAACCTACCTGAAGCACTCAACATCGGTGGGCATCTGCTCATCGCCTTCCTGGTCACTGGCTAGTGACCCAGACTCTGTCCCCTCTGCTTTCAGGTTCTTCAGATCTTCGATCCACCTTTGGATCCACCCGAACACTTTCGACTTGGCCGCCAGCAGCACTTTGCAGCAGATCGCCATTGAAAGCGACGACGAAACCCGACCCCGAAAGACACCTATGCACCCGGCTCCCCTGGGTGAGGTAACTCGAGTACTCCGGTGCTCCCATGGGTATTGACACTAGAACAGCCTAGTTCTCAAAGGGTTTGCTCCAAGTCCTCCTCTAAGTGTCCCTTTTCTTTTAAATTCCAACCGCGACTTTCCCCATAGAAGTTAACGGCGATTCACGGCTGTGTTCATACACTGCACTCGTCCCCCGTGGGTCCCCTGTGTCACTACCTTGGGTGGTTCCTTGTGGTCCAAGCACTTCTACAGGCTCTAGGCCCTGTGTCTAGCTCAGTCGTGGTTCTTATACCACTTTATTGGTATATGGTCTGGTACGCCCCTAGGGCTCAAACGTGTATTTGTGCTATTACTGTAGATAACTAACTTATAATTTATGTACTTAGAACTCTAGCCTCATAAAGAGACTAGAGGGTGTGTTTAGCAATAAATACATATATTTTGAATATATACCTGGTGTCCTCTTTCATTTGGTCACTCAAGAGATTATACACTGGTAAAACAAGCTGCTTTACATTCCTTCAAGACTTAGCTTGAAGGCTGCTCTCCATAGCTACCACTAGGATAGCTTTCAATAAAGGTTGTCTTTAACCTATCTCCAATAAGGGGTTGTTTGGGCTGGTGCAAGGTGCCCACTATAATTAGTGGACAGCATATGCCAGGCCAACTTCTCACATCTTGCCTGCTTCTTGCAACTCTCTTGCCTCTTTCTGCTGCACTCTTGCCTCCGTCTGCACGTCTGTTGCTTCTTTCTGCACTTCTCTTGCCTCTTTCTGTACCCCTCTTCCTTCTTTCTGCATCCCTCTTCCCTTTCTTTACCTCTCTTGCCTCTTTCTGCACCCCTGTTGCCTCTTTCTGCACTCATCTTCCCTCTTTCCGCACCTCTCGTCTTTCTTCTGCACCTCTCTTGTCTCTTTGTGTACCTCTCTTGCCTCTTTCAGCACTTCTCTTGCCTCTTTCTGCACCTCTCTTGCTTCTTTCTGCACCCGTTGCCTCTTTCTGCACTTGTCTTCCCTCTTTCTGCACCTCTCTTGTCTTTTTATGCACCTCTCTTGTCTCTTTGTGCACCTCTCTTGCCTCTTTCTGCACTTCTGTTGCCTCTTTCTCCATTTCTGTTGCTTATTTCTGCTCTTCTCTTGCCTCTTTCTGCACCCATCTTGCCTCTTTCTGCACTTCTCTTACCTATTTCTGCACCCCTGTACCCCGTTCCCTTTTTCTGTACCTCTCTTGCCTGCTTCTTGCAACTCTCTTGCCTCTTTCTGCTATACTCATGCCTCCGTCTGCACGTCTGTTGCTTCTTTCTGCACCCCTCTTGCCTCTTTCTGCACCTCTCTTGCCTCTTTCTGCACTTTTCTTGCCTCGTTCTGCTCCTCTGTTGCTTCTTTCTGCACTTCTCTTGCTTCTTTCTGCACCTCTCTTCCTTCTTTCAGCACCCCCTGTTCCCTCATTCTGCACTCGTCTTCCCTCTTTCTGCACCTCTCTTGTCTCTTTCTGCACCCCTCTTCCCTCTTTCTGCACCTCTCGTGCCTCTTTCTGCACCTCTCTTCCATCCTTCTGCACTTCTCTTGCCTCTTTCTGCACCTCTGTTGCTTCTTTCTGCATGCCTGTTGCCTCTTTCTGCACTCATCTTCCCTCTTTCCGCACCTCTCGTCTTTTTCTGCACCTCTGTTGCTTCTTTCAGCACTTCTCTTGCCTCTTTCTGCATTTCTGTTGCTTCTTTCTGCTCTTCTCTTGCCTCTTTCTGCATTTCTGTTCCTTCTTTCTGTACTTCTCAGCTTCTTTCTGCACTTCTCTTGCTTCTTTCTGCACCCCAGGTGCCTCTTTCTGCACTTGTCTTCCCTCTTTCTGCACCTCTCTTGTCTCTTTCTGCACCTCTCTTGTCTCTTTCTGCACCGCTCTTGCTTCTTTCTGCACTTCTGTTGCCTCTTTCTGCAACTCTGCTTCTTATTTCTGCTCTTCTCTTGCCTCTTTCTGCATTTCTGTTGCTTAATTCTGCTCTTCTCTTGCCTCTTTCTGCATTTCTGTTCCTTCTTTCTGCACTTCTCTTGCCTCTTGGATTAAATCATCAGTGGACGCCTTAGCACCCACAAAGAGTTACCGCTCTCGGCGCAGAAGTCCCTCCGAAGCATGGTTTACAGACATTTTCAGAGCACAAAAACAAGTATGTAGGAGGCTGGAAAGGAAATGGAGAGTAGACTACGATCGGGAGGAGAAAGCCAAGCATTCTCAAGCTTTGGCAGCCTACAAGAAAATGATTGTAGAGGAAAAATGTAAATACTTTACGGCTAAGATCCGTGAGGCAGGGTACTCCAGCAGGGAGCTTTTTTCCATTACCAAGAACTTAGCCAAACTACCGGTAACGGCTCAGACAGCAGTGCCGAATTCTGCAATCTATTGGGTCAGTCATTTATAGATAAGGTTGAGACGGTGTATAATTCCTTCAAGGTCAGTGCCAGCTCAGTCCCTATGACTGCTCTGAAAGCATTAGATCTTACAGCCACCATTCCAGCTTTTTCCTTCTCCCACCCCACACCAGAACAAATCAGTCATTTGGTTTCAGATCTACTAAGCGAATCCCTAAGTTTGGTGTTCGACAAGATAATTCAGGCAGGCATATTTCCAGATTCCTGGAAAATAGCTTCGCTTCTTCCTCTGCTAAAAAAACCAAATCTCGATCTGAAGGACCCCAGCAGTTATCGCCCTATCTCTAGGATCCCATTTCCCCCCAAAGTACTTGAGAAACTTCTTAACGCACAACTCACAGCACACATTTCCTCACAAAATCTTTTGGATCACTCACAATATGGGTTTCGGGAAGGACACGGAACGGAGACAGCTCTGGTTATGGCAGCAGAAGAACTCAGGACAATACTAGATTCAGGGGGCAAGGCTGCCTTAATTTTATTAGATCTATCGGTGGCCTTTGACACAGTGAACCACAAAATATTAGCCGTTAAACTTGCGGAGTTGGGGATCCAAGATTCTGCCCTCTCACTGTTACTGTCCTATCTTGCCAACAGAACCTTCACCGTTGAATTGGGAGCCTTCGCATCCAAACCCTTCAAACTGCCTTGTGGGGTGCCTCAGGGCTCGTCTCTGAGTCCTACGCTATTTAATGGGTATGTGGCTCCTCTCTCTTCAATTATATGTCTGTCTGGGTTTCCTGTTGTCTCTTACGCAGACAACACACAGCTGGTGGTGTCAATCTCAAGCAATGTGGAGGAGACCGCCGACCGATTTAAGAGCTGTATGTCACAAGTCAACCAATGGATGCAGTCTAACTGCTTGAAATTGAACGGCGGAAAGACCGAGGTCCTGCTGCTGGGCGCCGATACAACCTTCTGGTCGCCCAGGTGGTGGCCCGCTAATCTGGGAGATTGTCCTACCCCAGTGTCCAGCGTTAAAAACCTTGGAGTCATCTTCAATGACAAATTAACGTTTAGTAATCAGATTAACAAGCTCTCCTCCACTATCTGGTTCATTCTAAAAATGATTAGAAAAATCCGCCCATTTATTCCTCCCGATGCAATTAAAACCCTGGTCACAGCATTGGCCCTTTCGAGATTGGACTATGGGAATGCACTATATCTGGGAATTCAATCCCAGCATCTAATAAAACTGCAACGTTTGCAGAACGCTGCTGCGAGATTGGTACTAGACATTCCTAGGTTTCAATCAGTTTCTCACGGTTTAAGAGCCCTTCATTGGCTCCCGATGAAAAAACGGATCGAGTTTTAATCTCAATGTCTAGACTTCAAAGTTTACTTGGTATAGGGCCGCACTTCCTGAGGGCACATCTGAAATGGTATGTGCCGGCCAGAAGCCTAAGATCAGCCCATACTAAACTTCTGCAGGCACCTAAATATAAAACAGCCCAATGGGGTGGCAGAAGCTTCCTGTTAGGGACAGTTAAGATTTGGAATCAGCTCCCCACTTCCATAAAGAGCAGCCCATCACTCTGGTCCTTCAGAAAGGCACTGAAAACCTGGCTCTTTAACAACTGATCTTGATCTTCCTCGTTTCCCGTCAAAATCTGGCAAACTACAGTCCTAGCGCCAAGACACCCACGGGCATTCGTTGCGCTCTACAAATACCTAAATCAAATCAAATCAAATATCTTTCTGCATTTCTGTTGCTTCTTTCTGCTCTTCTCTTGCCTCTTTTCGCATTTCTGTTCCTTCTTTCTGCACTTCCCTTGTCTCTTTCTGCACCTCTGTTGCATCTTTCAGCACTTCTCTTGCCTCTTTCTGCACCCCTCATCCCTCTTTCTGCACCTCTCGTGCCTCTTTCTGCATTTCTGTTCCTTCTTTCTGCACTTCTCTTGCCTCTTTCTGTATTTCTGCTGCTATTTTCTGCTCTTCTCTTGTCTCTTTCTGCATTTCTGTTCCTTCTTTCTGTACTTCTCTTGCCTCTTTCTGCACCTTTGTTGCTTCTTTCAGCACTTCTCTTGCCTCTTTCTGCACCACTCTTGCCTCTTTCTGCACCTCTGTCGCTTCTTTCAGCACTTCTCTTGCCTCTTTCTTAACCCCTCTTGCCTCTTTCTGCACTTCTCTTACCTCTTTCTGCACCCCTGTACCCCTGTTCCCTTTTTCTGTACCTCTCTTGCCTGCTTCTTGCAACTCTCTTGCCTCTTTCTGCCATATTCTTGCCTCAGTCTGCACCTCTGTCGCTTTTCTGCACCCCTCTTGCCTCTTTCTGTACTTCTCTTCCTTCTTTCTGCATCCCTCTTCCCTTTCTTTACCTCTCTTGCCTCTTTCTGCACCTCTTTCCTTTTTCTTCACTTTTCTTGCCTCTTTCTGCTCCTCTGTTGCTTCTTTCTGCACCTCTCTTCCTTCTTTCTGCACCCCTGTTCCCTCATTCTGGACTCGTCTTCCCTCTTTCTGCACCTCTCTTGTCTCTTTCTGCACCCGTCATCCCTCTTTCTGAACCTCTCGTGCCTCTTTCTGCACCTCTCTTCCCTCTTTCTGCACTTCTCTTGCCTCATTCTGCACCTCTGTTGCTTTTTCTGCACATCTCTTGCTTCTTTCTGCACCCTTGTTGCCTCTTTCTGCACTCGTCTTCCCTCTTTCTGCACCTCTCTTGTCTCTTTCTGTACCTCTCTTGCCTCTTTCTGCACCTCTGTTGCTTCTTTCTGCACTTCTTTCGCCTCTCTCTGCAACTCTGTTGCTTACTTCTGCTCTTCTCTTGCCTCTTTCTCCATTTCTGTTGCTTATTTCTGCTCTTCTCGTGCCTCTTTCTGCACCTCTCTTCCCTCTTGCTGCACTTCTCTTGCCTCATTCTGCACCTCTGTTGCTTCTTTCTGCACCCCTGTTGCCTCTTTCTGCACTGGTCTTCCCTCTTTCTGCACCTCTCTTGTCTCTTTCTGTACCTCTCTTGCCTCTTTCTGCACCTCTGTTGCTTCTTTCTGCACTTCTTTCGCCTCTCTCTGCATGTCTGTTGCTTCTTTCTGCTCTTCTCTTGCCTCTTTCTGCATTTCTGTTCTTTCTGCTCTTATCTTGCATCTTTCTGCATTTCTCTTGCTTCTTTCTGCACCTCTCTTGCTTCTTTTGCACCCCTGTTGCCTCTTTCTGCACTTGTCTTCCCTCTTTCTACACCTCTTGTCTCTTTCTGTACCTCTCTTGTCTCTTTCTGTACCTCTTGCCTCTTTCTGCACCCCTCTTCCCTATTTATGTACCTCTCTTGCCTCTTTCTATACCTCTCTTGCCTCTTTCGGCACTTATCTTGCCTCTTTCTCCACCTCAGTTGCTTCTTTCTGCACTTTTCTTGCTTCTTTCTGCACCTCTCTTGCTTCTTTCTGCACACCTGTTGCCTCTTTCTGCACTCATCTTGCCTCTTTCTGCACCCCTCTTACCTCTTTCTATACCTCTCCTGCCAATTTCTGCACCCCTGTTCTCTTTTCTGCACCGCTTGCCTGTTTCTTGCAACTCTCTTGCCTCTTTCTGCCATACTCTTGCCTCTGTCTGCACCTCTGTTGCTTCCTTCTGCACCCCTCTTCCTTCTTTCTGCATCCCTCTTCCCACTTTCTTTACCTCTCTTGTCTCTTTCTTTACCTCTCTTGTCTTTCTTTACCTCTCTTGTCTCTGTCTGCACCTCTCTTGCCTCTTTCTGAACCTCTGTTGCTTCTTTCTGCACTTCTCTTGCTTCTTTCTGCACCTCTCTTGCTTCTTTCTGCACCCCTGTTTCCTCTTTCTGCACTCGTCTTCCCTCTTTCTGCACCTCTCTTGTCTCTTTCTGCACCTCTCTTGTCTCTTTGTGTACCTCTTGCCTCTTTCTGTACCCCTCTTCCCTCTTTCTGCACCTCTCGTGCCTCTTTCTACACCTCTCTTCCCTCTTTCTGCACTTCTCTTGCCTCTTTATGCACCTCTGTTGCTTCTTTATGCACATCTGTTGCTTCTTTCTGCACATCTCTTGCTTCTGTCTGCACCCCTGTTGCCTCTTTCTGCACCTCTCTCGTCTTTTTCTGCACCTCTCTTGTCTTTTTCTGCACCTCTCGTCTTTTTGTGCACCTCTCTTGCCTCTTTCTGCACTTCTGTTGCTTCTTTCTGTACTTCTCAGCTTCTTTCTGCACTTCTCTTGCTTCTTTCTGCACCCCAGGTGCCTCTTTCTGCACTTGTCTTCCCTCTTTCTGCACCTCTCTTGTCTCTTTCTGCACCTCTCTTGTCTCTTTCTGCATTTCTGTTCCTTCTTTCTGTACTTCTCAGCTTCTTTCTGCACTTCTCTTGCTTCTTTCTGCACCCCAGGTGCCTCTTTCTGCACTTGTCTTCCCTCTTTCTGCACCTCTCTTGTCTCTTTCTGCACCTCTCTTGTCTCTTTCTGCACCGCTCTTGCTTCTTTCTGCACTTCTGTTGCCTCTTTCTGCAACTCTGCTTCTTATTTCTGCTCTTCTCTTGCCTCTTTCTGCATTTCTGTTGCTTAATTCTGCTCTTCTCTTGCCTCTTTCTGCATTTCTGTTCCTTCTTTCTGCACTTCTCTTGCCTCTTGGATTAAATCATCAGTGGACGCCTTAGCACCCACAAAGAGTTACCGCTCTCGGCGCAGAAGTCCCTCCGAAGCATGGTTTACAGACATTTTCAGAGCACAAAAACAAGTATGTAGGAGGCTGGAAAGGAAATGGAGAGTAGACTACGATCGGGAGGAGAAAGCCAAGCATTCTCAAGCTTTGGCAGCCTACAAGAAAATGATTGTAGAGGAAAATGTAAATACTTTACGGCTAAGATCCGTGAGGCAGGGTACTCCAGCAGGGAGCTTTTTCCATTACCAAGAACTTAGCCAAACTACCGGTAACGGCTCAGACAGCAGTGCCGAATTCTGCAATCTATTGGGTCAGTCATTTATAGATAAGGTTGAGACGGTGTATAATTCCTTCAAGGTCAGTGCCAGCTCAGTCCCTATGACTGCTCTGAAAGCATTAGATCTTACAGCCACCATTCCAGCTTTTTCCTTCTCCCACCCCACACCAGAACAAATCAGTCATTTGGTTTCAGATCTACTAAGCGAATCCCTAAGTTTGGTGTTCGACAAGATAATTCAGGCAGGCATATTTCCAGATTCCTGGAAAATAGCTTCGCTTCTTCCTCTGCTAAAAAAACCAAATCTCGATCTGAAGGACCCCAGCAGTTATCGCCCTATCTCTAGGATCCCATTTCCCCCAAAGTACTTGAGAAACTTCTTAACGCACAACTCACAGCACACATTTCCTCACAAAATCTTTTGGATCACTCACAATATGGGTTTCGGGAAGGACACGGAACGGAGACAGCTCTGGTTATGGCAGCAGAAGAACTCAGGACAATACTAGATTCAGGGGGCAAGGCTGCCTTAATTTTATTAGATCTATCGGTGGCCTTTGACACGGTGAACTACAAAATATTAGCCGTTAAACTTGCGGAGTTGGGGATCCAAGATTCTGCCCTCTCACTGTTACTGTCCTATCTTGCCAACAGAACCTTCACCGTTGAATTGGGAGCCTTCGCATCCAAACCCTTCAAACTGCCTTGTGGGGTGCCTCAGGGCTCGTCTCTGAGTCCTACGCTATTTAATGGGTATGTGGCTCCTCTCTCTTCAATTATATGTCTGTCTGGGTTTCCTGTTGTCTCTTACGCAGACAACACACAGCTGGTGGTGTCAATCTCAAGCAATGTGGAGGAGACCGCCGACCGATTTAAGAGCTGTATGTCACAAGTCAACCAATGGATGCAGTCTAACTGCTTGAAATTGAACGGCGGAAAGACCGAGGTCCTGCTGCTGGGCGCCGATACAACCTTCTGGTCGCCCAGGTGGTGGCCCGCTAATCTGGGAGATTGTCCTACCCCAGTGTCCAGCGTTAAAAACCTTGGAGTCATCTTCAATGACAAATTAACGTTTAGTAATCAGATTAACAAGCTCTCCTCCACTATCTGGTTCATTCTAAAAATGATTAGAAAAATCCGCCCATTTATTCCTCCCGATGCAATTAAAACCCTGGTCACAGCATTGGCCCTTTCGAGATTGGACTATGGGAATGCACTATATCTGGGAATTCAATCCCAGCATCTAATAAAACTGCAACGTTTGCAGAACGCTGCTGCGAGATTGGTACTAGACATTCCTAGGTTTCAATCAGTTTCTCACGGTTTAAGAGCCCTTCATTGGCTCCCGATGAAAAAACGGATCGAGTTTTAATCTCAATGTCTAGACTTCAAAGTTTACTTGGTATAGGGCCGCACTTCCTGAGGGCACATCTGAAATGGTATGTGCCGGCCAGAAGCCTAAGATCAGCCCATACTAAACTTCTGCAGGCACCTAAATATAAAACAGCCCAATGGGGTGGCAGAAGCTTCCTGTTAGGGACAGTTAAGATTTGGAATCAGCTCCCCACTTCCATAAAGAGCAGCCCATCACTCTGGTCCTTCAGAAAGGCACTGAAAACCTGGCTCTTTAACAACTGATCTTGATCTTCCTCGTTTCCCGTCAAAATCTGGCAAACTACAGTCCTAGCGCCAAGACACCCACGGGCATTCGTTGCGCTCTACAAATACCTAAATCAAATCAAATCAAATATCTTTCTGCATTTCTGTTGCTTCTTTCTGCTCTTCTCTTGCCTCTTTTCGCATTTCTGTTCCTTCTTTCTGCACTTCCCTTGTCTCTTTCTGCACCTCTGTTGCATCTTTCAGCACTTCTCTTGCCTCTTTCTGCACCCCTCATCCCTCTTTCTGCACCTCTCGTGCCTCTTTCTGCATTTCTGTTCCTTCTTTCTGCACTTCTCTTGCCTCTTTCTGTATTTCTGCTGCTATTTTCTGCTCTTCTCTTGTCTCTTTCTGCATTTCTGTTCCTTCTTTCTGTACTTCTCTTGCCTCTTTCTGCACCTTTGTTGCTTCTTTCAGCACTTCTCTTGCCTCTTTCTGCACCACTCTTGCCTCTTTCTGCACCTCTGTCGCTTCTTTCAGCACTTCTCTTGCCTCTTTCTTAACCCCTCTTGCCTCTTTCTGCACTTCTCTTACCTCTTTCTGCACCCCTGTACCCCTGTTCCCTTTTTCTGTACCTCTCTTGCCTGCTTCTTGCAACTCTCTTGCCTCTTTCTGCCATATTCTTGCCTCAGTCTGCACCTCTGTCGCTTTTTCTGCACCCCTCTTGCCTCTTTCTGTACTTCTCTTCCTTCTTTCTGCATCCCTCTTCCCTTTCTTTACCTCTCTTGCCTCTTTCTGCACCTCTTTCCTTTTTCTTCACTTTTCTTGCCTCTTTCTGCTCCTCTGTTGCTTCTTTCTGCACCTCTCTTCCTTCTTTCTGCACCCCTGTTCCCTCATTCTGGACTCGTCTTCCCTCTTTCTGCACCTCTCTTGTCTCTTTCTGCACCCGTCATCCCTCTTTCTGAACCTCTCGTGCCTCTTTCTGCACCTCTCTTCCCTCTTTCTGCACTTCTCTTGCCTCATTCTGCACCTCTGTTGCTTTTTTCTGCACATCTCTTGCTTCTTTCTGCACCCTTGTTGCCTCTTTCTGCACTCGTCTTCCCTCTTTCTGCACCTCTCTTGTCTCTTTCTGTACCTCTCTTGCCTCTTTCTGCACCTCTGTTGCTTCTTTCTGCACTTCTTTCGCCTCTCTCTGCAACTCTGTTGCTTACTTCTGCTCTTCTCTTGCCTCTTTCTCCATTTCTGTTGCTTATTTCTGCTCTTCTCGTGCCTCTTTCTGCACCTCTCTTCCCTCTTGCTGCACTTCTCTTGCCTCATTCTGCACCTCTGTTGCTTCTTTCTGCACCCCTGTTGCCTCTTTCTGCACTGGTCTTCCCTCTTTCTGCACCTCTCTTGTCTCTTTCTGTACCTCTCTTGCCTCTTTCTGCACCTCTGTTGCTTCTTTCTGCACTTCTTTCGCCTCTCTCTGCATGTCTGTTGCTTCTTTCTGCTCTTCTCTTGCCTCTTTCTGCATTTCTGTTCTTTCTGCTCTTATCTTGCATCTTTCTGCATTTCTCTTGCTTCTTTCTGCACCTCTCTTGCTTCTTTTTGCACCCCTGTTGCCTCTTTCTGCACTTGTCTTCCCTCTTTCTACACCTCTTGTCTCTTTCTGTACCTCTCTTGTCTCTTTCTGTACCTCTTGCCTCTTTCTGCACCCTCTTCCCTATTTATGTACCTCTCTTGCCTCTTTCTATACCTCTCTTGCCTCTTTCGGCACTTATCTTGCCTCTTTCTCCACCTCAGTTGCTTCTTTCTGCACTTTTCTTGCTTCTTTCTGCACCTCTCTTGCTTCTTTCTGCACACCTGTTGCCTCTTTCTGCACTCATCTTGCCTCTTTCTGCACTCATCTTGCCTCTTTCTGCACCCCTCTTACCTCTTTCTATACCTCTCCTGCCAATTTCTGCACCCCTGTTCTCTTTTCTGCACCGCTTGCCTGTTTCTTGCAACTCTCTTGCCTCTTTCTGCCATACTCTTGCCTCTGTCTGCACCTCTGTTGCTTCCTTCTGCACCCCTCTTCCTTCTTTCTGCATCCCTCTTCCCACTTTCTTTACCTCTCTTGTCTCTTTCTTTACCTCTCTTGTCTCTTTCTTTACCTCTCTTGTCTCTGTCTGCACCTCTCTTGCCTCTTTCTGAACCTCTGTTGCTTCTTTCTGCACTTCTCTTGCTTCCTTCTGCACCCTCTTCCTTCTTTCTGCATCCCTCTTCCCACTTTCTTTACCTCTCTTGTCTCTTTCTTTACCTCTCTTCTCTCTTTCTTTACCTCTCTTGTCTCTGTCTGCACCTCTCTTGCATCTTTCTGCATTTCTCTTGCTTCTTTCTGCACCTCTCTTGCTTCTTTTGCACCCCTGTTGCCTCTTTCTGCACTCGTCTTCCCTCTTTCTACACCTGTCTCTTTCTGCACCTCTCTTGTCTCTTTCTGTACCTCTTGCCTCTTTCTGCACCCCTCTTCCCTATTTATGTACCTCTCTTGCCTCTTTCTATACCTCTCTTGCCTCTTTCTGCACTCATCTTGCCTCTTTCTGCACTCATCTTGCCTCTTTCTGCACCCCTCTTACCTCTTTCTATACCTCTCCTGCCAATTTCTGCACCCCTGTTCTCTTTTCTGCACCGCTTGCCTGTTTCTTGCAACTCTCTTGCCTCTTTCTGCCATACTCTTGCCTCTGTCTGCACCTCTGTTGCTTCTTTCTGCACCCCTCTTCCTTCTTTCTGCATCCCTCTTCCCACTTTCTTTACCTCTCTTGTCTCTTTCTTTACCTCTCTTGTCTCTGTCTGCACCTCTCTTGCCTCTTTCTGAACCTCTGTTGCTTCTTTCTGCACTTTTCTTGCTTCTTTCTGGACTTCTCTTGCTTCTTTTTGCACCCCTGTTTCTTCTTTCTGCACTCGTCTTCCCTCTTTCTGCACCTCTCGTCTCTTTCTGCACCTCTCTTGTCTCTTTGTGCACCTCTCTTGTCTTTGTGCACCCCTCTTCCCTCTTCTGCATCCCTCGTCCCTCTTTCTTTACCTCTCTTGCCTCTTTCTGCACCTCTCTTGCCTCTTTCTGTACTTCTCTTCCCTCTTTCTGTACCTCTGTTGCTTCTTTCTGCACCCCTGTTGCTTCTTTCTGCACTCATCTTCCCTCTTTCCGCACCTCTCGTCTTTCTTCTGCACCTCTCTTGTCTCTTTGTGTACCTCTCTTGCCTCTTTCAGCACTTCTCTTGCCTCTTTCTGCACCTCTCTTGCTTCTTTCTGCACCCCTGTTGCCTCTTTCTGCACTTGTCTTCCCTCTTTCTGCACCTCTCTTATCTTTTTCTGCACCTCTCTTATCTCTTTGTGCACCTCTCTTGCCTCTTTCTGCACTTTTGTTGCCTCTTTCTGCAATTCTGTTGCTTACCTCTGCTCTTCTCTTGCCTCTTCTCCATTTCTGTTGCTTATTTCTGCTCTTCTCTTGCCTCTTTCTGCACCCGTCTTGCCTCTTTCTGCACTTCTCTTACCTATTTCTGCACCCCTGAACCCCTGTTGCCTTTTTCTGTACCTCTCTTGTGTAGGAGAGTAGGATCTGCTTCCACTTTTTGCTGATGCTTCACTGTTTTTTACCTTAGTCTGGCTGGGGCCCTGCTAATCAGAACCCCAGCCTAGCTGCTTCCTCTTTAAAATGGTTTCCATGTGCCTTAGGCACATCTCTGATTGGAATCTGGAGTGCCCTTATAAGTCCCTAGTATATGGTATACTATGTACCCAGGGCATAGGTACCTCAGAGGCCTACCAGGGGCTGCAGCATGTATTGTGCCACCCCTGGAAGGCCATCCAAAATGACACCACAGGTCTGCTACTGCAGCCTGGGTAAGGTGGTGTATGCACCCCTTACTGTGATATAGGCTACCTATATCACTACATACATACACACATATAAACCTATAAGTCACTCCTATGGCAGGCCTTATCAATCCTGAAGGCAGAGTGCGTGGTTCCTATGTGAGAGGGTGCCCCTGCATGAGCTGGGCCCCTCTGCAGCGTTCAGAGACCCTTCTCTGATGCTGTTTGTAGTGCAGCCCGACCATATACTCTTAAGCGCATTATAACCTCGCGTTAAATGCTAACTTTGGGATGGCTGCACGGAAACATGTCGTGTTTGGTGTCAAACATCTTGGAATACTACCCCCTGCCAGTTCTGGCGGCGGGGTAGCATTCCACCCTTCTAGAGGGAGAGACATGTACACACCGGTATACCCGGTACTGACTTTCCAGAGCCCTGGCATCACATAATGGATGCCGCTGCCACAGACACGAGTCTGGCCTCCTGCTGCTGACCGAAACTCCAGCAGGGGAGGCCTGGACAATAGGTTTCCTGTCCCAGGGAGGTGTAACCACCTCCCCAGACAGGATAGTGTGTATTGGGGCTGGGCGGGAGCACTCTCTGGTGCTTTGAAGTCCTGCACTGGGGGCACATTTGGTGTCCCTGTGCATACCCCAGTTCAAACCGGTGCAAAACTGGACAAAGGGAAAGGGGTGTAACCACCCCTCTGCCCTGACCCTCCCATAGGTGGGGCCACAGAGTATGTCCAACCCCTACCTTAGTATAAGTATGGGACCCCAGTCCTTAGGACTTTAGATTTACCTGGACGAAACTCTGACACAGAATCCTGGACCTTCGATGCTCTACTTTAAGATTAGAGGACAGAAGAATCTCCCTTGGGGTCAAGGAGTGACTCCCCTGCGTGGCAGGCACCAAAGAAGCAATTGTCCGGTCTGCATCGCTAAAGCTCCCGTCGGACGCCGAAGTCTTTGCATCACCAGAGGTGGATTTCCAGACTTTCCCGAGGCTGCCCTGAGTCCCCAGCAAAGCTGAGGCCCGTAGCTGTCGTGGGTAACGTGGAACCGTGACCCCTGGACACTGATCGCATTTGCAAGTGCATCCTCTTCTGGGTCTCCCACGAAGTCGTGCTTTGGGCTCCGAGTAGCCCCAGCCTCCAGCACCAACTGCACCGAAGATCACTGGCCTCCACTCCACGAGTGTCCTGTGAGCCAGCTCCACGTGCACCGTCTTGAGGCTCCTTTACGGTCGCTAGTCCGTTGGCTAGTAGGCCCTCCTGAAGGCCAATCTTCTTCTGCTTGGGCTCCCTGATTGCTCCAGGTGTGCCCTGACTTACCCTCGCTGGGTGAGTCCCACAGACCTTGCTGGTCTGCAACATCATCCTTCTTCCATTTCCACAAGACTTGCCGTTGCCAAGGCTTGTTGGGTCCAATCCGGTCGCCGACACCCCTGCAATCGACAGACTTCGTGGTAAAGCTCGAATCCAGCTCCTGGTTGTCGTCGACCCCTCTGGGACCTCATGGCTGAAGAGTCAAGACGACCATCAACCTACCTGAAGCACTCAACATCGGTGGGCATCTGCTCATCGCCTTCCTGGTCACTGGCTAGTGACCCAGACTCTGTCCCCTCTGCTTTCAGGTTCTTCAGATCTTCGATCCACCTTTGGATCCACCCGAACACTTTCGACTTGGCCGCCAGCAGCACTTTGCAGCAGATCGCCATTGAAAGCGACGACGAAACCCGACCCCGAAAGACACCTATGCACCCGGCTCCCCTGGGTGAGGTAACTCGAGTACTCCGGTGCTCCCGTGGGTATTGACACTAGAACAGCCTAGTTCTCAAAGGGTTTGCTCCAAGTCCTCCTCTAAGTGTCCCTTTTCTTTTAAATTCCAACCGCGACTTTCCCCATAGAAGTTAACGGCGATTCACGGCTGTGTTCATACACTGCACTCGTCCCCGTGGGTCCCCTGTGTCACTACCTTGGGTGGTTCCTTGTGGTCCAAGCACTTCTACAGGCTCTAGGCCCTGTGTCTAGCTCAGTCGTGGTTCTTATACCACTTTATTGGTATATGGTCTGAGTACGCCCCTAGGGCTCAAACGTGTATTTGTGCTATTACTGTAGATAACTAACTTATAATTTATGTACTTCGAACTCTAGCCTCATAAAGAGACTAGAGGGGTGTGTTTAGCAATAAATACATATATTTTGAATATATACCTGGTGTCCTCTTTCATTTGGTCACTCAAGAGATTATACACTGGTAAAACAAGCTGCTTTACATTCCTTCAAGACTTAGCTTGAAGGCTGCTCTCCATAGCTACCACTAGGATAGCTTTCAATAAAGGTTGTCTTTAACCTATCTCCAATAAGGGGTTGTTTGGGCTGGTGCAAGGTGCCCACTATAATTAGTGGACAGCATATGCCAGGCCAACTTCTCACATCTTGCCTGCTTCTTGCAACTCTCTTGCCTCTTTCTGCTGCACTCTTGCCTCCGTCTGCACGTCTGTTGCTTCTTTCTGCACTTCTCTTGCCTCTTTCTGTACCCCTCTTCCTTCTTTCTGCATCCCTCTTCCCTTTCTTTACCTCTCTTGCCTCTTTCTGCACCCCTGTTGCCTCTTTCTGCACTCATCTTCCCTCTTTCCGCACCTCTCGTCTTTCTTCTGCACCTCTCTTGTCTCTTTGTGTACCTCTCTTGCCTCTTTCAGCACTTCTCTTGCCTCTTTCTGCACCTCTCTTGCTTCTTTCTGCACCCGTTGCCTCTTTCTGCACTTGTCTTCCCTCTTTCTGCACCTCTCTTGTCTTTTTCTGCACCTCTCTTGTCTCTTTGTGCACCTCTCTTGCCTCTTTCTGCACTTCTGTTGCCTCTTTCTCCATTTCTGTTGCTTATTTCTGCTCTTCTCTTGCCTCTTTCTGCACCCATCTTGCCTCTTTCTGCACTTCTCTTACCTATTTCTGCACCCCTGTACCCCTGTTCCCTTTTTCTGTACCTCTCTTGCCTGCTTCTTGCAACTCTCTTGCCTCTTTCTGCTATACTCATGCCTCCGTCTGCACGTCTGTTGCTTCTTTCTGCACCCCTCTTGCCTCTTTCTGCACCTCTCTTGCCTCTTTCTGCACTTTTCTTGCCTCGTTCTGCTCCTCTGTTGCTTCTTTCTGCACTTCTCTTGCTTCTTTCTGCACCTCTCTTCCTTCTTTCAGCACCCCCTGTTCCCTCATTCTGCACTCATCTTCCCTCTTTCTGCACCTCTCTTGTCTCTTTCTGCACCCCTCTTCCCTCTTTCTGCACCTCTCGTGCCTCTTTCTGCACCTCTCTTCCATCCTTCTGCACTTCTCTTGCCTCTTTCTGCACCTCTGTTGCTTCTTTCTGCATGCCTGTTGCCTCTTTCTGCACTCATCTTCCCTCTTTCCGCACCTCTCGTCTTTTTCTGCACCTCTGTTGCTTCTTTCAGCACTTCTCTTGCCTCTTTCTGCATTTCTGTTGCTTCTTTCTGCTCTTCTCTTGCCTCTTTCTGCATTTCTGTTCCTTCTTTCTGTACTTCTCAGCTTCTTTCTGCACTTCTCTTGCTTCTTTCTGCACCCCAGGTGCCTCTTTCTGCACTTGTCTTCCCTCTTTCTGCACCTCTCTTGTCTCTTTCTGCACCTCTCTTGTCTCTTTCTGCACCGCTCTTGCTTCTTTCTGCACTTCTGTTGCCTCTTTCTGCAACTCTGCTTCTTATTTCTGCTCTTCTCTTGCCTCTTTCTGCATTTCTGTTGCTTAATTCTGCTCTTCTCTTGCCTCTTTCTGCATTTCTGTTCCTTCTTTCTGCACTTCTCTTGCCTCTTGGATTAAATCATCAGTGGACGCCTTAGCACCCACAAAGAGTTACCGCTCTCGGCGCAGAAGTCCCTCCGAAGCATGGTTTACAGACATTTTCAGAGCACAAAAACAAGTATGTAGGAGGCTGGAAAGGAAATGGAGAGTAGACTACGATCGGGAGGAGAAAGCCAAGCATTCTCAAGCTTTGGCAGCCTACAAGAAAATGATTGTAGAGGAAAAATGTAAATACTTTACGGCTAAGATCCGTGAGGCAGGGTACTCCAGCAGGGAGCTTTTTCCATTACCAAGAACTTAGCCAAACTACCGGTAACGGCTCAGACAGCAGTGCCGAATTCTGCAATCTATTGGGTCAGTCATTTATAGATAAGGTTGAGACGGTGTATAATTCCTTCAAGGTCAGTGCCAGCTCAGTCCCTATGACTGCTCTGAAAGCATTAGATCTTACAGCCACCATTCCAGCTTTTTCCTTCTCCCACCCCACACCAGAACAAATCAGTCATTTGGTTTCAGATCTACTAAGCGAATCCCTAAGTTTGGTGTTCGACAAGATAATTCAGGCAGGCATATTTCCAGATTCCTGGAAAATAGCTTCGCTTCTTCCTCTGCTAAAAAACCAAATCTCGATCTGAAGGACCCCAGCAGTTATCGCCCTATCTCTAGGATCCCATTTCCCCCAAAGTACTTGAGAAACTTCTTAACGCACAACTCACAGCACACATTTCCTCACAAAATCTTTTGGATCACTCACAATATGGGTTTCGGGAAGGACACGGAACGGAGACAGCTCTGGTTATGGCAGCAGAAGAACTCAGGACAATACTAGATTCAGGGGGCAAGGCTGCCTTAATTTTATTAGATCTATCGGTGGCCTTTGACACGGTGAACTACAAAATATTAGCCGTTAAACTTGCGGAGTTGGGGATCCAAGATTCTGCCCTCTCACTGTTACTGTCCTATCTTGCCAACAGAACCTTCACCGTTGAATTGGGAGCCTTCGCATCCAAACCCTTCAAACTGCCTTGTGGGGTGCCTCAGGGCTCGTCTCTGAGTCCTACGCTATTTAATGGGTATGTGGCTCCTCTCTCTTCAATTATATGTCTGTCTGGGTTTCCTGTTGTCTCTTACGCAGACAACACACAGCTGGTGGTGTCAATCTCAAGCAATGTGGAGGAGACCGCCGACCGATTTAAGAGCTGTATGTCACAAGTCAACCAATGGATGCAGTCTAACTGCTTGAAATTGAACGGCGGAAAGACCGAGGTCCTGCTGCTGGGCGCCGATACAACCTTCTGGTCGCCCAGGTGGTGGCCCGCTAATCTGGGAGATTGTCCTACCCCAGTGTCCAGCGTTAAAAACCTTGGAGTCATCTTCAATGACAAATTAACGTTTAGTAATCAGATTAACAAGCTCTCCTCCACTATCTGGTTCATTCTAAAAATGATTAGAAAAATCCGCCCATTTATTCCTCCCGATGCAATTAAAACCCTGGTCACAGCATTGGCCCTTTCGAGATTGGACTATGGGAATGCACTATATCTGGGAATTCAATCCCAGCATCTAATAAAACTGCAACGTTTGCAGAACGCTGCTGCGAGATTGGTACTAGACATTCCTAGGTTTCAATCAGTTTCTCACGGTTTAAGAGCCCTTCATTGGCTCCCGATGAAAAAACGGATCGAGTTTTAATCTCAATGTCTAGACTTCAAAGTTTACTTGGTATAGGGCCGCACTTCCTGAGGGCACATCTGAAATGGTATGTGCCGGCCAGAAGCCTAAGATCAGCCCATACTAAACTTCTGCAGGCACCTAAATATAAAACAGCCCAATGGGGTGGCAGAAGCTTCCTGTTAGGGACAGTTAAGATTTGGAATCAGCTCCCCACTTCCATAAAGAGCAGCCCATCACTCTGGTCCTTCAGAAAGGCACTGAAAACCTGGCTCTTTAACAACTGATCTTGATCTTCCTCGTTTCCCGTCAAAATCTGGCAAACTACAGTCCTAGCGCCAAGACACCCACGGGCATTCGTTGCGCTCTACAAATACCTAAATCAAATCAAATCAAATATCTTTCTGCATTTCTGTTGCTTCTTTCTGCTCTTCTCTTGCCTCTTTTCGCATTTCTGTTCCTTCTTTCTGCACTTCCCTTGTCTCTTTCTGCACCTCTGTTGCATCTTTCAGCACTTCTCTTGCCTCTTTCTGCACCCCTCATCCCTCTTTCTGCACCTCTCGTGCCTCTTTCTGCATTTCTGTTCCTTCTTTCTGCACTTCTCTTGCCTCTTTCTGTATTTCTGCTGCTATTTTCTGCTCTTCTCTTGTCTCTTTCTGCATTTCTGTTCCTTCTTTCTGTACTTCTCTTGCCTCTTTCTGCACCTTTGTTGCTTCTTTCAGCACTTCTCTTGCCTCTTTCTGCACCACTCTTGCCTCTTTCTGCACCTCTGTCGCTTCTTTCAGCACTTCTCTTGCCTCTTTCTTAACCCCTCTTGCCTCTTTCTGCACTTCTCTTACCTCTTTCTGCACCCCTGTACCCCTGTTCCCTTTTTCTGTACCTCTCTTGCCTGCTTCTTGCAACTCTCTTGCCTCTTTCTGCCATACTCTTGCCTCAGTCTGCACCTCTGTCGCTTTTTCTGCACCCCTCTTGCCTCTTTCTGTACTTCTCTTCCTTCTTTCTGCATCCCTCTTCCCTTTCTTTACCTCTCTTGCCTCTTTCTGCACCTCTTTCCTTTTTCTTCACTTTTCTTGCCTCTTTCTGCTCCTCTGTTGCTTCTTTCTGCACCTCTCTTCCTTCTTTCTGCACCCCTGTTCCCTCATTCTGGACTCGTCTTCCCTCTTTCTGCACCTCTCTTGTCTCTTTCTGCACCCGTCATCCCTCTTTCTGAACCTCTCGTGCCTCTTTCTGCACCTCTCTTCCCTCTTTCTGCACTTCTCTTGCCTCATTCTGCACCTCTGTTGCTTTTTCTGCACATCTCTTGCTTCTTTCTGCACCCTTGTTGCCTCTTTCTGCACTCGTCTTCCCTCTTTCTGCACCTCTCTTGTCTCTTTCTGTACCTCTCTTGCCTCTTTCTGCACCTCTGTTGCTTCTTTCTGCACTTCTTTCGCCTCTCTCTGCAACTCTGTTGCTTACTTCTGCTCTTCTCTTGCCTCTTTCTCCATTTCTGTTGCTTATTTCTGCTCTTCTCGTGCCTCTTTCTGCACCTCTCTTCCCTCTTGCTGCACTTCTCTTGCCTCATTCTGCACCTCTGTTGCTTCTTTCTGCACCCTGTTGCCTCTTTCTGCACTGGTCTTCCCTCTTTCTGCACCTCTCTTGTCTCTTTCTGTACCTCTCTTGCCTCTTTCTGCACCTCTGTTGCTTCTTTCTGCACTTCTTTCGCCTCTCTCTGCATGTCTGTTGCTTCTTTCTGCTCTTCTCTTGCCTCTTTCTGCATTTCTGTTCTTTCTGCTCTTATCTTGCATCTTTCTGCATTTCTCTTGCTTCTTTCTGCACCTCTCTTGCTTCTTTTTGCACCCCTGTTGCCTCTTTCTGCACTCGTCTTCCCTCTTTCTACACCTCTTGTCTCTTTCTGTACCTCTCTTGTCTCTTTCTGTACCTCTTGCCTCTTTCTGCACCCCTCTTCCCTATTTATGTACCTCTCTTGCCTCTTTCTATACCTCTCTTGCCTCTTTCGGCACTTATCTTGCCTCTTTCTCCACCTCAGTTGCTTCTTTCTGCACTTTTCTTGCTTCTTTCTGCACCTCTCTTGCTTCTTTCTGCACACCTGTTGCCTCTTTCTGCACTCATCTTGCCTCTTTCTGCACTCATCTTGCCTCTTTCTGCACCCCTCTTACCTCTTTCTATACCTCTCCTGCCAATTTCTGCACCCCTGTTCTCTTTTCTGCACCGCTTGCCTGTTTCTTGCAACTCTCTTGCCTCTTTCTGCCATACTCTTGCCTCTGTCTGCACCTCTGTTGCTTCCTTCTGCACCCCTCTTCCTTCTTTCTGCATCCCTCTTCCCACTTTCTTTACCTCTCTTGTCTCTTTCTTTACCTCTCTTGTCTCTTTCTTTACCTCTCTTGTCTCTGTCTGCACCTCTCTTGCCTCTTTCTGAACCTCTGTTGCTTCTTTCTGCACTTCTCTTGCTTCCTTCTGCACCCCTCTTCCTTCTTTCTGCATCCCTCTTCCCACTTTCTTTACCTCTCTTGTCTCTTTCTTTACCTCTCTTCTCTCTTTCTTTACCTCTCTTGTCTCTGTCTGCACCTCTCTTGCATCTTTCTGCATTTCTCTTGCTTCTTTCTGCACCTCTCTTGCTTCTTTTTGCACCCCTGTTGCCTCTTTCTGCACTCGTCTTCCCTCTTTCTACACCTGTCTCTTTCTGCACCTCTCTTGTCTCTTTCTGTACCTCTTGCCTCTTTCTGCACCCCTCTTCCCTATTTATGTACCTCTCTTGCCTCTTTCTATACCTCTCTTGCCTCTTTCTGCACTCATCTTGCCTCTTTCTGCACTCATCTTGCCTCTTTCTGCACCCTCTTACCTCTTTCTATACCTCTCCTGCCAATTTCTGCACCCCTGTTCTCTTTTCTGCACCGCTTGCCTGTTTCTTGCAACTCTCTTGCCTCTTTCTGCCATACTCTTGCCTCTGTCTGCACCTCTGTTGCTTCTTTCTGCACCCCTCTTCCTTCTTTCTGCATCCCTCTTCCCACTTTCTTTACCTCTCTTGTCTCTTTCTTTACCTCTCTTGTCTCTGTCTGCACCTCTCTTGCCTCTTTCTGAACCTCTGTTGCTTCTTTCTGCACTTTTCTTGCTTCTTTCTGGACTTCTCTTGCTTCTTTTTGCACCCCTGTTTCTTCTTTCTGCACTCGTCTTCCCTCTTTCTGCACCTCTCGTCTCTTTCTGCACCTCTCTTGTCTCTTTGTGTACCTCTTGCCTCTTTCTGTACCCCTCTTCCCTCTTTCTGCACCTCTTGTGCCTCTTTCTACACCTCTCTTCCCTCTTTCTGCACTTCTCTTGCCTCTTTATGCACCTCTGTTGCTTCTTTATGCACATCTGTTGCTTCTTTCTGCACATCTGTTGCTTCTGTCTGCACCCCTGTTGCCGCTTTCTGCACCACTCTTGTCTTTTTGTGCACCTCTCGTCTTTTTGTGCACCTCTCTTGCCTCTTTCTGCACTTCTGTTGCTTCTTTCTGCACCTCTGTTGCCTCTTTCTGCACCTCTGTTGCTTCTTTCTGTACTTCTCTTGTCTCTTCCTGTATTTCTGTTGCTACTTTCTGCTCTTCTCTTGACTCTTTCTGCACTTCTGTTCCTTCTTTCTGTACTTCTCTTGCCTCTTTCTGCACCTCTGTTGCTTCTTTCAGCACTTCTCTTGCCTCTTTCTGCACCCCTCTTGCCTCTTTCTGCACTTCTCTTACCTATTGCTGCACCGCTGTACCCCTGTTCCTTTTTTCTGTACCTCTCTTGCCTGCTTCTCAACTCTCTTGCCTCTTTCTGCCGTACTCTTGCCTCTGTCTGTACCTCTGTTGCTTCTTTCTGCACCCCTCTTGCCTCTTTCTGTACCCCTCTTTCTTCTTTCTGCATCCCTCTTCCCTTTCTTTACCTCTCTTGCCTCTTTCTGCACTTTTCTTGCCTCTTTCTGCTCCTCTGTTGCTTCTTTCTGCACTTCTCTTGCTTCTTTCTGCACCTCTCTTCCTTCTTTCTGCACCCCTGTTCCCTCATTGTGCACTCGTCTTCCCTCTTTCTGCACCTCTCTTGTCTTTCTGCACCCTCTTGTGCCTCTTTCTGCCCCTCTTGTGCCTCTTTCTGCACTTCTCGTGCCTCTTTCTGCACCTCTCTTCCGTCTTTCTGCACTTCTCCTGCCTCTTTCTGCACCTCAGTTGCTTCTTTCTGCATGCCTGTTGCCTCTTTCTGCACTCGTCTTCCGCCTTTCTGCAACTCTCGTCTTTTTCTGCACCTCTCTTGTCTCTTTGTGTACTTCTCTTGCCTCTTTCTGCATTTCTGTTGCCTCTTTCTGCATCTCTGTTGCTTCTTTCTGCACTTCTCTTGCCTCTTTCTACATTTCTGTTCCTTCTTTCTGCACCTCTGTTGCTTCTTTCTGCACTTCTCTTGCTTATTTCTGTACCTCTCTTGCTTATTTCTGCACCCCTCTTGCTTCTTTCTGCACCCCTCTTACCTCTTTCTGCACCCCTCTTACCTCTTTCTGCACCTCAATTGCCTCTGTATGCACCGTTATTCCCTTTTTCTGCACCTCTTTTGCCTGTTTATGCAACTCTCTTGTCTGTTTCTGCAGTTCTCCTGTCGCCTTCTGCACCTCTGATGCTTCTTTCTGCACCCCTCTTACCTCTTTCTGCTCCTTTGTTGCTTGTTCCTGCACTTCTCTTGCTTCTTTCTGCACCTTTTCTTCTTTCTGCACCCCTGTTGCCTCTTTCTGCACTCATCTTCTCTCTTTCTACACCTCTCTTGTCTGTTTGTGCACCTCTCTTGTCTGTTTGTGCACCTCTCTTGTCTCTCTGTGCACCCCTCTTCCCTCTTCTGCATCCCTCGTCCCTCTTTCTTTACCTCTCTTGCCTCTTTCTGCACCTCTCTTGCCTCTTTCTGTACTTCTCTTCCCTCTTTCTGCACCCCTGTTGCCTCTTTCTGCACTCATCTTCCCTCTTTCCACACCTCTCGTCTTTCTTCTGCGCCTCTCTTGTCTCTTTGTGTACCTCTCTTGCCTCTTTCAGCACTTCTCTTGCCTCTTTCTGCACCTCTCTTGCTTCTTTCTGCACCCCTGTTGCCTCTTTCTGCACTTGTCTTCACTCTTTCTGCACCTCTCCTGTCTTTTTCTGCACCTCTCTTGTCTCTTTGTGTACCTCTCTTGCCTCTTTCTGCACTTCTGTTGCCTCTTTCTGCAACTCTGTTGCTTACTTCTGCTCTTCTCTTGCCTCTTTCTCCATTTCTGTTGCTTATTTCTGCTCT
>CAWUFW010016336.1:0-315398 GCA_963921515.1 Calotriton arnoldi
TGGTTTTCCATGTTAATTCCCATAGGAAATTTTAGCCACGGCTACAGCCCAAACTGCTGAACGGAATTACACCAAATTTTGCAAAAGGTAGCGCTTGGTTCAGAAAGCGACCTTTTTTAAATGGTGTAAATCCGTTCAGTAGTTGCGGAGAAATTCAAAAAATAAGAGTGAAAAAATCAATTTCCCATAGGAAACTTTATGCAAGGCTACAGCAAAAACTGCTGAATGGAATTACACCAAATGTGGCAAAAAGGTAGTGCTTGGTTCAGAAAGCACCCTTTTTAAAAATGGTGTAAATCCGTTCAGTAGTTGCTGAGAAAATCCAAAATAAAAGTTTCGATATCTATGGCCATGGTGGATCCGCGCACCCTCCCGATCACGAGCTGCATGCTAATTGGCTGTCAACACTCCAAACCAGGAAGTGTTGGCAGCCATCTTCACTGAAAAAACCATAGGCACGTTATAGTTAGAAATTAGCATTTAAAAAACCTTTCAAATTCACTGAAAAAACCATAGGTTTCAGGCACGTTATAGTTAGAAATTAGCATTTAAAAACCTTAGAAATTCACTGAAAAAACCATAGGTTTTAGGGAAAGTTATAGTTAGTTGGACATTGCACTCGTACAAAACCCGTGAAATTCCCCCGTTATAGTTAGTTCAGCTAACTATAACTCGCGCCCCCGCAATGCACTGCTGATGACGTCACATATTACATCACTCATGACATGGTCAGTGACATCACTGATGACATCACTGATGACATCTCAAATGACATCACTGATGACATCATCCATGTGATAATTTAATGCATCTTCTCACACCCTAATATAACTTTTGATACACCCACTCTAAATTACAGACTGCCATTCTCAAAACCATACACACTCCAATACCAATAACTACATACCCACTCACTGATTCTTAGGTCTACACACACACACATCTACTCACTCACCCGTACAGTCACTCATACTTACAGTCACTCAGTACAGGACTATCATATGCACTCATACACCTATATAAACACTCACACACCGCCACTCATCCATAGAGGTACTCACACACCTAGTCAGTCATGCAAAAAATTAATAACACACCCATTTACTCACCTATACAGTTATACACACAACAGCTCACTTACTCATACAAATACTAGCACATTCTTACGCTGTTATACAATAACTGATACAAGCACACACGCATCCATACAGCCACTCTCACAATCACACACTCTCACTTATAGCCATTTACATACTGTAACACACATATATACTGCCTTTTACATATGTAGTTACTCGTACATGTACCACTGAGATATACATTCACTCACTAACACACCCATACACACACTCACCCACCCATACAGTCCATCACAGATGCACTCTTGAAACCATGCACCCAGTGAATCACCCACTCACACATCTATGCACAGAGTCACACACACCCCACCCACACAAACACTCAGGCACCCATACAGATACTCAGACAACCAATCAATAACCCATGTAGACACTCATGTAGCTATTCGCAAACCCATGAAGCCGCTTACACACCAACAGACAGACGGATACAGACATTCACACAGTTTAGTCACTAACCCATGCATTCAGTAAGATACGTTTAATCACTCACTTATAGTCAGTCATGCACCTACTAAATCATCCATTCAGACACTTATACACCCACTCATTCTTCAATACGCCTTTCCCTATATATATTAAACATATTTAAACTTTACAGAAACACACAGTCACTGGATGATGTCATCAGTGATGTCATTTGAGATGTCATCAGTGATGTCATCAGTGATGTCACTGACCATGTCATGAGTGATGTAATATGTGACGTCATCAGCAGTGCATTGCAGGGCGCGAGTTATAGTTAGCTGAACTAACTATAACGGGGAATTTCACGGGTTTTGTACGAGTGCAATGTCCAACTAACTATAACTTTCCCTAAAACCTATGGTTTTTTCAGTGAATTTCTAAGGTTTTTAAATGCTAATTTCTAACTATAACGTGCCTGAAACCTATGGTTTTTCAGTGAATATATATATATATATTCACTGAAAAACCATAGGTTTCAGGGGTGTTATAGTTAGTTGGACATTTCACTCGTACAAAACCATAGAAATTCCCCCGTTATAGTTAGTTCAGCTAACTATAACTCGCTCGCCCGCAATGCACTGCTGATGACGTCACATATTACATCACTCATGACATGGTCAGTGACATCACTCATGACATCACTGATGACATCTCAAATGACATCACTGATGACATCATCCTTGTGATAGAGTGGCAGACCTCCTCTCACCCTAATATAACCTTTGATACACACACTCAAAAATACAAACTAACATTTTCAAAACAATGGACATACCAATACCAGTTACAAAACACCTATTCAGTAATTCCAAGATCTACACACACATCCACTCATTCACCAACAGTCCCTATACAGTCACTCATACATGTACTCACTCATCATATGTACTCATACACCTATACATCCTGTTACACACCGCCACTCATCCATAGAGTTACTCACACACATAGTCACACATGCAAACAAAGTATCAAACATCCATTTACTTGCATATACAGTTATACACACACTACCACACTTACTTCTACAGAAACTTACACATACTTACGCTCTTAAACAATCACTTATAGAAACACCTACTTATTTGTACAGGGACTCTTCCAATCTCTCACATATACTCACTTATATACACCAATACTCACATATACTAGTTTAAAACATATGTAGTTACTCATAAAGACACTATTGAGACAGTCATTCACTCACTAACACACCCATACACATACTCATCCACCTATACAGTCCTGCACACATGCTGTCTTCAACACATACAAACAGTGAGTCACTCATTCATGCATCTATGCACTAAGTAATACCCCCACCGAACCATACAGACACTCAGACACTCATACTGATACTCAAAAACCAACTAATAACCCATATAGACACTCATGTAGCTACTCACCAACCCATGCAGCCACTTATGCACAAAGTGAGAGACTGATACAGATATTTTCATATTTAAACATTACTCACTAACCCATGTATTCACTAAGATACACTTAGTCAGTTATACAATCAATTTTACAAAACAAAATCATCCATTTAGACACTTATATACCCATTTATTCTTCCATCGACCTTGAGATATACATATATAAAACATATTTAATTTTCAGAAAAACACACATTCACTGGATGATGTCATCAGTGATGTCATCAGTGATGTCATTTGAGATGTCATCAGTGATGTCATGAGTGATGTCACTGACCATGTCATGAGTGATGTAATATGTGACATCATCAGCAGTGCATTGCTGGGCATGCGAGTTATAGTTAGCTGAACTAACTATAACGGGGGATTTCTATGGTTTTGTACGAGTGAAATGTCCAACTAACTATAACACCCCTGAAACCTATGGTTTTTTCAGTGAATTTCTAAGGTTTTTTAAATGCTAATTTCTAACTATAACGTGCCTGAAACCTATGGTTTTTTCAGTGAATTTCTAAGGTTTTTTAAATGCTAATTTCTAACTATAACGTGCCTGAAACCTATGGTTTTTTCAGTGAATATATATGTATTTATTATACTATGTATACATGTGAAAATGTCTCGGTCCCCTGTTTGCCTCGGTGGCACGGAAAAAATGGGTGGAACTGACGTCAGCACGCCGACGAGGTTCTCTTATGGCTCCGATGACGTCATACGGTGTTGCGAGCGGAGCCGTGCTATTATGACGTCCTCGTTGACATGGGAGAGCTAGGAAAGAATTTCCGTGGAATGCTGGTGCAGGGGATATTCACCTAAGTGTTCAGGCTAGTCCTTTGGGAGCAACTGTTTATGTTGCCACTCCAGAAACCGAAACCAGTGATCCGAGGGCAGAGGCACTGCAGATGGCACACGAGGTGGGGTGCCCAGTCATGTGCACCGGCGGGGCAGCGAAGTGACAAGCACCACAACCCACAAAAAAGGTAACGAGGGCACTGAATAACAATCAATCAATCAATCATGGCATTTATAGAGCGCGCTACTCACCCGGGAGGGTCTCAAGGCGCTGGGGGAGGGGGTAAGTTACTGCTCGAACAGCCAGGTCTTGAGCTGCTTCCTGAAGGAGAGATGGTCCTGGGTTCGCCGAAGGTGAGTGGGGAGGAGTTCCAGGTCTTGGCTGCCAGGTAGGAGAAGGATCTTCCTCCGGCGGTGGTTCTGCGGATGCGTGGTACGGTGGCGAGGGCGTGGCTGGTTGATCGTAGCTGGCGTGTGGGCGTGTAGAAGGTCATGCGGTCGTTGAGGTACTTTGGGCCCAGGTCGTGGAGGGCCTTGTGTGCGTGGGTGAGGAGTCTGAACGTTATTCTCTTGCTGACAGGGAGCCAGTGCAGGTCTTTCAGGTGTCCGGTGATGTGGCTGTGTCGGGGATGTCCAGGATGAGTCGTGCGGAGGCGTTCTGGATGCGCTGGAGTCTTTTTGAAGTTTGGCTGTGGTTCCGGCGTAGAGGGTGTTCCCATAGTCCAGTCGGCTGGTGACGAGTGCCTGGGTGACGGTCTTCCTGGTTTCAGTGGGGATCCATCTGAAGATCTTGCGGAGCATGCGCAGGGTGTTGAAGCATGAAGATGAGACGGCGTTGACTTGTCTGGTCATCGACAGGGAGGAGTCCAGGATGAAGCCCAGGTTGCGTGCGTGGTCCGTTGGCTTGGGTGCGGTGCCCAGGGCCGGGGGCCACCAGGAGTCGTCCCAGGCGGAGGGTGATGAGCCCAGGATGAGGACTTCCGTCTTGTCTGAGTTCAGTTTAAGGCGGCTGTTCCTCATCCAGTCGGCGACGTCTCTCATCCCGTCGTGTAGGTTGGCTCTGGCGGTGGTGGGGTCGTTGGTGAGGGAGAGGATCAGCTGGGTGTCGTCGGCGTAGGAGATGATGTTGAGGTTGTGTCGGCGTGCGATGGCTGCGAGGGGGCTCATGTAGACGTTGAAGAGGGTTGGGCTGAGTGAGGATCCCTGTGGAACGCCGCAGATGACTTCGGTGGCTTCGGATCTGAACGGGGGAGGCGGACTCTCTGGGTTCTTCCGGCGAGGAACGAGATGATCCATTCCAGTGCTTTCTCTCGGATTCCGATGTTGCTGAGGCGCTTCACTAGGGTGCGGTGGCAGACGGTGTCGAACGCCGCGGAGAGGTCCAAGAGGATGAGGGCAGCTGTTTCCCCGTTGTCGGTTAGGGTTCTGATGTCGTCGGTGGCTGCGATAAGGGCGGTCTCGGTGCTGTGGTTGGCCCGAAACCCGGACTGCGAGGGGTCGAGGGATCCATTCGTCTCGAGGAAGGCGGCAAGCTGTCTGTTGACGGTCTTCTCGATGACTTTGGCTGGAAACGGAAGGAGCGAGATGGGACGGTAGTTCTTAAGGTCGGTGGGGTCCGCCGTTGGTTTCTTCAGGAGGGCGGTAAGCTCGGCGTGCTTCCAGCTCTCCGGGAAGGTGGCGGTGTGGAAGGAGGAGTTGATGATGTCCCGGAGATGGGGTGCGATGGTGGCGTCGGCTTTGTTGAAGACGTGGTGTGGGCAGGGGTCGGTTGGTGATCCGGAGTGGATGGAGTTCATCGTGCGGGTGGTGTCTTCTCTTTGTATCTGGCAGGAACAACGAAGTTAAAATGCCCTAGTACCAAAATGTAGAATTAGTGCTACAACAGTCTTCAAGAGGACCTGCGATGCCGCTTCTGCCTCCCGTACCCTGGAGGTGGCACATGGGTCACGCGGTACGGTCATACTGCGGTGGGACGCACACTCGTTGACCTCTCATGGCACTGCTCCACACTTCAGGGAGGACGCATTCCATTAGCTATGTTTTCTGATGACATGTCGCGCCGGCCCGGTCCAACAACAGAACTCCTTTAGATCCAAACAGACTCTTCCACTCTCTCACCGGAAGTGAAACCAGGCCACGCGGACACTTTCACAATACAACAACCGGGAATGCACTTTTCGGTAAAAAAACACATTCCTTCCTCCTAATTAATCAAATAAATGTCTCACTGAAGAACAGGGGCCAGCTTCGATCGGTAAACAGCCGTTACAACGACTTTTTACTTTGCGAGACCATTACAACGCATGCATTACCACGCATGCGTTGTACATCACGAAGTCATTACTACGCATTTTTTAGAACGCATGGTCATTTACCACGCATGCCTTTACAACGAATTTTGTTGAAAGGTATGTATGGTAAATGACCATGCGTTCTAAAAACATGTAGATCGATCCATGTCGTTGTAAGGAAACAGAGGCTGTTCCGTTTCCTCACAACGACATGCACCGCCCCTCAGAGACGACGTGAAGCAGGAACCACGAGGAGAGAGGAAACACGAGGAGTGAGAGGTAAGGGGGATTGGGCATGGGGTTGGGGATTCTTTTCTAGGGTTTAGGGTAGTGCAGTGGTGTTTGGGTGGCGTAGGGGTCGTGCTGGGGGTAGTGTTTTAGGGTTTAGGGTAGTGCAGTGGTGTTTGGGTAGTGTAGGGGGTCGTGCTGGGGGTAGTGTTTTAGGGTTTAGGGTAGTGCAGTAGTGTAGGGGGTCGTGCTGGGGGTAGTGTTTTAGGCTTTAGGGTAGTGCAGTGGTGTATGGGTAGTGTAGGGGTCATGCTGGTGGTAGTGTTTTAGGGTTTAGGGTAGTGCAGTGGTGTTTGTGTAGTGTAGGGGGTCATGCTGGGGGTAGTGTTTTATGGTTTAGGGTAGTGCAGTGGTGTTTGGGTAGTGTAGGGGGTCATGCTGGGGGTAGATTTAGGGTTTAGGGTAGTGCAGTGGTGTTTGGGTAGTGTAGGGAGTCGTGCTGGGGGTAGTGTTTTAGGGTTTAGGGTAGTGCAGTGGTGTTTGTGTAGTGTAGGGGGTTGTGCTGGGGGTAGTGGTTTAGGGTTTATGTTAGTGCAGTGGTGTTTGGGTAGTGTAGGGGGTAGTGCTGGGGTAGTGTTTTAGGGTAGTGCAGTGGTGTTTGTGTAGTGTAGGGGGTAGTGCTGGGGGTAGTGTTTTAAGGTTTAGGGTAGTGCAGTGGTGTTTGGGTAGTGTAGGGGGTCATGCTGGGGGTCGATTTAGGGTTTAGGGTAGTGCAGTGGTGTTTGTATTGTGAGGGGGTCGTGCTGGGGGTAGTGTTTTAGGGTTTAGAGTAATGCAGTGGTGTTTGTATAGTGTAGGGGGTTTAGGGTAGTGCAGTGGTGTGTGTGTAGTGTAGGGGGTCATGCTGGGGTTGTGTTATAGGGTTTAGGGTAGGGCAGTGGTGTTTGTGTAGTGTAGGGGTAGTGTTTTAGGGTTTAGGGTAGTGCAGTGGTGTTTGTGTAGTATAGGGGGTCATGCTGTGGGTAGTGTTTTAGGGTTTAGGGTAGTGCAGTTGTGTTTGTGTAGTGTACGGGGTTGTGTTTTAGGGTATAGGGTAGTGCAGTGGTGTTTGGGTAGTGTAGGGGGTCGTGCTGGGGATAGTGTTTTAGGGTTTAGGGTAGTGCAGTGGTGTTTGTGTAGTGTGGGAGGTCATGCTGGGGTAGATTTAGGGTTTAGTGTAGTGCAGTGGTGTTTAGGTAGTATAGGGAGTCGTGCTGGGGGTAGTGTTTTAGGGTTTAGGGTAGTCCAGTGGTGTTTGTGTAGTGTAGGGAGTCGTGCTGGGGGTAGTGTTTTAGGGTTTAGGGTAGTGCAGTGGTCTTTGGGTAGTGTAGGGGGTCGTGCTGGGGTAGTGTTTTAGGGTTTAGGGTAGTGCAGTGGTGTTTGTGTAGTGTAGGGGGTCATGCTGGGGGTAGTGCTTTAGGGTTTAGGGTAGTGCAATGGTGTTTGTGTAGTGTAGGGGTAGTGTTTTAGGGTTTAGGGTAGTGCAGTGGTGTTTGTGTACTGTAGGGGGTCGTGCTGGGTTCTAGTGTTTTAGGGTTTAGGGTAGTGCAGTGGTATTTGTGTAGTGTAGGGGGTAGATTTAGGGTTTAGGGTAGTGCAGTGGTGTTTGGGTAGTATAGGGGTCGTGCTGGGGGTAGTGTTTTTGAGTTTAGGGTAGTGCAGTTGTGTTTGGGTAGTGAAGGGGGTCGTGCTGGGGATAGTGTTTTAGGGTTTAGGGTAGTGCAGTGGTGTTTGGGTAGTGTAGGGGTCAACCAACATGAATTTGTCCTTGTGTGATGTAACCAATGCTCATGTAAAGCACTCCAATACCTGACCAGTCTGCACTATATAAAACTGCAAAAAAACAAAAATAAAAAGTGTTTTGCACACTTCTGTCATTGGGCTATACGTGGGCTACCTCTGGGTGATATTTGTGCTACATTTGGGCTCTTTTTTTCTCTGGTGGCCATCTTGGGAGACTTATTTGTTATGAAGTTTCCTAATTTCCTCATTTACTACAGTCTCCTCAGTAGGAAATGCTTTCAGTTTTTTACTTTGATTCCATCAAGAAGGCATTCAGATGTGTCACACATTTGCCATAAATTCAGAATGTTAGCACTCTAGTTGTTCATTAGATCACTGTAGTAAAGCTACTGCTCACCAAGGAGTTAACTGGAAGTCTACTGCTGGTATTGAAAGTGATTGTTTCAGTCTGCATGTCAGAATTTTCTAATGAAATAGAAGAGGATTTGAGATCTCACTTAAAACATGCCCTAAATTTTCTTTTTGCAGCACTAACCATAATTTCTATGGCAAAATGAACCCCCTCATTTTGTTCCTTTTTAAATTAAATGTTTTAAGTGTTACCAGTTTATTCCAATCAAGATGGCTTCAGGTGTGCCATACGTTTGTCATAAGTAAGGCTGTTAGCACTCTAGTTGTTCTTTAGAACACTCTGGGAAGCTGCAGTAGAACACAAAGGCATCAACTGACAGGCTGCTCCTGTTGAATTATAACAGGAAGATATTTGAGATCTCACTTAAAACATGTCCTAATTTTTCTTTCTACAGCACTAACCATAATTTCTATGGCAAAATAAACCCCCTCATTTTGTTCCTTTTTAAATTAAATGTTTTAAGTGTTACCAGTTTATTCCAATCAAGATGGCTTCAGGTGTGCCATACTTTTGTCATAAGTAAGAATGTTAGCGCTCTAGTTGTTCTTTAGAACACTCTGGGAAGCTGCAGTAGAACACAAAGGCATCAACTGACAGGCTGCTCCTGTTGAAATATAACAGGAAGATATTTGAGATCACACTTGAAACATGTCCTAATTTTTCTTTCTACAGCACTAACCATAATTTCTATGACAAAATGAACCCCATCATTTTGTTCCTTTTTAAATTAAATGTTTTAAGTGTTACCAGTTTATTCCAATCAAGATGGCTTCAGGTGTGCCATACTTTTGTCATAAGTAAGGCTGTTAGCACTCTAGTTGTTCTTTAGAACACTCTGGGAAGCTACAGTAGAACACAAAGGAATCAACTGACAGTCTCTGCCATTGTTGGATGTACATGTTTTACTGAGAATGTCAGACTTCATTCTCACATGACTGAGAAAGATAATGTGAATTTACAGAAAATATGCTCTCATTTTAGCTTCTGGAGCACCTTCCAAAACTGTATGGGACAAGCTTGTGAAAATAGTTTTCTCTCAAACATGATTCATGATATCCCAGCAGAAGGTTTTTCACAGGGTAAAATCACCTTAGAACACACCACAATTCCTGAAATTAGTATGGTACCATCAACAAATGAATTCTAATGTAACTAAAGTCTGTTATCACCCTTTATAGTTCTCCTTTTGGTAACCCTCAAAATCTTCGATTCACTACAATGCATTTCAATGGGGTACTATCATTTATATTGGTCCCAAGATGGCTGCCAGCAATTCCAGGATGAAGTGCTGACAGCCAATCAGATCTCACGATGACATGTGTGGTTAGGCTCCGCCCAGATATATATGTGTTTTTACTTTTGATTTTCTCAGCAACTACTGAACGGATTTACACCATTTAACAAAAGGGTTCTTTCTGAACCAAGAACTACCTCTTTGCCAAATTTGGTGTAATTCCGTTCAGCAGTTCGGGCTGTAGCCTTGCATAAAGTTTCCTATGGGAAATTGATTTTTGACTCTTATTTTTTTATTTCTCCGCAACTACTGAACGGATTTACACCATTTAACAAAAAGGGTTCTTTCTGAACCAAGAACTACCTCTTTGCCAAATTTTGTGTAATTCCGTTCAGCAGTTCGGGCTGTAGCCGTGGCTAAAGTTTCCTACGGGAAAATGAATGGGGAAAACATGTTTTGGGACCCCCCTTTTTTCTCGGCCCCCGCTTAACGAATCACCCCGAAACTTTCAGGGTAGGAGCGGACCGGAGCGGGCCATAAAGTTTGAAAATTTTGCGAAGATTCGTCAACCGACGCAAGAGTTATTTCAAATAGAATGTTGCGGATTTCCTATGGAAAATAGGTCCTAACTATAACTATCTACTGGCGACCGCCAGTAGATAATATATATATATATATATATATATATAAATATATATATATATTCACTGAAAAAACCATAGGTTTCAGGCACGTTATAGTTAGAAATTAGCATTTAAAAACCTTAGAAATTCACTGAAAAAACCATAAGGTTTTAGGGACAGTTATAGTTAGTTGGACATTGCACTCGTACAAAACCCGTGAAATTCCCCCGTTATAGTTAGTTCAGGTAACTATAACTCGTGCCCCGCAATGCACTGCTGATGACGTCACATATTACATCACTCATGACATGGTCAGTGACATCACTGATGACATCACTGATGACATCTCAAATGACATCACTGATGACATCACTGATGACATCATCCAGTGACTGTGTGTTTCTGTAAAGTTTAAATATGTTTAATATATATAGGGAAAGGCGTATTGAAGAATGAGTGGGTGTAGAAGCGCCTGAATGGATGATTTAGTAGGTGCGTGACTGAGTCTATAAGTGAGTGATTAAACGTATCTTACTGGATGCATGGGTGAGTGACTAAACTGTGTGAATGTCTGTATCCGTCTGTCTGTTGTTGTGTAAGCAGCTGCATGGGTTTCTGACTAGCTAAATGAGTGTCTATATGGGTTATGGATTGGTTCTCTGAGTATCTGTATGGGTGCCTCAGTGTTTGTGTGGGTGGGGTGTGTGTGACTCTGTGCATAGATGTGTGAGTGGGTGATTCACTGGGTGCATGGTTTCAAGAGTGCGTCTGTGATGGACTGTATGGGTGGGTGAGTGTGTGTATGGGTGTGTTAGTGATTGAATGTATATCTCAGTGGTACATGTGTGAGTAACTACATATGTGAAAGGCAGTATATATGTGTTTTGGAGTATATAAATGGCTATAAGTGAGAGTGTGTGATTGTGAGAGTGGCTATATGGATGAGTGTGTGCTTGCATCAGTGATTGCATAGGAGCGTAAGAATGTGCTAGTATTTTAATGAGTAAGTGAGCTGGTGTGTATAACTGTATAGGTGAGTAAATTGGAGTGTGATTAATTATTTGCATGACTGACTAGGTGTGTGAGTACCTCTATGGATGAGTTGCGTTGTGTGAGTGTTTATATAGGTGTATGAGTGCATATGATAGTCCTGTACTGAGTGACTGTAAGTATGAGTGACTGTACGGGTGAGTGAGTAGATGTGTGTGTGTAGACCTAAGAATCAGTGAGTGGGTATGTACTTATTGGTATTGGAGTGTGTATGGTTTTGAGAATGGCAGTCTGTAATTTAGAGTGGGTGTATCAAAACTTATATTAGGGTGTGAGAAGATGCATTAAATTCTCACATGGATGATGTCATCAGTGATGTCATCAGTGATGTCATTTGAGATGTCATCAGTGATGTCATCAGTGATGTCACTGACCATGTCATGAGTGATGTAATATGTGACGTCATCAGCAGTGCATTGCGGGGCGCGAGTTATAGTTACCTGAACTAACTATAACGGGGGAATTTCACGGGTTTTGTACGAGTGCAATGTCCAACTAACTATAACTGTCCCTAAAACCTTATGGTTTTTTCAGTGAATTTCTAAGGTTTTTAAATGCTAATTTCTAACTATAACGTGCCTGAAACCTATGGTTTTTCAGTGAATTTCAAAGGTTTTTTAAATGCTAATTTCTAACTATAACGTGTCTGAAACCTACGGTTTTTTCAGTGAATTTCAAAGGTTTTGTAAATGACAATTTTTAAATGTATTAATTGTTATATTAATTTTTTCATACTGATTTACTACATTTTTAGAAACAATTTTTTTTTACATATTTTATTTTTTAAATTACATTGTAATTACATTACAAAAAATACTTTCTCAGAATGAATTACTTTAGTTTAAATACTTTGCACATAGGCAATAGACTTTTAAGTACAGTAGTTACAGTTGTTGCAATGGGCAACACATTTTCAAACACAATGCAACATTCAGCACAATGTGAATTTCTAGTTAAATGCAATTAGTTCCTTTATGGATTACTTTTCTAACCACAGGACTGGATCCTAGATTCAGTCCTGGTACATCTCCTGTAAACAGTTGAGTAAAAGCGTTTTGGTTACAGTCGTGATTTTTAAGGAATATTATTGTATTTTAAAAGTTGACACTTAGAAACTTTTTCTCATAGAATCACCAATGTTATCCTATGGAAGGAAATTCACTTAGCAGGTAAAAACTGTTATCGTTACTTTTTCTTACTCAGTGTTGGATCCTGGATCCAGCACTGGTGCATCTCCTGTAAACAGTTGAAAGAATGCGTTTAAGTCATACAGGCGATGTTTAAGGAATATTTGTAGTTTGTGAAAATCGACACAAACTTTTCTGCTGAAAACCAGACAATGGATTCCTATGGAAGAAAATATAAGTTACTGGTAAGTACGGTTAAAATTACTTTTCAGGGTCAGTGCTGGGCTAAAAGATGCAGCACTGGGTTCTCTCCTGATAACAGGTGAGTAAATTGGAATTCGTACTTTGGTTGATTTTAGAGGAATATTTTAAAGTTCCAAAACTCCACACTTAGAAGAATTTCCAAGTGAAACCAGTCAATGTTAGCCTATGGAAGGAAATTCAAGTTACTGGTAAGTACGGTTAAAATTACTTTTCAGGACCAGTACTGGGCTGAAAGATACAGCACTGAGGTCTCTCCTTATAACAGGTGAGTAAATCGGAATTCGTATTTCGGCTGATTTTAGAGGAATATTTGTATGTTTCAAAAATCAACACTTAGAAATTTTTCTGCAAAAAGCAGGCAATGATATCCTATGGAAGGAAATTCAAGTTACTGGTAAGTACGGTTAAAATTACTTTTCAGGATTAGTACTGGGCTGAAAGATGCAGCACTGAGGTCTCTCCTGATAACAGGTGAGTAAATCGGAATTCGTATTTCGGCTGATTTTAGAGGAATATTTTAAAGTTCCAAAACTCCACACTTAGAAGAATTTCCAAGTGAAACCAGTCAATGTTAGCCTATGGAAGGAAATTCAAGTTACTGGTAAGTACGGTTAAAATTACTTTTCAGGACCAGTACTGGGCTGAAAGATACAGCACTGAGGTCTCTCCTTATAACAGGTGAGTAAATCGGAATTCGTATTTCGGCTGATTTTAGAGGAATATTTGTATGTTTCAAAAATCAACACTTAGAAATTTTTTCTGCAAAAAGCAGGCAATGATATCCTATGGAAGGAAATTCAAGTTACTGGTAAGTACGGTTAAAATTACTTTTCAGGATTAGTACTGGGCTGAAAGATGCAGCACTGAGGTCTCTCCTGATAACAGGTGAGTAAATCGGAATTCGTATTTCGGCTGATTTTAGAGGAATATTTTAAAGTTCCAAAACTCCACACTTAGAAGAATTTCCAAGTGAAACCAGTCAATGTTAGCCTATGGAAGGAAATTCAAGTTACTGGTAAGTACGGTTAAAATTACTTTTCAGGACCAGTACTGGGCTGAAAGATACAGCACTGAGGTCTCTCCTTATAACAGGTGAGTAAATCCGAATTCGTATTTCGGCTGATTTTAGAGGAATATTTGTATGTTTCAAAAATCAACACTTAGAAACTTTTTCAGCAAAAAGCAGGCAATGATATCCTATGGAAGGAAATTCAAGTTACTGGTAAGTACGGTTAAAATTACTTTTCAGGATTACTACTGGGCTGAAAGATGCAGCACTGAGGTCTCTCCTGATAACAGGTGAGTAAATCGGAATTCGTATTTCGGCTGATTTTAGAGGAATATTTTAAAGTTCCAAAACTCCACACTTAGAAGAATTTCCAAGTGAAACCAGTCAATGTTAGCCTATGGAAGGAAATTCAAGTTACTGGTAAGTACGGTTAAAATTACTTTTCAGGACCAGTACTGGGCTGAAAGATACAGCACTGAGGTCTCTTCTTATAAAAGGTGAGTAAATCGGAATTCGTATTTCGGCTGATTTTAGAGGAATATTTGTATGTTTCAAAAATCAACACTTAGAAACTTTTTCAGCAAAAAGCAGGCAATGATATCCTATGGAAGGAAATTCAAGTTACTGGTAAGTACGGTTAAAATTACTTTTCAGGATTAGTACTGGGCTGAAAGATGCAGCACTGAGGTCTCTCCTAATAACAGGTGAGTAAATCGGAATTCGTAGTTCGGCTGATTTTAGAGGAATATTTGCACAAAGGTGAAAGAAGGGGGTGGGGCCTGAGGTGACATGTCTGCAAACACGCCCTGTGGCGCGTTTTAAGTTGGAGAATTAATTACTCCTCAATCCTGAGGGTCCCTAGGGGCCAACTAGCCCACCAGGTACGTCCAGTATGCGCCAGAGAGCTGCGTTGCAGAGAGGTGTTCAGAGGCCACGCCCCTTTTTACAACACTCTGCAACGCAGCTCTGTGGCGCTTACTGGAGGTACCTGGTGGGCTAGTTGGCCCCCAGGGACCCTCAGGATTGAAGAGGATTTAATTCCCCATCTTAAAACATGCCAAGGGGCCTGTTTGCACACATGTCACCTGAAGCTCCGCCCCCTCCCTTCACCACTGTGCAAATGCGCCCCGTGGCGCGTTTTAAGTTGGGGGATTAAGTCCCCTTGAATCCTGAGGGTCCCTGGAGTCCAAGTAGCCCACCATGTACCTCCAAAAAGCGCCACAGAGCTGCGTTGCAGAGAGGTGTAAAAAGGGGCGTGGCCTCTGTACACTCTCTGCAACGCAGCCCCCTGGCGCATACTGGAGGTACCTGGTGGGCTAGTTGGCCCCCAGGGACCCCCAGTATTCAAGGGGAATTCGTTCCTCATCTGCAAACGCGCCAGGGGCACGTTTGCAGAGTGGTAAAGGAAGGGGCGGGCCCGATCGTTTTTTTTCTTTTTTTTCCCGAAGGGGGCTGTGTGGCCCCCTTCCTTTTCCTATTTTTGGGCCCTGGGGACCCCATCCCCCAGGGCCTTACCCCTTTTTAATTTTTTAAAAATTAAACGGGAAGGAGGCCGCGTGGCCCCCCTCCCATGGCCGAATCCGGCCCCGGGGACCCCATCCCCGGGGCACGGCCACACTTTTAAATACATTTTTAAGGAGGGGGCTGTGTGGCCCCCCTCCTCAGGCCTCCTTTTGCCCCGGGGACCCCATCCCCCGGGGCTGGCCTTTATTTTTATTTATTTTAAAAAAAAAAATTTTGGGGGAGGGGGGGCAGCGTGGCCCCCCTCCCGGGCCACTGCTTGCCCCGGGGACCCCATCCCCCGGGGCTGGCCCTATCCTTTGGGGTCCGTGGGGGGACCCCAACTCCCCCACGGACCATGCCGGCTCCCCGCCTCCTGCGGGAGCCGGCATGCTTTTCCACACGGGGAGCTGCTAACATGCAGCTCCCCGTGTGGAAAGCTACTTGCTTTGGATATTGGAAGCGAGAGCAGGTTTCCTGCTCTCTCTTCCAATATCCAAAGCAGTTTGCTGTGACAGGACGGGAGGCTCCCATCCTGTCATAGCAAACTACAGTGTCCCGGGGGTAGGCACCCCGGGACACTGCAGGAGCCGGCCCTGGGGGATGGTGATCCCCAGGGCCATTACAGGCTCCAGGAGGGGGGCCATGTGGCCCCCTTCCCTCCATGTTCAAAGCCCCGGGGAGGTGGTGGTCCCCGGGGCTCTGGGGGTCCATAACGGACCCCCATATTTAACTCTTTAGTGCCCCGGGGAGGTGGCGGTCCCTTGGTTCAGAAAGCACCCTTTTTAAAAATGGTGTATATCCGTTCAGTAGTTGCTGAGAAAATCCAAAATAAAAGTTTCAATATCTATGGCCGCGGTGGATCCGCGCACCCTCCCGACCACGAGCTGCATGCTAATTGACTGTCAACACTCCAAATCAGGAAGTGTTGGCAGCCATTTTGTCCCTCGGTAGAACCAGGGACAGAAACAAGTGCGCAAAGCGCAAAAGGGGGCAGGGTAGAAACACCCTGACCCCCTAGGTCTGCTCAGGGGTCCCACAAGGACCCCTGGGCAGAAAAGCATTTTTTTTTTTTAAATCGGCGGGATGCGCTTAGGGTGCGCGAATCCCGCAGAGAAAAACAAAAAAAGAAACAAGTGCGCAAAACGCACAAAGGAGGCAGGGTAGAAACACCCTGACCCCCTTGGTCTGCTCAGGGGGTCCCACAAGAACCCACTGGGGGACACACCATTGGCAGCAGGTGAGCAGTGGGGCCTGGGTGCGCAAGGGCGGACAGCCAGCGCTGGCTGGCCGGAGGGGCTAGGGTGTGGCTGCATGTGTGCGCAGGGGCGGACAGGCATTGTTGCCGTGTGCAGTGAGATGAACTCGGCCATGATTGACTCTGGCCTCGATTACAGATTGCAGACCTGGTGGCTTGCAGTGTATGCCGGCACGTGGTTGGAGACACACCGGTGGCAGCAGGTGAGCTGTGGTGCCTGGGTGCGCGGGGGTGGCAGTGTCCCTCCCTCTCTCTCTCTCCCTTCCTCTCATTCTCTCTCTCGCTCTCTCCCTTCCTTTCCTTCTCTTTCTCTCTCTGCCTTCCTTTCCTTCTCTCTCTCTCTCCCTCTCTTCCTTTCTCTCTCTCCTTCTCCCTCTCCCTTTCTTTCTTTCTCTCTCTGCCTTTCTTTCCTTCTCTCTTTGTCTGTGTCTCGCTCCTTTGATGTGCGCATGACACACGTTCTGATTTTGTGCTTTTTTTTCCAGGCTGTGCATCACGATTGTCCCGGACGGACCCGACAGGAGTCATCCGCATTGGTGTTTTGTGTTGTATTTCAATAAAGTTTTTGGTTGTTACTTCAATGATGAGTGACTGTTTCTCGTTCTTCTGACCACACATGTGTGTTTCTTGTTGTCATTGTGCGACATCATGCGCTTTTTGTGGCTCTTGTGTCGTGCACGGTATGTGTTTGTCCGGGGGGGATCTGGGGGGGGCCTGGGAGTGGTGGCGGTGGGTGTTGTGGCCCTCTTGGGTCTCCAAGCTGCATGATCATTGTCTCCATGGCATCTGTGGGTCTTCAGATGTGGCTCTGGGCTGGGCTCCCTTTCATACTGCAGGTAGTCATCCTGCTTAACACCAGCAAAAGGCAGGTGTTAAATCCCTGCTGCTACCGCGGCTTATCGCCTGTTTTTGGTTCGCATCGCAGATCTGGCAGTTCGTTGTGAAAGTGGTGTAGTGGTGTTTTCGTGAGTTTTTGCACGGGAACGCCTACTCTGTATCTCATTAGGGTTAGTTGGTGGTGTCACCCGTGGAGATAAATTTTGCGGCAGTTATCGCAGGAATACTGGCGATGTCTGCAGTTTGCACCCGGTTGTGAATGGGGCGATATATCTATCTCCACTTTTGATGCGCTAAAGTGCCGATAACTCGGCGATAAGTCCTTGTGAATATGCCCCATTGTCTCTAAATTAAGCTTGACTGCTTTTGTGCCAAGTATCCCTCCCATTCCCCGCTATATGTTTTTTAAATTATTTTTTACTGGACTTGGGGACTGAGTCCACATGTCCTAAAATGGCTGTGCCAGGTTTCTGTTAATGTGGTGGCAGCCAATCAGACCATATCTGTGAACAGTGGCAAGGTAACGTGTTTTATTCATTCAAAATTGTAAAACATCATCATTGCATACATGGATTCTGATACATTTAACTATTGTACATCTGACCTCAATTGATGTGAATTGGTGAAGCTGCATGTGGATCACAGCTCGGGATTAACAGGGAGTACTGCAGGTCAGAACTGAGCTGCATGATCAGAGGAATGGCACATAATATTAATCAAATAGCAGGGTGTGATGCAGGTCAGGAATAGGGTGTATTGGTCATACATATATCTCAGTGTTAAAAAGAGACATGCTTTCCATTGCTGGACCATTCTCTTAGGAACCATTGAATCCCTGTGTGATAGTCCAATGGTATATATTGAATGAAACCAACACTACACGTCCCAGAACCCTTTACTGTGCTACATTAAAGTCTTATTTTTTTAATTTTTTTTTACAAAAGGATGGGGACAATGGGCTTTTGGAAAGGTCCAACGTACATGCCCTAGATAATTAATAAAGAAGAGTACGTGGTTCCTCGGTGAATACAGAGTATTTATTGCAGGTCGTGAAAGGAAGGGAATTCTTCCTTTCGAAACTAGTGCCCTCACACACCCAGCAAGCTAGGTGTCATGCTTCATCATCTGGGCCTGCTCCTCGTCGGGTCGGCACTGCAATACCCGACGGGCACCCATAAAGGGGCTCTTTATCGGAGATCTTTTGTTCCTTGCCGGTGGGTGCCGTGGGTGTAAGGGCCCTTTTGATTGTGTGGATGTAGTAGTAAGTGAAGTGAGTTAAAACAAGTCAGGGTGCCTTATGGAACATATTTTATTCTTGGTAGGCCTCCTGCCTGATTAAAATAGAAAAATCAGGGCGCTCTATTCCTAGTGGGTCAACATGTTTCTCGCCATTGTTGTCTTAAGGATCAAAGGCGATTCTTCAGGACCGTAAAGTGAGTCTATCTACACCCAGTGGTGTGGTGAACTACCTACCACTCTTGGATAAGCGGGTTGAGCGCCCGTTGTTTCTATGGACGACCCAATCACTAATTGAATCGTGCCTCGTCAGTATCCAGCGGGCCGTGGACACATATAAGTTATGTGTCTGCTTTCAATGAAAGCCGTGTGGTTGACCTACCCCTCTCCGCCGGATCCAACGAAGAGGGGTAGGTCAACCACATGGCTTTCATTGAAAGCAGACACATAACTTATATGTGTCCACGGCCACTGGGTGTAGATAGACTCACTTTACGGTCCTGAAGAATCGCCTTTGATCCTTAAGACAACAATGGCAAGAAACATGTTGACCCACTAGGAATAGAGCGCCCTGATCTTGACCCATCATAGTCAGATAGACGCCTTTCCTTTTTCTATTTTAATCAGGCAGGAGGCCTACCAAGAATAAAATATGTCCATAAGGCACCCTGACTTGTTTTAACTCACTTCACTTACTACTACATCCACACAATCAAAAGGGCCCTTACACCCACGGCACCCACCGGCAAGGAACAAAATATCTCCGATAAAGAGCCCCTTTATGGGTGCCCGTCGGGTATTGCAGCGCCGACCCGACGAGGAGCAGGCCCAGATGATGAAGCATGACACCTAGCTTGCTGGGTGTGTGAGGGCACTAGTTCTGAAAGGAAGAATCCCCTTCCTTTCACGACCTGCAATAAATACTCTGTATTCACCGAGGAACCACGTACTCTTCTTTATTAACTACATTAAAGTCTACCATTGCAATCTGGTTTTCCTGGTGACATTGGGGCATATGTACAACGAGTTAACGCCGCGTTAGCGGCACTTTTGTGCCGCTAATGCGGTGATATTTGTATCGCCCTATTAACAAGCTGTCGCTAACAGCCGTTGGCGACAGCTTTCTGGCGATACCTGCCGCTTTCAGCATCGCCACCCATGTTAGCGATAAGTATCGCTAATGATATGCAAGGTAGGCGTTCCCATGCAAAAACGCATGCTAACCCCACTTCGCGATATTTACAACGATCGCCCGGACCCGCGATACGTTAAAAAAACATCCGCTAAAGGCCGTTAGCGGCTGGGACTTAAGACCAGAAAATAGCTGGTCTTAAAAATGGAGATAACACATGGGGCCTCATTCCAGCAGGTTATGGTGCTGGACAGCGCTGCAAGCAATGTTGCTGCACTGCCCTGCGACATAACTACAGGGGAGGAATGCGCACCATCAATAAGATAATGCGCATTCCTGGGCCTCAGTCATGAAAAGTGTTGCAGCACTGCGACAAGACAGCGTTGCAACACTTCTCACTACGCCCTTCTTGCGACACCATGGATGCGCTGTATTCACTGGACAGAGCTCCATGACGCAAGTAATGACAGATACGTCTGGAATTCTGACGTATCTGTCTGCGCTAAAGTCATGCATTGCTGCAGTCGTGTCACAACTTTGACGCAGCTCCAGCAATGCATGGGGCCAGCCTATCCCTGTGGCACTGCATCACCCTCATGCCTGCCATCAGGCAGGCGGAAGGTACTGACGCAGTGCCGTTCTTGAGGGGTGCCCGGGTGTAGGCGCAGTTGGAGATCCATCAGTGGTGGTTGCGTGCTGCAGTGTCATCGTTTGCAAGCGTTGGCGGAGTGGTGGTGTGGAGGGAGTTGACGAGACGTCCTTTGGTGGCCTTGATCCAGCTGCGAGGGGGGGCAATGATGGCGGTGGCGTCCGGTGGGCAAGGTGAAGACGTGATGTATATAATGATGGTCGGTCCAGGAGAGTCCGGTGTTGTGGCTGTAGTTGAAGTTCCCGCTGTCGGAGGTGACGTGCTCGACCATGTGTCCTGCTATGTGGCTTGTTGCGGTGACTTGCTGCTTGCGTCTGATGTTGGGGACCTTCCCCAGGAGGGGGTGGTGTTCTGGTCACTGTGGTTGTCCAGGTGGAACTTGAGTTCACCGAGTAGGATGTCTTCGGTGGATGGGAGAGCCTGGGGTGCAATACGGTCTATAATGGTATCGGAGAATGGAGGGCCATGGCCCGGGGGGCCTGCACATGAGGGTGCCGCAGAGGATGTGCTTGGGGTTGTTCCGGATCTGGGAGTTGAGGTGCTCCATTGTCACCGTTGGGTCATTAGAGTGCGTGGTCAGTTGGAGTGTGCTTCTGTAGGTGGTGGCAATGCCTCCTCCTGGATGGTCCTTGCGGGTGACACTGCAGCCGTCAGTGATGGTGCTGCCGATGTCCGGTCCGGAGCAGAGGCTTGTCCTGGCAGGCGAGGTGGCATCCAGGGTTGATGGCGAGGAGGGTGCTGGCGTTGTAGCGGTGGAGTGTCCAAGAGGAAGGGTACTTGGTGCTGAGTGTGGTCCAGGGGCAGACGGACGCAGATGGGCTTGCCTATGGCTTGCCTTTGGCATGGGAGACGTCCATTACAACGCAGGCATTACATTGTTAACAACGCAACTCCGACAACGCAGGTGCCTTTACATTGCATTCGATTACAACGCATTGTGAGGTCAGTAATGGGGTAATTTTAAGTTTCTCGGGTGGGTTTGGGTTTCGGATGTCGGATTTGAAATTTGGGGTGTATTCTGGGGTAATATTTGAAAAATGGGATGTATTCTGGGGTAAAATTTGAAAATTGGGGTGTGTTCTAAGGTAAAATTTGAAAATTGGGGTGTGTTTTGCGGTCAATTATGAAAATGCGGGTGTGCATTTGGGTCAAATGTGATTTTTAGGGTGTGTTTTGGGGGCTCAAAAAGGAATTTGAGGATTCACGGTTTGGTTTGGGGTGCAAAGGTTAGTTTTTGGGTTGCACTCACTGAAGTGGGAATAGTATTCTTTACGTCTCCGCTATGCAACACCTTCCCTACTGTTGCAATATGCCTTGTATTAGTATGCATTGGAATGGAATGCGATGTATTGGCATGCATCGTAACTACGTATGTACCTTTGGCACACGAGTGATACGCCTGCTGCGCATGGGCGCACAGCGGCCACCATTGAGAAGTGCTGGGGGGGCTGGACAGCTGGGAGGCTGTAAACGCTGCAAAGAACACTGGATGGGGCGTGGACGCGGGGGTGTGTGTGTGAGAGGGTGTTGTAAATATTTTAAAGAGGGAAGTCTTACCTCGAAGCCGGGTCCCGTGTCTTCATTGCTCCTGCTCTCCTGCGTCTGCTTCCAGGAACAGGAAGTAGGCAGCCAGGCTCCCTCCCCTGAGCCAATCACAACGATGTGATGCGGCGGTGGGATTGGTAATTGGCAACGGGACAAGGCATGCAGGCAGGGTCTGGAGGGGTGGGCAGGTTCTCCATACAGGCTGTAATGCAGCCTGCATTACGAACAGGGAAGTGCCCATGACTGCTTTGGGCGGCCTGAGTGGGCCAACCAAACAGTCATTGCGCACTTGAGTGGGCATGCCAATCCGCCCATGCCCTGCTCTGTGCTTGGAGCAGTCCTACCCACCCTCCCACCCGCAAAGGAAACATAGCACGATTACATCAGTAAGTTATCATCATGTGATGATTGTTCCTCTTCTGCACTGCTTGAGAGCAGTGGGGTGATGCTCTTCCGCCATAGCGGATGACCCTCCACTGGGGGTGCATCATCTACGTGTGCTAGGCCTTGGCAACTCAACCCCAGGGCGTCCTGCACTACACGTCCCACCTTCTCCTTACCTGGACATTGACACCGTGGTGCAATCTGCTGCACTCTCTCCAAATCTGTGACTCAGCCAGCAGGAGCCTCAGCCAGGTGTGATTTCACAAGCCTGGGTACAGCAGTCGCCGCCAAGTCCACTGGTGAACGTCCCGATGCAGTTGATGCAGCAGGGCCCCCTTAGGCGTAAAGTTGCAGCGCTCCCGCCACACAAGTTCGGCGCAGCTCAGGGGCCTCACCCTCCACAGCGTCCGGCCAGCCCAACATCATCCGGCCTGTGATGCAGAGAGGCAACACCCACCATTGGTAATCCCCTCCGTGCACCCAGGTGTAGTGGTGGATCATAGTATGCGATGCAGACACCCTACGTTGGGGCGCACGAGCGCCTCACTATTACCAGCTCCAAGGTGCACAAGGCGGTCTTCTCACACAGGTCAGCAACGTGTCTCCATGCGACCTGCCAGACTTCACCACCAGGTACGGGCGATCGTTGCACCTCAATGTCTACCACCATGGCTCATCGACTCCACAGCTCCTCCGCATTCCACTCCAGGCTCCAGATGCAGGTCTAGCGAGGCATCCAGGCTCCAGACGCAGGTCCAGCGAGGCATCCAGGCTCCAGACGCAGGTCCAGCGAGTAATCCAGGCTCCAAACGCAGGTCCAGCGAGGCATCCAGGCTCCAGACGCAGGTCCAGCGAGGCATCCTGGCTCTCATCCTGGTCAACCTGGATGTTGGGTGGCTTGCAGGGGTTGTTGATGTGTGCTGCACTTGGCCCTGGCTGCTCCATTCTGCATTTTATTGGTTTTTATGCCTATTTTCTATTGGAGGTTGACTGATAGGCTATTTTTTGCATTGGAGGCAAAAAAACACTCACGTTGGGCTGACTAACGTGAGTTTTTTTTGCCCCTAATGGGCCTATCGGTAGTTTTCGCCCCCCAACTCCGGAATTCCTATCGCCATCGTGATAATGTTAGCGGCAGTTTTCACCGCGATCTCTGATACTATCGCCATGTAGCGACGGCTTGTAAATACGCCGCTAACATGGCGATAGTTTTCAGCAGTAAGCTGCGATAAAAATACTGCCGCTAACTAGCGATAGTTATTGCTAGTGCTTGTACATATGCCCCCAAGTTTTTTCAATGCTTAAAAGAACAGTGAACTTGCAGACAAGGACTGAAGAGCCCCAGCAGCATTCTGTGGATCTCAGTAAGATATCCCAGGGGTTGCTTCTGCTTACCATTCGAGTACGATGTCAATCGTGTGTGTTAGCTTTTGTTTCGTCATTGTCTCACAGTCATTGGTCTCTGGGTAGTTCTCTGGTGTTTTCAACTGCTGGTGCATGACCTTGTGTGCTCTTGCACTGCTCCTGGAGGCCCAGATTTACTAACAAGTCATGCAGCGCAAAGCAGCAAGACAACTTGCTGCTCTGTGTGACAGGGAGAAAAAAGGAATGTCCCATATCTACTAAGAATTGACGGATTCCAGCTCTCTTCCTGCGCTGGAGAAATTCTGCAGCCTAGGGTCAATGCAGGCGCCCTTTCGCCTTGGTGCAAAGATGCGTGTGTTACAGGCAGAATTATTTTTGTGCAGGGAGGGTCACTTTTCTGCACAAAAACAATTCTCAGAGGCATTTTCCTCTTTCTATGTGTGCTGCAGAATACAGCACACGTAGAAAGAGGAAATAGCAAGGAGAAATAATGAAATATTTCTCATCTTCCTACCTCTGTTAGGATGGCATACCATTGTGACGAATATAGCTGTTTACATTGCATGCATAACGCATGCGATTACAACGCTGTTGTTACAACGACCGCATTGTTACATCGCAGTACCATTACAACGCAAGTCGTTACAACAACTTGCTGTAGGGGACGCGCTGGACTTAGGAATAGTATAATTTACTATTCCAACTCCAGTGAGTGCAACAGTAGGGAAGGTGTTGGAATAGTAAATTATACTATTCCTTAGTTTAGAGCGCCCTCTACAGCAAGTCGTTGTAACGACTTGCGTTGTAATGGTACTGTGATGTAACAACGCGATTGTAGTAACGACTGTGTTGTAATCGCAAGCGTTGTAATGCGATGTGATGGCTGTTTCCCCATTGGGACACAATCCCATGTTTACTGGTCTTAGTAAATCTGGAAATGCACCAAAAACCATGGGTGGATGCGGTGGAACAGCCACTCTCCTGCCATGGAATGCCTTCCCAATGAAGATCAACACAGGGCAGTGACTTGCACTGCCTTGCATTAATCCGGATTTACTAAGCCATGCAGAGCCGTGCAAGGTGGTTTAGTAAATCTGCTTTAAGGGCTTGCAGTGCCTTGCATGACACAACAGTGACCCAAGTCCTTAGTAAATCTAGGCCTGAGTGTCAAGTATTACTTTTTGATTATTCAAATGATGGCATGGTGAGCACTCAAGGCTTAGTCTAGCGCTGCTGCGCATTACTCTGCATCAAGGGAGTGTTCCATGGATGGCACATGGGCGTTCCCATGCTTTTAGACATAAAACCATTTCTATTAACAATAGTAGATAGTGTTTTGTGCCAAAAAATAGCACCACTCTGAAACAGGCGTTAAAAGGCAAAATGCTTGTTTTTCTCCTAACTCTTCGCACTTTGCATGTGTGCTCCACTGTACAGCGCACATCCGAAGTAGCAAAAGTTTTAAAGTTAGTCTAAGTAATTTGTACTAGAATGGCACCCTTCAGTACAAAACCTAAGCAGGACTCATGCAATCTGACACCCTTACACTAGGGTGCAAATGTGTATGCGTGAGGTACGCCTGACTGATTGTGTGCCGCTCGAAGGAGAAAGCAGGATCTTGACATATCTCTCTAAATAAACACTTTCCTGCTCTCTCCGTCACGCAAGGCAGCGCAGCAACTATGTGCTGGGCTGCGTTCTGTGACATCATGTAAATCTGGACTTAAGTGTCAATTTCATTCACATTTTGAAAGAAATGAAGTCATATAAATGATTGATAGATTTCTTTACAGGACTGTCCATGATTCATGTTCTTGACATATTATTAGCAGTGGTCACATGCTGAGGAGCAAAATGTGAAATGTCATGAGATCAATGTCACAGATCAATATCCCAAGGAGGGATCATATTCTACAACACCCCTGTGCAAATATAAATACTCACAGGTTTTCTATCCTAAACAACACTATAATGGGTGATCACTGCATAGACCCCTAATCTTAACATCGTATTTCATTTCTGAAGTAAGCTGTCCATTTACCTGCCTTGCACGATACAATGCTGGAAGAGCTACTTAGTGTGTCAGATTATTAACTGGAAACCCATGCATTCGATGCTAGATTAAAGAGTATGAACAACCACAATATTTTTTTTACATTGGCTTAACTGCCCAATATAAAGAGAGTTGATGTTGCGACAAGAGCGAATTAAGAGAGGATTCTCAATTTCTATGATCAAAATCTTTGTTTTTATTTTTCTTGTGATGCTCGCAAGAAAACTATTTAGTCAACACGTGTTTCATCCCACCTTGCTGGTCCACCCACAGCTTCCTCAAGGCTCCACCAACTTGTTCAAAAGTTGCTGTGTTTATTAATTGCAGTTATGGATAATGATCATTTCCCCTCTGGCTCTAGTTCCTACTGCTATTGTCCAGTTTGTGTTCTGGAGACCTTGGTAACTTCTGTGTCAGGTAGCACTGATGGGTGTTTGGGAGAAACAGCTTTTAAGAAGCCCAACTTACTGCTTCATATTACAGATTGACATCTAGCCACTCCTTTGTTTGCTTCCTTGAAAGATCAGGGCCCTGATGATGGAAACCACAGTTTCTTAAGCTTCACCATTTTTACCCCTCAGATAACGTGATACTGTGAAAACCTCGCACCTTTTGTGAGAAATATTCCTGCTTGGCATTGACTCACAGTGGACTCCATAGAAATAAGGTATTTTAACCAATGGTTCATTGGCTCACCTATGGTACTGATGGCTGATGGACAAGTTAATCCTAGGAAAAAATGGAAGAGCTGTAATGTACAACAGACAGAGGATATGGATCCTTAGATTAATGTGTAGTCAATATGTATTGTAATAAAACAGTAATAATTCACAATATTAATTCACACAGTGCCCTATAAGTCATATGTGAAAAAGTGCTTGTGCAGTGCATCAAGATCAAAAAGTGAATACACAATCATTTACAAAATTTGAACAACCTGGCCATATATACTTAAATATAGTCTCTCATAGGTGGGTTTTGGTCATTTCTCCTTTGTTGCCCACTATGGTTATAAGGTAAAGGCCAAAACAATGGGCCCAATTTACAAAAGTAATCTGAGACAAAATCCTAACTTTACGACTTAGGGTATTCACAAAAGGCATATAGGAGTAGTAAAGTTAGAAAAATCCTAACTTTACGACTTTCGGTATTCACAAAAGTCATTTAGGAGTAGTAAAGTTAGAAAAATCCTAACTTTACGACTTTCGGTATTCACAAAAGGCATTTAGGAGTAGTAAAATTTTTCTCAGTTTAGGAGTAGTAAAGTTAGGAATCTTAACTTTACTACTCCTAAATGCCTTTTGTGAATACCGAAAGTCGTAAAGTTACGATTTTTCTCATTTTAGGAGTAGTAAAGTTAGGAATCCTAACTTTACTACTCCTAAATGCCTTTTGTGAATATCGAAAGTCTTAAAGTTAGGATTTTGTCTCAGATTACTTTTGTGAATCGGGCCCAATGATCGTCGATGTTCTGCCTCTTTTAGAAGGTGTGTGATATGTCCACTTCAAAACAGGTCTTCATAAGGACAGTCACTAGAGCGCCCTGTATGTGAAAATACTATAACATCAGAGTCCATGTTTTAAAATGTAATTAAAAAGTGTCTTATTTGTTAGGACCAGGGAGTGACTCACCTGGAGCTGAAATACTAGTAAATAGGATGAATTCACATGTTCATCAGTACCTCAGGTATGGCTTCAAATGATAACCTCTACGATGTAAGGAACAAGTTTAAATTACTCATTAGACGTGTGCCTGTAGTATAATGAAAATCATTGGATCAAATGTGCACTCACCCGAAGTTCCAAATCGTTTAAAGATGTGTGCCACATCATTATTTTATGGCATCACATCCAGACTTCAAAAACTACAAAAGACAAGCACAACAGGACATCAGTAAATGCCTCAACTTTCCATATCTCTGTAATCACTGATCTCCAATAAATGTAACCAGAATTTGTGAACCTGATTCTTTTGCTCCCCTGTTTCTTTCAGGATGTCAATTCTTGGCAGAGGTGCAAGGGACCACTACGTGCACAGATAAAGAAGAAGCTGCACCTTGAGGTTTACATGCAGCTTTGTGGTGACATTCTCCCAAGATGGCTGGTGGTGGTTGTGCGTTTTACGCCTATCAGATGGGCATCTAATGCTCTAGCGTTGTTTGCTTACAAGTAGAATTCCATCCACTATTGATACGTAAGAGGCTATTCTTTCTAGTGTCATCAAAAAGAAATCCTTTTTGTTGCCTTATAAAACACAGATTAGTTTTTTTTTTGATATGTCAGCACTGGCAGGTCGTCGACGAAGAGATTTTCTATTGGTTGGTGAGTTTAAAAGTGCTGGAGCACTGGTCTTAATAGTGAAGCAATCCAAAATGAGGAGTTTTTTTAAAGGCCAATTCTATCTATGTGTTACCCAAGCAAAGGCGCAACAGGTTCTTCAGAAAGTCTTGGGGGAAGATTTTCAAAAAAGTCACGCAACGCAGCGCAGCCCCCCGGGAGGTTGTGCCGCGTTGCGCAACAGGGAGGGTGCAGGAGAGCTCCATATCTTCAGAGATATGCCTCTCTCCTCCCCTTTCCCTTGCTCCGGCGCAGATTTCAGCTGCTGTGCGCCATGCACACACCTTAGCGTCGCAGTGCTAGGGTGTGTGCATGAGTGTAGCATAGGTTTTGTACAGGAAGGGTACCCTTCCTGTACAAAACACTATGCAAGGCACAATGCAAAGCTTTTCCCACTTTGCATACGTGCTGCAGAGTGCAGCACGCATGGAAATTTGGAAAAGCACGGAGAAATGAAAGCATTTCTCCTGCTAGCGCCTCCTTTAAAGGGGCGTTAACTTTTGGCGCAAAACCAAGTTTACAAATCTTTGTAAATATGGTTTTGCATCAAAAGGCATGGGTGGTTGCATGGGAACGCCCATGTACCACCCATGTCACGCCCCCTCGGCGCAAAGTAATTAAAAACAGTGCTTCACGCTGCTTTGCGCTACTTACAGGGTGCTTTCCAGCGCAAAAAGAAAATAGCAAAACAAAAATTTGCGCTTGTTAGCATCACTTTTGTGATGCTAAACCAACGCAAAAGTTTTGAAAATCTGCCCCTTAAAATATCAAAATTGCTGAGTTCAGCGACTAATGTTATACGCCTAGCATGTAGCACTTTACAGTTTTGCATGCTGTGTTGTCAGTTGAATATTAGAACCTCTATCAACATCATGTTTAGATGATAAATAGATGTATTTGTACTTTGCACTAGACACCTTCTACATTTTTAACGACCCAGCGATATGGGGCTTTGTAATAGTTATGTATGACCTTACTGGGGTAGATCCTTTTTAAGCCTGACATTTCGCACATAGCACTTTATATTCCTTATGATGTTAATATTGGAATTTTCTATGATGCTTATGCGATACCTGGGTCTTCACGCACTTACACTTGATATCTTGTACTTTGCACTTTTTTGCACTTGGTTGTTAATGATATATGTTTTTTTTTAGCCCCAAACATTGGCAGTATATTCTGTTCCTCCCTGGAGCACTGTTCTGTGATAATTTCATTGCCTTTGACGGTCCTTGGTCAGGGGAGGCCCACTGAGAGCATGGGCAGGTGCTATGTCAGGGCACAACAGTAAACAGAGGGGCATATTCTCAAGAACGTGCGATAATCATCACCAAAATAGGTTAACGCAATTTCATATCGCCGTCTATCGCGGGAAAATAACGCTGTGTTAACGTCTTATTCTCAACACAGCGGTAACATGTGATAGTTTCCCGATAATGCGTCAAATGTCCGCGATAAAATTACCGGGACGGCGATAAAAATCTAAAGCCTAATGTGAAAAAAGTGGCTATGGGCCCAACCGCGATAAAAAAATCAGCGATAAGCTGCGCCAGGCCTGCAATTCACACACGTCGTGCGGGAAAAATCACTATAGTAGCAGAAAAAAATAAAATAAAAACAAAACCCAAACAACTGAGAAGCACCATGGAGGAAGCTGGAGCAACTACAGAGGCCAACCAGAACCCCACAAACCCCCCGGAGGACCAGCCAGGGACCTCGGGGAAGGAGAAGGGAAGTTCTGTGCTGCCTCTGTGGTAGTCCGGGGGGGTGTGGTCCTGGGGGTAGGGGTGGCCCGCTTGGGTCTCCAAGCTGCATGATCATTGGCTCCATGGCATCTGTTGGTCTTCAGATGTTGCTCTGGGCTGGGCTCCCTTTCTACTGCAGGTTGTCGTCCTGCTTAACACCACTAGAAGGCAGGTGTTAAATCCCTGCTGCTAACGCGTCTTATTGCCTGTTTTTGGATCGCATCGCTGATCTGGCTGGTCGTTGAGAATATCGCGAAGTGGAGTTTTCGTGAGTTTTTGCACGGGAACGCCTACTCTGCATATCATTAGCGTTAGATGTCGCTCTCATCCGTGGCGATGTTTTTTGCGGCAGCTCTCACTGGTAAACTGGCGATATCGGCAGTTTGCACCAGCTTGAAAATAGGGCGATAAATCTATTGCCACTTTTGCGGCGCTAAAGTGCCGATAAATCGGCAATAAGTCCTTGAGAATATGCCCCAGAGTGGATTGAGAGGGGTGACCTTGGGCACTCCTCCCCTTCAGTCGGGATGGGTTTACAGTTAGGAGAGGGGGGGGACAGGGTGGGACCCTAGCAGGAGCAGTTGAGTAACCAAGAGGTCCATAATCTGTATTATTTTTGAGATCTTGGCAAGCTTTATCCATGCAGGTGATAAGGATAGGTGTCAAAACAAAACCGAGAGGTTAAAGTCAGGAGGGAAGTCCCAGAAAGCTAATTTATGTATCCCATGATACAAAAATTTAATATTATTTCATGCAATGTCAATGGGTTTGTTAATGAGCGTAAAGCTGAAGCTATGATGGACTGGCTGTTCCCATTCAAGCCAGAAGCGATTTTTCTTCAAGAGACTCACCTTAAAGACAACCAAATTTTTCATACATAAGAGATTTTCCAATTCATTTTATGCTTCGGCAGGCACTGCCATAAGGGACGTAGCAATTTTGTTAGCCAATACAATTAATTGACAAATTTGTGATGTTCTCAGAGCTGTTAAATCTGGTTAACTAATATGGCCCCATCACTGATGATACCGAGCCATTAATTCAACTTCATAATCTAGCAATGGCTGTGGTAGGTCCATTGATTGGGGGAGGGGGAGGTAATTTTATACAAGATTCTTCCATTTAGTACATCACACCTCCATGTTCTATGAGGACATCTTTTTGTATAGCACAACATTAGCTTTCCATCTCGATTGCATTCTTGTATAACTACATCTTTTGGCTCTATATAGTCCAACTTCAGCTTCCAAGCAATTGTATTCTCCTCACAGTTCACCTGTTGGCTGTATAGTAAAACTGCAGCTTTCCTGGTCCTAACTTGGTTGCCAGTAGCAACCTCATTGCGCTCTGGGAAAAAGGAGGGCAGGCCATTTACGTCTTTGGGTTGTGGAGAGACTCAAGTCTCCTAGTCCACCAACGACAAAAGTAAATAAAATAATTCCTGCTGCAGTGCAAAACAAAAAATTGCTTTGTCTATACAATCCATTAATGAGATAATGAATTAAATGAGTGATGACAGAGTCTGCCTTTCAAATGTAAAATAGTTCCTTGTTCATTCAACAAAGAAGCAGCATGACCTATCTAAGCTGATAGAAAGACTTGAGAACAAAATGTTACTGTGGGATAGTCCAAGATGCGTTTAACAATAGCTTAAGCCAATAGTGGAAGTAGGCTGACCTGAAACCCAATTCTGTATGTATGGTGTATGAGTTGAATACAGTATGTTTGCCAAAAATGTGTAAGCAACATTACACACCAAACCTAATAATGGTGCAAGCACTATTTACACAAGAAACCTAAAAATGTACATACATTCTCATCTTTTAATACATTTCTAATACATTCAATATTGCAATGTATAAGACTCAGTTAAGGCCATACCTATTTGCTTTGCCAATGCTTTTGTATATACGATGCAACACAACCCAAGAGGCTGCTTCAAAGCAGGTTGGAGGAGGCTGGGGGCCATGAACAGAAAGAGGAGAAGAGATCATTGGATAATTAATGGTCCTTTTAAAATTCATTTAATTCAGCAATAAAAGGTACCACACATGCCTAAACTTACATTTTCTGTTTCTGCTCTTTGACCTGACTCTGCTCTATTTTCTAATTCTCCCCATTGATCTGTGGGTGACATACAACCATCGCAACTTGTCTGAGTGGCCAGAAAACCTTGGGAGTTATCTTGCTATGCAAATGTCAAGCCAAAAATGTGATGGTAAGCCCTGCATTAGTCTTTCAATTTGAAATACACTTACAGGGCATTCTTATCTGGGAAGGACTTTGGCTTGTTTAGATAACCCCTATGTAAAAGAGTCTGAGTCACAACAACAACATCACTAAGCCATCAATGTCGAAGAGGTAAGATTATTGCTTCGAGCAACCAAAAGAACAGGCAAATGGCTCAATGAAATATGACAATACATCATACCGAGAAGGGCATGAACCTTTAAGTGACTTTCAGACGAGGAAGCACAAAATGTAAATATGTAGGCTTGTTATAAGTGGAGACTGCAGACTGAAATACATTACCCATTGTGACATCGTGGTGATTTCACAGCCAGTGCTGCAAAACACCCTGTCATTTTTGATTATTTCTCACATACTTTTGCTATTACCTCTATATGCCTGCCCCTTGTATGTTTTGGAGTCATACGTTTTTTTTTATCACAGACAAAAACAATTGTGCCCAAGTACAGGAGCTTCCCCTTAATCCGTACCAATTTGTATGGCTCTAATTCGTTTGAAAACAGAAAAGTGATGAGTGAAATGCTGTAATAATTATCAGTAATTGGTAATTACAGAGATAGGGCCTGGTCTGGCAGTTCAGGTTGGGCCCTTCTTATTGGAACAGGACTAAGACTAATTTGGTGGTGCAGTGGGTAAAAAACAGAATGAACTGGGATGTAGTTGAGATTAATTCAAGCAATCCATCCATCACTTTTTTGTTTTCCTCAGAACAACGCCTAAAGTGAGACAGGTATACCCACATATGGCTCCACTGTTCCCTGGGTCCGAGGACTCAAGCTGCATCCTAAAGATGAGTTTCAAATAGCCGAAAACCAGTCTGGGGGTGCTTGTGTTTCTGTTCAGTGGAGATATGGCGTGGCAGTAGTTCGTCCCGGACTGTTTTTAGTGAAGCAGGCGGAAAGCTGAATTGTGCATAGCTGGTTCCTGTCAGAGTTGGCATTACTATCAGAGTTGGCATGGTAGGCAAAAAATATTCGGCAGGATTGTGGCTCAAAGTAATTACTAGTGGTTGTTTTCCTTAGTCTCGTGCTTTTGTCGACACTTGTTTGAATTAACCCATAAAAAGTTTGGTTCAGTAGCATTGTTTGACATGCCACTGGAAAACATCCTTTACACCGCAGTCAATAACACAATGTGCCTCTACACCGCAGTCAGTACCCCGACTGAGACGTTCCCACGCGTTACTTTACCACCAAGCCGTTACAATGACTTGCTTTATGGGACGCGTTGTTAGATTGGTGTTGGATTACAGACTGCATTTTGTAGTGCCTTTAATACCACTACAGTAGTACAACTCACATACTGCAAATTGCTGTTCACTAACCTATATCCGAAGGTCTACATCTCTGCCTCTCCTTTTTTCTCTGTGAATAGATCCCTGCCCAGACTGCAGTGATCTCTGCACATGTCCACCTATGCTTCAGTAGTAAATGTGGGATGTACAGAGGGAGTATCTGGAAAATGGGGATTACTCACGTCAAAATGGGAGGGTTAAAGAGAGGAGAAAGGAGGGCTTTAGGGAGGGTTAAGGAGTAGATTAGGGTTGGATATCCATCCACAAAAGAGTAACCCAATTGCTATTCATAAACTGCACTTCTATAGTTAAAATAGCCAAAAAAGGCCCAAAACAGTCATGGATGTACTCATGCTCAGACTTGTAATAAATCAAACTCCACATATGGCCAACAACTTGTACTGCAGCATCCACCCAAAATAATTGAGATAGAGACATACAATATAACCCCAATGGAAATGACTGGGATATGGCTGGGTCTTCATCTGCACAGTCTCTTCTCCTGCAGGGCATGGCATGCTCCTTTCCTCTCTGTGCTGGCAAACTTCTCTACCCTCGACAGTCTATAAGCTTTCTGAAGCAAGTTACACAGACTTCAGGTGATCTCCCTTCACCTCTGGAGACTGGCTCCCATGCATGAGCTCCGGTTTCACAGCAGCTCTTTAAATACTCTGTGGAGCTCTCCCTTCCTTCTTCAGTGAAGCAGCTTGAAACTGGAACAAAGTGCAGTGTTTGAGTCCCACTTTTATATGCATTTTCAGACAAGAAATGCTAATCCACTGTATAAGGTCTAGGAACAGTTTTGGGGTGGTTCCCTTTCAAATACCATTTTTTAACTGAAGGACAGGCACAACCTTTAATTTGTGCCGGTGCTTTCCGGTGCTTAGCACCGGCACATATTTATCGGGGCCGGGTCTAGACCTGAGTGCCTGACACTGCCAACTCGCGTGTATCACTGTGACACACAAATCTAATCACCTGTTGTTCACTCACGCTCTGTCTCCCCGGTGAAGTGTGCTTCGCCAATAACAAATAAAATCCATGCCTAAATTCAGTCAGTGTAGCAGGTGGGCGGGACACTGATTTGGGTGGATTTGGTCCTCTCGGGCTGCCATGACAGCGTGCGTAAAGGCAAGCGTAACCAAACGTAACCTTTCAAGATTCCACGCTGGCCCCTCGCCCGCCTTACCATCATGAGCACACTGCAGTTCGGAGCGAATGCAGTACGTGTCGTCTTGTAGTATGCAGTGTGCAGCACAGCAGCAGGCCTCCTAATAAGGCAGTGACCAGTCTATACCTGCAGTAACGTTACAAAACCGAGTAAGTAGTAACCAACGCCGGGAGCCTGGAGGGCGGGAGCTGGGCTGATTTTGAAATGGGCTGGTTTTGTTACTGAGCCTATTTTTTTTTTTTTTTTTTTTTTTTTTTTACCAAAATCGGCCCACAGTAACAAAATCAGATGGCCAATGTTACAGTGCTGCTGCCTAAAAGAGTTCAAAATCATGATGATTAAATCCCCCTAGGCTCTTGCATGACCAAAAATGTCAGTTTATTAGGTGAGATTCGATGTCTTCCCGCTCCCTAGTTCAGATATACCAGCAAGTCCTCTAAGTCATACGTTCAAATTTCTGGCATAGCACTCCGGAAGGTGTGAATGTCACGTCACACTTTTGTTTTGTTCCAGGACTCTACAGTCTTTCAGCGAGTGCAGTGTTGCTCCCAGATTCTTGGATATTACTCTTCGCTCGATGTTATGGTAAATGCGTACATACACACACATACCTCAATGTGCGTGTTACACAGTTAGTGCCTCAGTGGTTTATCATCATCAACAGCTGGGTGGATTGGAAAATGCATGGTTTCTCGTTTCTTTCAATAGAGAATAGACAAAGAGGTATGACTGTTCTACGAAGAGAGTCAAACATTGAGGCTAGGCCTGCTGGCAATTGTCGTCTAAAATAAAGCAGGTGATCTGTGTGACCCTCAGAGTACTGTAACCCTCTAACTGCCCCTTTGTTTCTCAGCATGTTGACAGAGGGTTTGAGACAAGAGTGCAATTAGTATAGTTGAAAGCTGGCACACCTGTGCATTGCCACGGGATACTGCAAAGGTGATAATATTATTTTACCTGTCTTAACTCTTGCTGATGGTACAGCATTAAATAGGGCGGTCCTGTGACATACCCCCTCACCGAATCCCATGTGCCGGAATATTGCAAGCATATATGGCAAATTCGGATTATCAAATTCTTTCTGTTGGTCTACTGACTCTGCCATGGCCTCCCGATGCAGATGCATTTGCATAGTTCCTTCAAGCACCCAGAAGTGGTGTCTGAGGCTCAGTGAGTGATTAAAACCGTTCTGATGTTGCTGTAACAAGTGTAACGAAGTCGGCAACAATGGATATAGACATCTTGCTAATATTTTGCTCCTTATCTTATTTTCTGTATTTATCATGGACAAGAGCGTCTAATAGGCACCTTCCAAAAGGTTGTGCTGTGGTTTAAATTGACATATAATAACAATTTTCCATGTTGACTTTGGAAACCATTCCAATTACAGCACTGTTCAGTACATGATAACCTACCTGCAGGCAGGGCCACTGGAATTATGCAATTGTGCGGCAGCAGCGTTTTGCACTTAAGTATAGATTTGCCGCCTTTGCCACATAATGCATTATCTGCTTCATAATTTGCCTATTTCCACAAAAAAATATTCCTAGCGCAATTGGTTCAAAAGTTATTAAACATGCAAGCAAAACATGTTGCTGAGCAGTTAAAGGCTCTTTGCAAAGGTTGAGTGGCCACCTTTCTTTTGCTTATTGCTATATTTTTGTGTTAAACTGGTATTAATAAGTTGCAGTCAATGCCCAGGAAGTTTTAACAAGTGTAAAACTGACAAAATAATGAAGTGTCATGAAATGTCCCTCATTATGCTGCATAATTTGCATTTTCTTCCCGCATAATTTACTCAACCCTGACGCATAGTTTGGCCCTTCCTTGACACAAAATTCCAGTGGCCCAGAGGAAGTGGGTGGAGCCAGTGGAGAAAGTGGGTGGAGCTGAGGAAAGTGGGTATGACCCTTGACAAACATTTGAGCACCTGTACTTCATTTTTTACAAATTAAGCACTGCTGCAAGGTGATGTTTCTCAAAGCAGATAGCTGTAATGCTTGTTCTGAGCAGGGTACCGAAAACATGGTCACAAATATGCATGAAGACTCTGAGGGGGATATTCAAAATGAAGTGGCGGTGAGAGGCGTTAGCCTCCTTGGCTTAACGCCTCTCACCGCCACTTCGGAAACGCCAGGCTGCACCCTGTTCTCAAGAATGTGGTGCAGCCTGGTGTTTCCCCATGCGACGGCGCTAAGTCTCACAACATAACGCCAACACAGAGTGCAAGGGTGTCTGCAAGCAGGGAGGTTTGTTTATGAACAGGAAGGTGCCCCTTCCTGCACATAAACAAACCTAAAATGCAGTTTAGTAACTTACATGTGTGCTGCTTCATGCAGCACACATGTAAGTTACAAAACGGCATTTTTTTAAAAGGTTTGTTTATGTACAGGAAGGGACTCCTTCCTGTACATAAACAAACCATGGCATTTTGCTATTTCCATGTGTGCTGCACAAGGCAGCACACATGGAAATAGAAAAAACGAGGAGAAATTAAGCATTTCTCCTCGTTTCGCCACCTTAAGACCAGGATTTTTAAGTCTTAAGTCTGGCGCTGCCACCTATTATCGCCAAACTTGATAATAGGTGGCAGCGTCGATTTCAATGGGTGTTGCAGTGGAAAGCCCACCGCAACACCCACTGCATGCCCCCTTTCACGCTAAGTTTAGTGTGAAATGGGCCCTATTCTCAAGGCAGCGTTGAGCCACTTAACGTGACTTTAAGCCACGTTAAGTGGGTTAACGCTGCCTTGAGAATAGGGTGCTGGCCCTATCGCCACAGGAACGTCAAAAAAGTGACGTTCCCGTGGCGATAGGGGCTTGAGAATATGCCCCTGATTGTGTCTCTCATCAGCCTTCCTAAGGTAGCAATCAGGGAAAGACAAAAGGGGATCCCCTGTCTACATGCTCCTTACTTCTAACGACAGAATCTGCTACTTCACTACATCTCCTCTACCAACCACCAAATAGCATTGCCCAGAAAAATGTAATCAGCAATCCCTTGCTAAAAAATTCTAATAGAATTTATAAAGGTAGCCCTGTCTCCTTTCTCTATAACTTCAACGTCTGGCTCTCCTCCCTTTAACTTCAGGAATGCAGTCAATACACTGACACTGCCTGGGAAAGCTGTATCAACGAACCATCTTTTGTCATGCTAAGCCAGGGGCCATCCAAAATGAATCCAGCTAGTTATAGCACTCAGACTCTCAGCACACACAGTCTTGGTACCTTACATCTATCACACACCTCTCGTTCATACACACACTCGACATGCACTCAGAATGTCAGTGCAATGGTCAGGTATTACATCTAAGTGGAATTTTACCTGAGTGAGACTGATAAGTCATTCTCCCTCCTAGAACAGAAACAAAATTCTGCTCAACATTATTAATCCACAAAAATGAGTATGCTGCCACCACCTCTTCATGTGAACAACCCAGCATAGCCTGTAGTTGCTGACTGATCTTCAGTTGTGTTCCGTGGGGATGAACTTCTACACTTTGCCCAGGTTTGGGATTGTGGTCCCAACTGCAGCCGACACCCTATTCAGATTTTTTAGCGGTCGACTTGAGACATGCATTCCGATCACTTGCCTGTACCCAGGGTACTTTCCTAAGACCCCTGAATTGAGCATTTTCACTCAAATTTTCAGGGGCAGCCCCTCCACCAGTTCATTCTGTGGGTTGGAACCCCTTGGAACAATCCCATCTTGGACATCCGTAACCTTGCGGGCGTGAGCTGCCAACTGTTGCCCCAGCCTTTGGATTCTCAAGCCCTGCCAGAATTCACCCATGTACATACGAAACCCTCCAGGTAGCTATCATCCAATGCTGTGTTGTTTATGTCCTGATGATGACCTTCAGTTATGAAGGTCGAAACACCATCGACTTGCACAAGCTTAATTTGGACTGTAAATTATGACATGATTTTACAAAACCTTTTCATAAATGCATAGATTAATGCATAACTTGGTTTTGATTTTTGGTCCAATTCGCTGTACCATTCTGTATCTTTTTTTCACTTGTTTCACTTGTGCCGTTTAATATGTTTTCAAGGGCACAAAGTGCTCCCCTTCACTCTTAGTACACAACATAAAAAACATGATTGATTCTGAATTTTGATTTGTGAAATCCAATCTACATTTCTTTGCTGATAATATAATTGCATGTAACCGTGTTCCTGGGACTATTTGTCATTATTTAATTCATGCAGTATAGTTAAGTTATTCTTTAAATCATATCCCCTTATTAATTCCCGTTGAGACATTGTTGAAACTTACTACAATTACTCAGATCTCGGGTGTCTCCTGTGGTTGTTAATTTATCCAGGTAACAGAGCATGTTCAGGACATGACATTTCAATGGACAAGTCTTGGCCCGGCATGCATGCTGGATTAGTATGCCCTATGGGCTAATAAAAGTCAGCATACCGGTTTCACATGCAGTTGGGTCACCAATGGCGCAAGTACATGTCTGTATACCACGTGGGGGACATTCCTGTTTCAACACTGTTGTATCTCATATGCGCTCGATGACATGTGCCAGCAGAAACCTTTAAATATATGTCAGGCAACTTGAGCAACATGCACCCACACATTATCACCTACAGATCCACACATGAAACACCAAACTGACACGTGCAACCAGCGATAATGGGTAACCTCACAATTCTGAGTTTGAATCTCATTTAGGCCTTTGAAAGAACATTTCCCAGTGAATATCGAGTGGTTAACACAGATGGTCTTGTCGGAATACTGGGGCATTCCTTAAATTCATCCTCAGGAGGTCTGCATAGTGGGTCGTCACCATTCAAGAACCAATTGATTGAAAGAGAGATGCAACAATAAGGTGGTGGAACAAGGTGAAATGACTCAATGGCTGCATCATAAAATACACTCATTCATCATAGACCAATATTCATTTCTATAAAAAATTCTTTTCAGAAACAACTTTCCTTGCCTAAAAGGGAGAATAAGGTTGCCAATTTTGTACCATATGGTGTGCCCACACTACAGCTAATCAGCCACTTCCCAAAGAGCATCAGGTTACAATGTGGATTGCAGTGTTATTAAGAAAGCATAGTGGTTCACTGACACCAGAACACACACATGTTAGCATGCCATGTATGCCCTACAATTGAGTCAAATATATTCCACCCTGAGAGTTAGCACTTTGTATGTTGGTGTGTTGTGGTGTTACAGTATTGTTGCTCGAATATGAATTTACCTTGAAAAAACAAAGACAAGAGACATTTGGCAAAACAAGAACAGTTGGATTAATCAAACACCATGGCCGGGAGAACGATTACAGAGTCGAGGTCTGAGGACTGTCTCAAAGTACAGTCGTTTTGAGTGTCTTTGTAGGAAAGTAGGATCTGCTTCTTATGGTTACCCCCACTTTTTTGCCTGATGTGATGCTGTTTTTGACTAGTCTGACTGGGATCCTGCTAATCAGGACCACAGTCTATCTGCTTTCTCCCTAAATTGGTTGTGTTCAGTACCTAGGTACATCCTAGATTGGATACTGGGGTACCCTTGCCAGTCCCTAGTATGTGGTACTTATGTACCCAGGGCATAGGTACCCCAGAAGTCTCCTATGGGCTGAAGCATGTATTGTGCCACCCATGAGAGACCATTCAAAATGGAACGATAGGCCTGCCATTGCAGCCTGTGTAAGTTGGTGCCTGCACCACTTACTAAAGATATAGGTTTCCTATATCTTGGGTCACTGCACTTAAAACCTATAAGTCACCGCTATAGCAGGCCTTGACAATCCTGAAGGCAGGGTGCTTAGTTCTAAGTGAGAGGGTGCCCCTGCATGAGCAGGACACCCCTGCAGCCTAGGGAGTCCATTCTCCCGGGTTGTCAGTGAAGCAGCCATATACTATATAGAGGGGCACCGCGTAAATACGCGATGACCATCTCGAAACTGGCTGCAATGAATCCTATCATGTTTGGTATCATACCTCCACACCATAAACGGTGTGAGAGGTATGATTCCAATCACTGGGAGAGCCCTTTGTTAGGCTCTCAGTGTTCCTGGTACCAGCCTTCTTGACCCGCACAGCACAAAATGGTTGCTGCCGACCAGAGACACATTTCTCCCCTTCTGCTGCTGAGCAGAGCTCAAGCAGAGGAAGGTGGAACAATAGGCATCCTGTCACAGGGCGGTGCGACCACCTCCCAGACAGGATTTTGTGTATTAGGGCTGGGTGCACTTGCCAGCGCCAGAAAGTCTGCATGAGGGGCACATTTGACATCCCTGTGCATAGTACAGTTCAAACCAGTCCTGGGAGCCATTGGCTCCCGCTCTGGCGCGAAACTGGACAAAGGACATAAACTCCCCCTGTCCAGACCCTCACCTGGGAGAGTCCCCTGAATCGTCCCAACCCTTTCCCTAGGGTACTTAAGGGCTTACCTGGGTGTAGGCTCCTAGATTCATCATGGGATAAGATTCAGATCAGACATCACTGCACTTCTACCGTGTGGGCACTCTGGACTTCGCTGGACTTCGTTTGGGCCTGACTTCTTCTCCCTTCCAGTCTGGTGCATCGTTTGTGCCTGTGCATCATATTGGAACCTTCCAAGGCCTGTGAAGCATCAGACAACCAAAGTAATCTTCCTTGGAGTGAACCAGTCACTCCCCTGCATTTGCAGGCACCGCAACTAAGTCTATAGGTCTGCAGATCCTGAGCTCCTCTGGACTCCGTGGGCTCTGAAACACAGGTGGTCATTTTCCACAGCACCTGAGGCCTACTCTACCCTTTCACCAAGTTTGAGGCCAGTATTCCTCGCGGGGGTTGCAATAACCGAACCCCTGTGCACTGTGTCCAACTTGCATTTGCAAAGGCTTGTTGGCATTTTTGCAAAAAGATCTTCGGGCTCCAAGTAGCCCCAACCTTGAGCACCTCCAGTGACCAGAGTCTTTAGCCACTCCACATCGTGTGCATCGTGGCCTGCATATTTTGGTGAGCTGCTTGAGGTCCTCTCGTGAATCCAGTGCCTCCGGCCTGTGGGTCCACTTGAGAGTCACACTTGTTTCTTTTGAGCTCCCCGGATTTCTTGGGGCCTGCCCCCAACTCCTCTGCTTTTGGTGAGTCCCCTGGACCTTGCTGGTCCCAACGTTGCTCCTTCTTTGATTCCTGCATTGGTTGCATTTGCAAAGGCTTGTAGGTGCTCTCGCCAGACACCGACCCCTCAGCACTCGACATCCTTTGTGGAACAGCTGGTATACGGCTCCTGGTCATCCTCAGCATTGCCTGGTCCCCACAGCTGCAGAGTCAAGGTCATCAACATCATTCCTGAAGCACATGACATCGGAGAGCATTCGTCTTCCAAGTCTCCTGGTCACTCCTGAGTGACATAAACTCTGTCCCCTCTGCTTTCAGGTACTCTTCTTCAAGAATCAACATTTGGAGTCCCACGGACACTTTCTCCTCTTCCAGCTGCGGCACTTTCCTGAATCCTCCATTGGGTTGGACAGCGGTTTCCGACACCACTTCATACCTATGCACCCGGCTTCCCTGGTGTAGGTAACGTGGATACTAGGGTATCCACGGGTGGGGCGGCTCCCCAACCTTCTGTCTTCCACGGGGTTTCTTCAGGGTCCACTGGGAAGGGTCCTTAATCTTAAAAAATCCAACCACGACTCACACGTAGAGTTGTACGGAGCCAGCGGTCGTGTTCCTGCACTGCACTCGCTCTCAGTGGGGTCCCTAGCTACTTACTTTGGGTGGTTCCTTGAGTCCGCAGCGATTCTACATCCTCTCGACATTGCCCTGACTCGAGTTGTGGTTCTTATACCACTTTCTTAGTATATGATTTGGTCCACCCCCCGGGGCCCACTGTGTATTAGTGCTATTTACTGTGATTTCTGTGCTAAAGTATTGTGTGCTTTGTGTCTATCTCCATGTGGAAGATACTGTAACGGACTAGATAGTGTTATATAATAAATACATATTTTTATAAATACTTTGGGTGGTTCTTTTTCATTTAATCTATACTGTAAGATTGCATTCTGGTAAAACAAGCTGCTTTACACTCCTTCAAGACTAAGCCTGAAGGCTGCTCTCCACAGCTACCACTTAGAGAGCTTTCTAAGGTTGTCTAAGACCTCTTAAATCACCATAAGGGTTGTCTGGACTGGTGCAAGTTGGCCACTTACATTATTGGACATCATATACCAGGCAAGCTTCTCACAGTCTTTATATACATTTCTTGGAGCATCATAAAACAATTTATAGATCCTGCTTTGGGAGTGGGATGTAGGCCTAGTCATGGAGTCATACATAAATCATTCCCACCTGATGGCAAAGGCAGGTGGGTCTCAGCCTTGTGTGGACACAATGAGGGCCAGTGGGTAACATGTCCAGATGTCCAGCATGGGAAGCATGTGATCACTGTGTGTGCTGTGTTCTGATTGGCTGAGTGTTCTTCACTTCATGTGTCATCTAACTTTATCATGTTTTCGGAACGTGCGCCCCCGGGCTATGTGTATTTTATTGGGGCCAATCTCCACGGACCATTGTAGTATCCCTGCTTTCTGTCAGACTAATATTGGTTTTTCCTGTTCACACGTTTGTCCTGCTGGTTATGTGCCACCCCACCTGTGATCTGCCTAGGTCGCAGGGCCTGCCTGACCACGTATTTCTGACTTGGGGTTGATGAAGAGGTCATATCGGGAGATTTCGACAACAGTGATTTGATTTGATTTTTGTACATGCATGTATCATTGTGTATATCAATATCAATATTAACATTCCCCCCTCTCGTTGAATTTTAAACTACATCATTTACCCCATACTTCATTACAGTCACATTGTTAGGGGCTTGTCGTGTTTCAGTTTTAACTGTTACTATTACCCTATTTATGTGCATTCTACCCAATTGAGGACTGCATTTTTACTTGTAGAAAACCACACAAGAACAGTACAAAAATGAGAATAAGCAGCAGTGATGTGCACAGTCCTATTACCCACCGGGGGAGGCAGGAGAACCAACATATGTACCAGTCCTGCTCAGGGGCACCTCCCTCCTTACGCATGTCGGTTAGTAAATGATGCAGTGGTTGGATGGCAAGAGTCAGAGTTCCATTGTTCATGTTGTTGCCTGGGATGAACGTGCAAAAGGACACACCAATCTTGGCACACACCCCTCCCTCTATTGCGGTCATCAAGTCCAACACATACCAATGTTGCATCACCATAAGGCGGATGACCCTAGTTGTTCCTTGATTGCAATAAGATAGAGTTCAGTACTGTTCATCATTTTCATCATTTCCCATCTGGTTATTTGCAAACAATGGGCGTTTGCTTTTGTCTGCACTGTGAAGAATGGTATGGACTATGGACCCTCCCGCATTGACCTATGTGTCAGAAAACAGTCGGAATTCTTTCGAATGTCCTTGAACTGAGACCAGTCAAAGTAATCACCAGTTCTTTTTTCTCGAGCTTCATGCAATAGAGTTGTTTTCTTCTGTAGCGAATGTTGGTACTCTGACAGATCTTCTCCAGGAATGACCAGGGTAGGGGTGCGTATGGTAACTAGGGAGCACAGGCCACACCATTCCGGGATGAGCTGGATGTAGGCGAATTCACCGCTTTGCCAGTAGGTATCAATCAGCGTGGAGGTGCCCCATTGCATTTCTGGTACGTGCAGTATTGCACCACAGTTCTAATTTGTGCCGAGGGGAATTGTTCCTTAACCTCTGAAACACAAGGAATACAGTGTAAGTTTCCGTACAATTTGGGGTTGTCCCTTCCCTTCCAACCATGTGTACCTATCTATCTCAGTGTCCCATATTTCCTGTCATGGGTTATCTATGCTGGTGTTGAACCTTCCCCTATGAAACTCATTTCCCTTCATATCATCAAGGTGGATGGCCCTACACTGTAACTCCATGTCTGGCGTCCATTTTTTATTAAAGAAGACTGCACCAGACACGCTAAGGGCCACCCTGGGACAACAGGCAGATGTGGGAGCAGACGTGTTTGAGCACTGGTGCAGTGGCTTTCCTACCTCCAAGATTATCTTCTGGAAAGTCTCGGGGCCAAACAGTAACCTCCCCTATGATGCCCCACCTGGGCATCCCATCTAGCTCAATCTGAATCTCGCTAGGATCGGTGAAGAGGTACAATGCTGTGGGATTGGTCTCATAACAGAGCACATTCACTACTACTCTAAAGGGTTCTACTCTGTTGGATTGAAACTTGGCCTTAAACCTTCATAGGTACAGGTGGAGAAGGCATTTTGCTTTTTCGAGTGCTACCTCTTGGGACAAGTACAGCCTGTCTGCGCCTACTGCATGTGGTATCAGCAAACATATGTAACTTTACCCAGCTGATGCATGGGCGCCCACAGCGGTTGTGTGCTGATACCATGTGCTGTGTAAGGGTGTGTTGTGTAGTGCATGTGGAATACTAGTCTTGTGTTCAGTGTAATTATCGGTAACATGGGAAAGGTCCCTATGCAAATGTAGTACAAATGTTGGGGTGGACTCTATTTGACTAGGCAGTCTGGAACATTGCAGATCTTGAGGATAGATCCAGAAAAGGTGTCTGTAGTCCTCCGGTGGTTGGGGGATTTCTTCATATGAAAAGTGTTTGGTATAAAAGTTTGATAAAAGTTCGAGGTCTTGGATTTGCACACTTGGGTCTTTGTTAGGATTATGGAAGTGGTTGCAGGAGAGATGGTGGTCCGCTGTAAGGGTGGTGCACTTTCGTGGCTCGATTTCAGACCTGTTGGGTAAGAGCTGTTGTTTGTTTGTAAAGTTTTAGAAAACATCTGCATCCTTATGTATCATCATCAATCATTCTTGGGGATTCCTGTTCCTTTCTTTTTTAGGGGTGCATTTTTACATTAATACGTCTTTTTTTTGGTGTGGCATCGGATGGTGTCCCCCAATCAGGGTATCTGCCTTTTTGGAGCCAATGGGTGTTAATTCATGGGTCGCCTTAATTCTTGCTTACAGGTCATCTGTTCTACCCCCTCACCAAGACCGGAAAGGATATATTTTGTTGAGGGGTGGTTTTCGTGAGCCTGTGGATGGTCTGGGTCTTTTGACTAATGTTTCATGGGTGTCGCCAGATGTCTAATATCCTACCTTTCCTAGTGAGGGAGTGCGGGGCATGCCTTTTGACCTACATGTGCTCGAGATGACGTGTAAAGAGGGGATATGATGTATTTGGGTGTTGTGGGCAATGGCAGCGTGCTCTAGGGCCACATCTATACCCCTCTAGTCCCGTCATGCAGCGTACAGTGGGACCCTTCCTAACGTAGCCAGGTGTCTTGATTACATCCTTTTTCCAGAGGGTTCTTTTTAAGCTAGTTTTGGGCTTCTTTTTGCTGGTATCTTGGGCGTTTCCCTGGGTTCTCATGTGATTTGGCTATTTCCAATGTTGTGTGCCGGAGTGGGTCGGAGAGCTGTCCTGCGGCCCCCATGTGTCTCTGATATGGCGGTGTTCGAGATTGGGATTATTTGCTGCCCTAGTCGGTGTGTGTAAGGCCTTGTGTGTTGTCAGCTCGATCGCTAGGCCAGATACGGTGGTGAGCCTATTTCTGAGCATCTCGCATGGAGCTGTGATGGATTTTTGCAGACTCTCTCCTTCCCGGCACCCCCTTTTTCCTTCAGCTATATCCTATCTAGGAATATTTGGGCCTGCTGTCCCCGGCTGGGACCAGGGACTTCCAACTGGTGACACGCTACCTTCGTTGTTTTGGAGATACATGACCTGGTGAGCAGGGTTTAAGTGCTTGGAGAAGTTTGAGGGCGAAGAGGCAGAATGTTGCTCAATGGAGAGTCTGGTGCGAAGCCAGAACTTGTCGAATTTTGCCCGATAAGGGTAATGGACTGGGATGACCGGTTGTTCTGGTGAGCTCCCTACTGACTCGCGCCGTGCGGTGCTTTGTAAACGGTCTGAGTTTTATGTGTGCTGTGGATGTTATGGGGTATTTATCATCCCAAGTGTGTGGAAAACTTGGCTCCTGAGACTGGAACATTGCTTCATTTGGAACTGAGAAGTGGCCTCCATTGGCCCAGAGGCTGTTTGGCTGTGGTTAGGACCACACAGCATGAAGAAATTTTGGTCCTGGGCCAGCGGCCCAAGAGTGGGGTCTGTTTGATCTGGTAATACGAACCCGTCCCAACTGGACTTGGGTGAGGGAATCTGGGTGCTTGCTTTTATGATTCCCAATCGACACGGCGTACAGCAGTCCTGAGGTTCCTGAATGCAAGTAAAGACTTGTGGGCATATGTACAAGCCCCTTTTGCCACAGGAACGTCACTTTTAGTGACGTTCCTGTGGCACTTTGGGCTTCGCCTTATTTACAAGGCAGCGTTAAGCCACTTAACTTTGCTTAACGCTGCCTTGTAAATAAGGCACCCGTTCATGCTATACTTAGAGTGAAAGGGGGGGCAATGGGTGTTGTGGTGGGAGTTTCACCACAACTCCCATTGATTTTGATGCTGCCCCATATTTACAAGGGTGGCATAAATATGGGGCAGCAACAAAATTAGGACCAGGGAAAACTGGTCTTACCCTGGCGAAATGAGGAGAAATTCTTTATTTCTCTTCTTTTTTGCTGTTTCTATGTGTGCTGCGTTGGGCAGCACACATAGAAACAGCAAAACGCCATTGATTGTTCATGTGCAGGAAGGTGTCCCTTCCTGCACATAAACAATCATATAACAAAATGACGAATTGCAACTTCTATGTGTGCTGCACAAAGCAGCACACATAGAAGTTACCAAACACCATTTCAGATTGTTTATGTGCAGGAAGGGACACCTTCCTGCACCTAAACAATCCTTCCCCTCAACGCCGGCACCCTTGCACTATCGTGCAAGGGTGCCTGCGTTGCTGCTAGGCTGAAAAATGTAGTGCCAGTGCAGGTAGAAACGCAGGAATGCACCGTATTCTTGTAAATACGGTGCAGCCCTGTGTTTCAGAAGTGGCAGAGTGCGGCGTTAAGCCAAGACTAAAGCTGCGCTCTGTCACTTCTTTTGGAAATATGCCCCTTGGAATCCCTATTATTGTCTTAATAGTCTTTATATTAAAATGTGTTTTGGGGTGTGCGTGAAGTGTACATTCTGCATTGGGGGTTTGAACTTACTGCATAGGTGAGTTTTGCGATTGCGTAAAGGCATTGCTTCCCCAGTCAGTTACCCCTCCCTACTGTTGTCCCTGTTGGGCTGGAGTCCCAATCTGTTGCGGCTGTTGTCATGTATTTGACCAACCACCTGCACCCTGCTGCGATGGTGGAGTGGCTGTCTGCCCTCCCTGCGGCTGAGCATACAGTGCACTTGGGTTACCTTGGGCTTGGTTTTGAGGATGGGGATTTTGTGGGGACTGGCTCAGATTTATTGATCTCTACTCGTGATATGCTTTCAAGCATCATCGGTCTGCCATCTGGCCCATTCGGTTGCAATAATAACATTCTCTGGGGTCTGGCTGCTGCCAACCTCCCTGACCTCTGCCGTTATAACTGGGTTGAAACCCTCTGGGGTTTTGTGTTGGAGCCCCCTTCAAGACCAGTGCCATTTCGATGTTAGCAGCCAACGCAGCCCCCTCGAGGGTGGTATTTTTCAATTTGTGTTGGACCAACTTTGTGGTGTCTCTCTGGACTTGCTCCTTACCATTCCCAGTGGGCTGCTGTGTTAGGGGGTCAGTGGGGCAGTATACCCATCCCATGCTCAGGGTATCTCCCTTGGTGGTTGGTGGGGACACTTCCTCTGGGTGGTTTTCTATTTGCTCTATGTGCCGAATTTTCTATTGTGTGTACGCACCTAGATACTGCCATCGGCAGCTGGAAGGGGGCTTCAGGCATGGGAAATGTACCACATAGTGCCAGGCAACCATGACTGCGCCACCTTTCTATGCGTGAAGGTGCCATGGTGGCGATAGGGACTAAGCTAAGTGATCTCGGGGGTATGTGTGCTCTGGATGTTACCAGCATTGCCCTTATTCACCTTGGCCCTGCTTCCCACCTAGTCTCAGGGGATCCAGCAGGCATGCGGGTGTTGCAGTCCCAACTCCCTTCCTCTCAGCATAACCTGTTGGTTATCAGGGTTCTCATTCTTTCGGCTGCTTCAACTAGGATGTGTTGTGTGTGACATGCCCACTGCTGGGCTAACCCGCATAGTTCAAAGAAATTCCCTGTATATCCCAGCACTACCTCAGTGAAGGAGGTGTGATTGGCTGGGACTGTCCTTGCCTGTGTACATGCAGTGCAGGAATGCTTTGTGGGTCTGGGTTCTAGGGAAGAAACTCCAAGGGAGGAACAGGTTATAGTTCAGTTGTCAGCAAACTGAATGGACATTTCTAGCTTGGTCATTAGGTCTCATCCTAAGATATTATGGATGATGGAAAGTATAGTAACTGATCCCTCATCCTATTCCCCCCTATCTCCAGCTCAAGGGGTTTTGTGATGGGGTTTTGTGATGGGGATCCCGGCCACTGTACCTGAGACTCCTTGTATAGTTGCAGTGTGTTTTGATATGGGGATTGTCCCTTCTTGTAGGCATGACCTTGTCGCCCCTGTGTCCATCAGGAAGTTGTATGGTGTCTTGTTCACAAACACCGTGACCGCGGAGTCTTTCTCTGATTGGCCTGGGGTAGACAGTAGGATGTGTGTGCTTTTGGTTGTTTTGTCGGTTTCTGGCATAGGCTCCCTATTTTCCGCCTTGGTCTGCTGGGCCGACCCTGTAGCTTCACTCTCGTGGTAGGATCCAGGAGAACTGGGGCCCTCCTCAAAGGTGGTCTATAGTTCTAGCAGTGCCTCTCTTCTGGTCTTCTTTTGTCCTATGTATTTGGTCCAAATGTGTGTTCTCGTGTGTTCGATTATATAGTTTTAAACTTTCCACCCTCTGGCCAGGGGAAAGTGTGTGCCTTAGTGTGTGCGTGCCATTAGTGGCAATACTTGCTAAGTTTTTTAATATGTACTGGGATCCTAGTTTACATGTGCTTTAGCAGAGACTCCAAGATAGCTGGGAACTTTTTAAGGCACTGATACACTCTAGCTTCTCAGGATCAAATAATATTAGATTCTACTCCGATCATTAGGGAAATAAATATGTGGGGATTACTGGTTACAACTACTTCTATGAGCTCAATATTTTTTATATAGATGCATCAGAGTAGACAATTCACAAAAACAAATAAAAAATGCATATGAAGGATCACAACCTGAAAGAAAGTGCAATTGTTATTTCAAAACATTGGAATTCAGCAAAAACAGCAGATATGGAATAACGAATTAGCTGCACCTTCATAAACACTCAAGACAGGATGTGAAATGGCAACAATTTACCACAACACAACATGAAGAATGCATCAATAAATAACCACAATGAAGAAAAAGAGAAAAAAAACTGACAGAGAAAAAATGATGACTTTGTAAAAAAATAAATACCTTAGCCCGCTCTTTAGCGCATGCTACCCGATTACAAGGGGAGGCTTTGCGCTGTACTCAGGAGTAAGTGAGCCCGATAGTCCGTCAATTTCAGCTCCTGGACAAAGATAACAACAATTTACGAGGAAATGAGGAGCAACTTGACAACCACAACCCCTCCTTGGCCAAGCACAAGTTACACCTAATCTCCACAGTACAAATTTTCCCTAATTTCCGAATTACACCCTATATCACTGCCAGGGGTCATGCATGCCATCAGTATCATGCCCAGCAGTCCAAGCAAATAACACCTCTCCCTTCTTTCAGATATCAACAGTGTTTAGAAACCAGTAGCACTGAGAAAGCCCATTTAGACAAAAAAATACGATCAGGGTGCTGGCCCTATATCACACCCAGGGCCTTTACGTACCATCTGTATCAGGCCCCACGGTCCAAACGATGAGGCCTCTCTCCTGTATTACACCCAGGGAACAAGCGTACAAACTGTGTCATGCCCAGCGGTCCAAGCGACTATCAACCTTCACCTTTCCTAGCGTGCCAGCTATTGGAAAAAAAAGTACCACTGCGGGATCGCCTCTGAAGCTGCCTTGCGACACTGAGTTTGGACACATAAAATAGGCAATATGTCAGATTTCTGTCAGTGGCAAGGTGCTCAAGTTAAATTTTAGGACTTCTTCCTCGTTTGCCATACGCCAAATGCTGGGACTAAGGATCAAATGTAGTCTCTTACCCAATTGACGGGGGTTCAGGGCGGACATCCGCCCCATGGATTCAGCAGAACTTTCAATCAATTGTGGCATCTGCTCTCCTTCGATGCTGCACTGATGTGAATCCATCAGAGTGGGGTCCTTTCCTTCAGCTGCAATCGGGTTTGAAGCACCAATATTTCCTGGCTGGCTCACCAAAATGTTGCTCGAATATGAATTTACCTTTAAAAAACAAAGACAAGAGGCGTTTGGCAAAACAGGAACAGTTTGTTTAATTAAACACTGCGGCCAGGATCACACTTACGGAGTCTGGGTCTGAGGTCTGTCTCGAAGTACAATCATTTTGAGTGTCTTTATATATCTTTCTTGGAGCATCATAAAACTAATCATAGAGCCTATGTTTTGGAAGAGGAATGTAGGCCTAGTCATGGAGCCATAAATCATTCACACCTGATGACAAAGGGAGATGGGTATCGACCTTGCGTGGACACAATGAGGGCCTGATGTCTGGCATGGGGGGGCGCGTGATCGCTGTGTGTGCTGTGTTCTGATTGGCTCAGTGTTCCAAGTTCATGTGGCATATAACTTTATGGTGTTTTGGGAACGTGTGCCCCTCCAGCCATGTGCATTTTATTGGGGCCAACATCATTGGCCCTTTCTGGTGTCACTGCCTATCTGTGGGAATAATCTGGGTTTTTCCTTTTTGAGCATTTGTCCTGCTGGTTATGTGCCACCCGACCTGTGATCTGTCAATCAGTAGCCTCAGGCCTAGGTTTCAGGGCCTGCCTGACCACGTATTTCTGACTAAGGGCTGATGGCGAGGTCATATTGGGAGATTTTGACAACAGTGATTCGATTTCTTTTTTACATATACGTATCCTTGCGCACATCAACATCAATATTAACAGCATTTTTGTGAAAGAAATAATGGCCACTGGGTCATATGTCATGTGTCCTGGTGCCGTAGCTGCTGTGCTCCTATTGTTTGCATTAAAATACTTCATTAGAACATGGCACATCATACTCTTCGATTTGAAGCACACTTTTACAGCTTTCACCTACAATATACACTCGTAACATTTGACTTGTCAATAACATGCACCTGCAATGGCAATAATGGTGGCACATGCATGTTCCTACATCTGTACAGAATCCTGATAATTGAAAATGACTGGTTGATTGCTAATACCTAACTTGCAGTTGCATGCCATTTAACATGTATGGCCTTTACAGAATCAAATTTGTCAATGGTACATTTATTACACACACAAATGCTGATCCTTACATACATCTAAGTCCAAACACAACTACAAACTCGCACATTTAGACACATATAAACCCCATGCTGGACCTTAAAACAGTAAACTGTGGGTGCTTGGTTCACAAAAAAATACCATAAACACTCCAGTTCCTGACTCCTAACACCTTCGTTTGTGGGGCACCGCTTTTCATTTGTGATTAATTTCACCTGCTATGACTCAAGTAGCTTGAATAGATGTTCTTAGAAGAATTCTGATGGACTGTTGCATTACCTTACTCCTCTTCTCTTGCATTTTCAATATCCTTTTTAATTATCTTGTTTTACTTTGTTGTAGAATTAGAGAGAAAAAAGCCCTTGTGTCTTTAAAATAAATATAATTTCCAGGCTTAAGTGCTTGGAAAATGTAGATTTTCCACAGCCTGGTGGGCAGAAAATCTGGATTTTACTAAAGACAAGAGCCTAAGACTATGTACTACTTACAGCAGCAACAATTGAAAGAATTTAGATCTTTTAAACATTCTAATAGTCTATAAAACCTAGGAACACACAGCTCTCTTTCTTCTTTTAAATGCTGTGAACAAGATAAGAAAAATACCATATTTGAATAATGGAGAGATTGGCCTGTTCCAAGTGAACACGTACTCAGTAGTAGGTGACTAACGTGCTGTGTGTGAAAGGGCCGGGCCCATAAGTTCTAGATCAGTTCTAGAGTCACAATTCGATGGTTCTTTTTTGCAGCATGGAAGCATATTGGGGAGAATATTGTTAACAAGTCAATCAACTCAATAAGGAGTTCTCTGGACACATAGTAACCACAGATCACTACGTAAGGTTAGTTAATTGATTACAAAGCCAAAAATAACTGAACATAAAGACACCTCAAGATGAGGGTGTAGAAATGCATTGGAATCAACATAAAGCCAAATTTGCACAGGACAGTTAACTCAAGAAATAGGATGCCGAGGATCAAAAAGCATGAGTCCAAATTTCCCTGCATCGAGGGTTGATGAATATAAAGCATCAATCTATCCCTACACTAACGCTAACGTGGCATCCCTACTTAAGCATCCTTCAGGGAAAGAGAAAGAAATGTGTCAGCATGTGGAGTCTTCCTAAGAAGTCTCTCCACCATCAATAAGTCAGATAGCATAAAGCTATTGAGATAGAGCTAGTTCTGAGATGCTCTCCCCCTAAAGGCAGAGAAGAATTGGGCCCCCTTTCCCTACTTACAACATCCCAATTTTACAGGTATCTTCCCAAGATTCCTTGCGGGTCATGCCAACCACTCTGACCACGTTCTCACAGGTATTTTTCCACAGGGCAGCGGTGTTCCTGAAAAGCAACATGATGACCTTGATTCCCTGGCCTTCTCCAGTGTGAAAATACAACAGTTCTCCTTATCGGCCTTAGTTCACTGTGTATCCTCTTCTTTCCTTGCCTAACTCCTAAAACAAAGACATTGGGGCATATTAACAACCAGGCGATAGTCAATTATCGCCGCTTTAGCGTCCGTTTTCGGACGGAAAGCGGCGATAATTCTATCGCCTAATCAGCAAGGTCACGCTATCGCATGAATCCCTGCACTATCGCCCTTTCCCCCAACGCCCATCCTTGCATCTCTAATGAGATGCAAAGTGGGCGTTACTGGCGTACCCCAGATGGGCTACGTTGTAAATATCGCCGATGTGCACATCGCGATATTTACAAGGTAGCCCACAGGATTATAGCAGACGTTAGATTTTGGCGAAAACGGCCGTTTTCGCCAAAATCTAACGTCTGCTATAATCCTGACTTAGCCATCCCTAACATAGGGGTGGATTCTGCTGATACGACCACAGGGTCGTATCAGCAGAAGATCTCGCCGTTTGCAGGGAACATCGCTGGAAAACCAGCGATGTTCCCTGCAAAACGGCGATAACCTCGCTATCTCTGGAATTTTTATCGCCCTGGAGAAGCGTGTTGTTAATAACGCGCTACCAGGGCGATAATTTTCAGAGATAGCCAGCGATAAGAAATCTATTGCTAAGCACGGCCAGCGATAATTATCGCTGGCCGTTGATAATATGCCCCATTATTCTAACTAACAAGGGCACTTCTTCCACCTGCAACACAAATGTGAGAAAGAACGAAATCCACAGCACACATGAAATTCAAGCTGTTAATTCTAAAGTGAGAGCTTTCAGGGAAATTACATTTCAGGCCTACAAGATTCAGCTAACATAAGAGAAATGGCATGTGAACTTTATGAAATTGCATAGAAAAGGAGGTACGTTCAGTTATTATTCCTACATACATATAAAATTACATGATTAATAAACACATTCAATAATGAATGGTTGTCAGTTGCACAACACGAATTCTTCATGTTAGTGTTTTCTGCTAGTTACATTTGATTTCCACATTGACTTTCACGTTTTCTATTTAACGGCCTAAATACATCACATTTTATGTTATTACATTTCAAGATCCTAACACTTTTTGTTAGCAGGACAAAGGATTATGTGCAGGTGCGCTCTAAACGTGTGATTATAATGCACCCCTACAAATGAAAATGAATTTTCTGCTACATCATGTGTTATTATGCCGGGGCATACTTTGCCACTTATTACTTCATTTAATGGAAATGACAGTAAAAAAAATGTATTTAAGTGGGTTCAATCCCCAAAGTCCAGTTGTGGCAGTAAATTTTGTTTAATTCTCAAAGACACAACGTGCAAGCAAATGAAGAGAGGGAGAACAAGTGGGTGACACAGATATCCCTATTTATTCTTTGAGGGCAGTAGCCGTCCTCTTTCTTGCACCTACCATCTAAACTAAAAAGATTTTCACGATGAGTTAAGTGTATCCTTAAATACTGGTGAATCAAAGGTGATTCAAATAAGTCTCCTTCCTTCATTTGTTCAACTGGTCATGATTTTTGTTGAAAAACAATGCTTTCATATCTATTTAGTGTGAATGCTACAATGGTTCAGGTTCCTAATTTAAAGAAGAAACAGTTAAGACTTCAAAAGATTAATTTAAGGAATCCCATCTAAAAATCATGAAATAATACAGTACCCTTGGGAAATTATCAAAAGATGTCTTTTTCATTAATAGAAAATTCAAATATGCAATAATACAAAAGGTGCTCATAGGGATACAAAAACATATGTCGATATCAAAGGACAAACTAAAGTGTAAACAAAAATAGTAATGGCAAAAAAGGAAAGATTATATACAATAGCGGGTTTGTAGGATCACAAAAGCATAAAACACAAATGCTTCCTCTTATTTTTTGCCAAGGAAGGCGTCAACAGCGTTTCGACCATATTCATTTGTCAGGTCATCATCAGAACAGAATATATAAAGAGCAACCATCAATCGTTAAAGCTAGAGAAAAGGGGATAATCATCTTAAGTAAGGGTACTGAAAGACTATTTATTGGTTGTAATGAATACATATTCATATCAATTCAGGTCCCACCATATTTCCAGCTTTTTCCCTTTGTTGTATGCATACGAAGATTGACGGCTTTTCCATGCTGGTCCCTAATGGCGCACTAGCCAACTATGCCCTACGACGAAGGTCACATTGACCTCAGTGGCTGCACACCTCATCCTGGTTGCCTCAAGTGAACTTGTGACCGGTGCATGCTGGCCACAACTGGTCAATGTTTGTGGACCACACTACTTACAGGTATGGGCTCTCTGCAGGCTGATGATCCAATTTACATCTGTGCAACACAACTGCAAACAACGTACAAGAGCAGTCATTATTGAGACACCGAAGAGCCCTGTCACAAGTCTAAACAACTGCTAGGATCGCCGAGGGAACTGAACGTTGGTACCTTCCTATACCACACGTATCACTAGAATCCTGACTGATCGCTGCCCAGTTGGAATCCAAGCCAGCTAAAGGGACCTCCTGCCCCCCCAACCAATTCCTTATGTGTTAGTGCAATTAATTTTAGATGTAACAAGGCTGACGGACTTAAAAGCAGTCTTCAGGGAGCCTCACGCCTGTACACCACGAAGGAGAGAAACACATATTGGCTGTATAACCTTTGACTGCTAAACGGTGGTCACCATGGAAAAGGATGAATATAGAAGAAAAAGCAATAAATATTTTCAACATGAAACCTGGGGGCATATTTATAAGGGCTTATCGCCACCAGAACGTCACTTTTTATGGCGTTCTGGTGGTGATAAGCCCTTCGCCTTATTTACAAGGCAGCGTTAAGCCACTTAATGTGGCTTAACGCCGCCTTGTAAATAAAGCTCCTTTTCACGCAGCACTTAGTGTGAAAGAGGCGGGCAATAGGTGTTGCACTGGGCGTTCCATTGCTTTTGACGCTGCCCCCCTTGTTCCAAGGCTGGCATAAATATGGGTCAGTGCCAAAAATAAGACCAGGGAAAATCTGGTCTTAACCTGGAGAAACGAGGAGAAATTATTAATTTCCCCTCGTTTTTGCTGTTTCTATGCATGCTGCATTATGCAGCACACATAGAAAGAGCAAATCGCCAGTAGTGATTGTTCATGGTTTCCCTTCCTGCACATATACAATCATTTAATAATGATGAGTTTCAACTTTTATATGTGCTGCATTCTGCAGCACACATAGATGTTGCAAATCACCATTAGTGATTGTTTATGTGCAGGAAGGGACACCTACCTGCATATGAACAATCATTCCCTACAACGCAGACACCATACACCCTTGCACTATGGTGCAAGGGTGCCTGCGTTGGCGCTAGGCAGCTAGATTTAGCATCAGCGCTAGGGGAAACGATGTGGTGCGCCGAATTCTTTTGAATACGGCGCATCCCTGCATTTTTAAACTAACAGACTGCAGTGTTAGCAATTTTCGAGCTGCACTGCGATCCGCCAGTTCATTGTAAATATGCATGCTAGTGTGGAATGTATATATGCTCATATTTGTGCAAATTACGTTAATGTGCTACCCAAAAATCAGGTGAAAGCATTTCTACCAAGAAAGTTCTTGAGTCACCAAGGTTGTAGCGTGCAATTCTAAAATGAATAAAGCTTTGCTGAATAATAAGCTAACAATATAACTTGCTTGTATAGACCAGACACAAGGGCTCAGCTGCTTCACTTCTACAGCCTCGCTCTAGATGATCTGGCTAGTACAAGTAAACCATCCTCTACATCCTGAAAATATCAGCATTGTCCCCACACCGACTCATTAACATGAAACACTCTGGGGCATATTCTCAAGAACTCATCGCCGATTTATCGGCACTTTAGCGCCGCAAAAGTGGCGATAGGTTTTTCGCCCTATTCACAAGCTGGTGCAAACTGCCGACATCGCCAGTTTTCCTGCGATAGCTACCGCAAAAAACATCGCCACGGATGAGTGCGACAACTAACGCTAATGATATGCAGAGTAGGCGTTCCCGTGCAAAAACACGCGAAAACACCACTTCGCGCGATTCTCAACGACCAGTCAGATCTGCGATGCGAATCAAGAACAGACGATAAGGCGCGTTAGCTGCAGGGATTTAACACCTGCCTTTAGCTGGTGCTAAGCAGGATGACTACCTGCAGTATGAAATGGAGCCCAGCCCAGAGCCACAACTGAAGACCCACAGATGCCATGGAGCTAATGAACATGCAGCTCGGAGACCCAAGAGGGCTAAAACACCCACCGCCACCACCCCCAGGACCCCCCTCTCCAGACCCTCCCCGGACTACCACCGAGGCAGCGTAGGACAAGACAGCGGACCTTCCGAAAACGGCATGGCCCCTCAGCCACACAAGTGCAGAATGGGGGTAGAGGTGGGAACCAAGTATGTGTGAAAGAGGCAACTCACCCATGAAGAAGAATGTACACAATGCCAAGTGTGGCGGTGATGTGCTGGACAGACCTCAGAATGCAGAGCACAGACATGTCCATGTGGACATATACTGCTGGCGTTTGTAGTGTTGTGGACAGTGGACGCAAACGTGTTACCTCAGGCAGTGGGGAAGATCCTGCACATGTAGCTGTGCCGTCCCCCCTCTGTAAGCGTAAGCGCAGTGGGCTGGGCCGGCGTACGCCACTCCAGCGTAGGAGTGCGGATAAAAAGGCCAGGGCTCTGGGCGTGTTTCTCTTCCGTGATGGGCAATGCGTCTGCCAGGTCGGTGCACCTCACCCTGCCATGAGTCCGCCGCCGTGACCTCCAGACTCCGCGACACAGGCCCCCAGCGCATCCAGCGGCACAGCAACATGGAGTCATGTGTGTGCCGGATACTGCCTTAGTCCTACACTGCGGTCACCAGGTCCCTCAATTCAAATTGTGCCACATTTCTGTTAATGGAGGAAACCACTAGTCAACAGACATTGCTTCCAGGGTGGCCCACCCGGACAATGCATCATCGCAGGCCGCGCACCCGCCGAGCGCTTCCGGTGCCACGAACTCAGTGTAACTCAAGTCATGGACCCTTTATGATGTAATCATATGTGTGTGAGTCTAGTTCTGGTGCCCCTACCTCAGTGCACTGCAAGTCATGGACCCTTCATGAGTGACTCTGTGTGTGTGATCCGATGATCACCCCACACCCATCCAGCACAGGCGTCGCTGGACATGTGACCCTGGTAATAAAAAGGGGCCGGGCGCAGGTGCCCGTAGCCAGTTCCCCTATCTATCTAAGTGTGTCTGTGTGGTCATTATGTATGCGTGATGGCCCCTGGCCCTACCACATCACATCGTGCTGTGGACAGCGGACGCAAGCATGTCACCTCAGGCAGCGGGTAAGACCTTGGACATGTAGCTTTGTCGTCACCCCCTGTAAGCGTAAGCGGAGTGGGCTGGGCCGGCGTACGTCAGTCCAGCGCAGGGGTGTGTAGAATTAGCCCGGGGCTCAGGGCGTGGTTCAGTTCTGGCCTGGACAAGGAAGTCACCAATGTGTGTGTCTCTGTTGTAGTGTCGGCGCCACCCGGCCCGCAATTGACAATGTTGCAATGTAGCATGCACCCGGAGGGCGGTCTCGCACGAACTGAGAAATGAAAGAGCGCATGACCGCTCGGGGTCTTGGCTCATACATGCCAAGTGTTGTGTGTATCTGCATTGCCGCAGCATGAGCCAAATGCCTAGCCTTAGTCAAAGCACGAGTTCAGCCAGGCATGAACTCTACATCTGTGCCGCACTAACCTTACCATAGGCCTACACTCACATGGCCGCCCACCTTCAACAGACAACATCACAGTGTCGTTGTCAGGCTTGTGGACATGTGCAGACAGGCATGACAATGGTGTGCCTTTTGAGTGCAAGTGATGCAACCGCACGGCGCACAAAAGTAAATAGGCTCGGGGGAGGGAGGAGCAGCTGTGAGGCAACGTAACACACAGTGATGCCGTTCATTTGCCACATGCAAGTCATGTCAAACATGGATCCCAAATTCGCACACATCCCACCCCACACCCAACAAGCCACATCACACTTCATGAATGCAAGCAGATGACAAACTGACATTAGGGATGAAAGCTCCTTTGTCTGAACTATCAGGCGGAAGCACATCTGCTCATCCGACCTCGGAATTGCTTGTGCCCGGCACCCCATGACAGATACGATAGCAGTTGAGGACGACTCCCACACTACGCACAGCCCGACGACAGACCAACGTATACACACCCCACACACAGAAGTCCTTGCTCGGAGTTATCTTGCATGGAATGGCCTTCACACTTACTCCCACACCATCCCAGGCGTACAACCGTTTCACACTTAAACAACTCATTGATCCGAGCTGTGGCATTTCATCCACAGAACTGGCGCAGGTCAGAACAGTGCCGCTTCAACCAGAGCCACTAACGCAATGGCAGACCATCCCGGACACATGCACAACTGCTGTCACGTGGAACTGTACCCTGCACGTATGCTGCATTTACTGGGGGCACTGCCATTGGTAGTGCTGCAGATCAGTTACCGGCTGGGCTTCCGCCTTGCCAATGTCACCTGTGTGCAGCCTGTGTTACATTGTCGCTCGTGCATATTCGGGTGGTCCATGGATGTCTGCCTATCCAACAGGATGGTAGCCGAACTGTATTTCGACATGTGTGTGCGCCCCCTGTTGGCCCACGACCATGAGTGTCACCGTGACACCCGTCTATGGGATGCCTGGATACTTGGCATACTTGCTGGCAGCTGGACCTGGGAGTTTGCAGATCTCCTCGTGTGCAGTGACCACATTGAGCTGCTCCCCTATTGGGCTGTAGTGCTAATTGGTGAAAGGGGGTGGACGCAGCACATTTGTCCGGACCTGCTAATCGTTAGCCTCGCCGTCCTGTTCGATGAAGTCGACAACGACCTCATGTTGGAAATGATTGCCTACGAAGCTGCACTCGCTTTCATGGACGTGTAACTACGTACCTGCAGACACAACAGTTAGGAACACATTGCACATGTCCTGACACCTTGTTGGGACTTGGGGTTCTGGTCACATCTCCCACAACGACAGTGGACATGGCTGCATTCGCCTGGACTCCGAATACATGAGCGGACAACAACGCGGGTAAACACACACCTGTGAATGGTGCAGCACTCCCCCGGAGTGGACAGCGGCGCTTGGCAACGTTCCACGTTCTGACATATTGCTGCATTGGTCTGCATGTTGTGGCACTTATCTTGGCCGTACTGACACACATATGCTAATAAAGTCTACGCACCTTCACTTGTATTCAACTGTGATGAGTGTTGATTTGTATGACAATGTGTGTCTCACTGCCTATCTGGGTCACGGCCATACATGCATTACTACACCGTCAGGTATGTGGGGTTGTACTAGTACATCATCATCTCACAGTTTCCAGCTATGCCACATGCGAATGGCCATTTTCCACACACAAGCAGCAGCAGTTGTGTCCTCTGTTCTGTTGTGCTGGTGTTGCTGTTTGTTCAACATTGTTATAAATGTTGCGGTGCTCTGGATCTTATGTGTGTGTGCTGCATTGTAGGTGAGTTGCCCCTTCAACTCTGATTTGGCTGGCCCTTATCCCTTTCAGGCGGTGTGGCTTTCACTTCTGTGCTTATGCAGTGCTGTGCTGTTGCAGACATGGGTAAATTGGGCTCTTGGTTGGAGTTGTGACTGTTGGCCATGGTTTGTCCGCAGATGTGCTCTACTTAATTGTGCATGTGTGCCATTGTGCCCATCTCCCCCCGTCTCCCCAGTCCCGGGTGGTTACTCACCCTGTTGCTGTTGTGTCGGGTCATGTTGAGCAGTGTCTGGTCCCCCAACTCCTGCCACCGTCTCCCCACTGATGACTGTGGTCACCGTTTCCTCCATCTCATCCAGCTCCGCCTGTGGCGCTGGACTCCCACCTCCAGTCTGCATTGCTGCCTTCTGGTTGTCTGCGAGTTTCTGCTTGGTCTTGCGCTTCACATCATTCCAGCGCCTCTTGACCTCGTCCATTGTCCTCCTCAGCACTCTGACTGCATTCGCCTTGTCCACGATGTACTGCCATATTGCATTTTTTGTTCCCAATGACACAGTGGAGGCATCGAACAGTTGTTGATGGTGTTCTATCACCTCCGTGATCAGGATCCTGTTTTCCTGCAGACTGAACCGCGTGTTCCTCTTCTTCTTGTCCTTGCCCTTCCCTGACCCCGAGGTCCCAGGCTGGTCCTCCGGGGGGCTTGTGGGGTTCTGGTCATCCTCTGTACCTGCTCCGGCTGCCTCCATTGTGCTTCGCTGTAGTTTGGTTTTTGTTTGTGGTTTTTTCTGCTTTTGTAGTGTTTTTTCACGCCTGACGTGTGTGAATTGCAGGCCTGGCGCTGCTTTTCACTGTTTGTCTTATCGCGGTTGGGCCCATCGCAACTTTTTTCGCGTTCGGGTTTGGATTTTTTTCGCCGTCCTGGTACTGTTATCGCAGACATTTGCCGCGTTATCGGGGTACTATCGCATATTACCGCCGTGTTGAGAATGCCACGTTGACACGGAGTTATTTTCCCGCGATAGACGGCAATATGGAAACTTGTGTTAACCTATTTTGGCGATGTTTATCGCACGTTCTTGAGAATATCCCCCTCTGTGTCCTACAAGCCTGTCCAGAACATTAACATTTAGCAATTGAACAGAAAATGTAAAAGGTAACCACTTCTTTGAAAAGGATGTACCATTGACTGGACCATATAACTATTGCTCAAAGTCAGTATGTTGCATTTATGTCACTTTTTACTCCATGCAGCCCTACAAGGGTTAGAATTGACTGTTCATCCTTGGGACCCATTGAAAGTCAAAGGCTAAAAAGCAAGTTCCTGGCAACTGAATGAACTTGCAGTAGCACTTGATTACAGGGGTTCAAGGGTCAACCTGTTTACTGATCACAGGGATGTCCAGTTGCTGCTTAGTTTCACAGGGAACTGGTTTGACGGCAGGATATAACCAATGATCATGCTTTAAAAAATGCCTTGAGGTAGCAAGCAGCAGAATGTATCTCTTGGCACTGCTCCATCCCTGCCCTCTGTGGTCTGGAGAAGATTAACCAACTGCTGTTATGCAAGGTTTTATTTTGCAAAGGATGACTTAATTCATTAAGATGATCAGGAACAAAGCCCATTGCCTCACCCACTGCATTCCACATGGCTAGCCTGACAGATAGCATTACAGGTCGGTTATAAATACAGACACTGTTCATTGCCCGTGGCACGCTCATCAACCTTTTGCTGAGCTCTAAAGCAGAAGACCCACTTGCAGGCAGCGGTGAAGAGAGCACGGAAGACAGCATGGAAGGTGAGTTTAATGGGGCACATGTTCACAGTTTCCTTGACTGCAGCTCTATGTTTCTCGAGTTTGCCTCTTTCCAGCCTCGCGTTCTTTTCTCCCTCCAATCAGTTCCCATGACGCCTTGACATCAAGTTGACATCAACCACTGACAATATTATTATGTTAACTAAGTTTGTCGTATGACCTTGTTAAACATTATAACGTATATTATGAAATCACTGAAACTTTCAATCATACAGCGCCTTGAGACCCTCGCGGGTGAGTAGTGCGTTTCACAAGTCCCTGATTGATTGATTGATTGATTGACTGTCGGCCATTTTGTTTTAAACAAAACAAGGGGGCAGATTTACAATGATTTACATTTGGCTGCGCCGCACTGAGTCACTTTCAAAGATCAGGGATGCGACATATTTACAACAATATGTCGCATCTCTGTGCTTCCCCCTTCACTGGCGCACAAACTGCTGCCATGCACCAGCGCAGGCCCCCTAGCACCATGGTGCAAGGAGGCCTGCGTCGTGGGGAGATTGTTTTTTTCCAGGAAAGGTTCCCTTCCTGCACAAAAACAATCTGAAATGCTGTTTTTTTCAACTTCACACGCATTTCCAGCATTCACTCGCATTTCCAGATTTACGATTCCTCGTAAATCTGGAAATGTGTCTGGTTCCATGGGTGTTGCGTGGGAACACCCACAGCAACACCCATGGAACGCCCCTTTCACGCAAAGTGCTGAGTGTAAAGGGGCCATATTTACAATGACAGGAAAAGTCACGCAGGGTGGCTTTTCCTGTCCTTGTAAATATGGAGCAGTAAAATGCGCCACCGGTACGTCACAAAAAGTGACGCAGCGGTGGTGCAAGGGGCTTGTAAATCTGCCCCAAGGTCTTCTAATCCCATGAACTCTTACTTGGATACATGTTGGTTGGGTGAATGCTCTGTGCATTAAGTCCATGTACAGGTGCGTAGGAGGGTTATAGCTGTGAGTTGCAGGGCTTGCTGTTACTTCACACTTTTTAAACCAAGTTGGAAAAGCAACTTCCGTTACTTGACAACTGTGACGTTTAGTGGCTTGGGTGGTACAATAGGCTTTATATCAAATCTACTACTGATGAGGTGGTGTGCATATGCTGCAAGTAGAGGGGTAACACAAAATGTTGGATCATTCTTGCAAAACATGTTGAGTGACTACAGAAATTCATATCACACATACCATACTGTAACTGTTCAGTCATGTATGAGTCACTCGCAAAAAGCCTTGGGGCAGATTTACAAGTCCCTTGAGCCACCAGTGCGTCACTTTTTGTGACGTACCGGTGGCGCATTTTACTGCTCCATATTTACAAGGACAGGAAAGTCCACCCTGCGTGACTTTTCCTGTCATTGTAAATATGGCCCCTTTACACGCATCACTTTGCGTGAAAGGGGTGTTCCATGGGTGTTGCTGTGGGTGTTCCCACGCAACACCCATGGAAACAGACACATTTCCAGATTTACGAGGAATCTTAAATCTGGAAATGCGTGTGAATGCTACGCCTCCCCAGGGGAAGAGTAGGGAGACGCAACGAGGAGAAATGTATTCATTTCTCCCTGTTTTTTTTCCTCTTTCTATGTGTGCTGCATTCTGCAGCACACATAGAAAGAGGAAATCACCTCTAATGAATGTTTATGTACAGGAAGGTGTCCCTTCCTGCACATAAACAATCATTGAAACAATGACGTTTTTCAACTTCTATGTGTGCTAATGTAGCACACATAGAAGTTGAAAAACAGCATTTCAGATTGTTTTTGTGCAGGAAGGGAACCCTTCCTGAACAAAAACAATCTCCCCAGGACGCAGAGCATCCTTGCAGCACACACTGAGTCACCTTCTTGTAAATATGCCCCCTTGTGCTCTACTGACATTAGTGTTTTGACCTGTTGCCATTTTCAATGCTCCATGGACGGACTACCTGGAATGAGCGACTGTCAATGTTGGACCCCATTGTCCTGCAGAAGGTTTATGCATGTGTGTGATACCCCTGGTTCCATGGACTGATTCTTACTCCAAACGCCATTCAGATGATCAAGACAGGGAGTGGAGCTCCATTTCTTGAAAAACACACGCCTACTGCCCGATTTCTTACCTCTCTGTAGGTGGGAAGCTTTCAGTTGAAGAATTAGGGGCCCTTGCCAATGGTTTTATGCCACTGTTGTTATTTATTTATTTAGTTAGTTGCTTAATTGTGTATTCAATTATTTCATTATATCGAGGTTTTTGCTTTAGCGCCACTATACCGTATGTCTGTGACAAAGCATTGTACAGTATGATTCAATGTAAAAAAATTCAAGGGACAATAGATAGAAAAAGAGCATAGCATAGCATCACAACACAGCATAGAATAACATAGCCTAGCAAACAGACCTAAGTAAAAATAACAACATATACCACTATTTCTTAGTATAATAACATAGCACCAAACCATGTAACAGCATAATAAAGCATAGCATAACAGAAAATAGCATAACACAGAATTTAATTGCATAACATAAAACCGCATAGCTCAGCATTCAATTAAAAAACATAACGTAGCAAAGCTGAGCACAGTATTGCTGTGCATAACATAATACAAGCATTGTGGCAGGTTAGAGTTGCAAGAAGGTTGGCGGGCAGGATCCCCCTTAACAATATAAATGAATAGTACGTGTGTTATCATTTCACCGCACTGTGGGGCAGATTTACAAGCCCCTTGCGACACTTTTGCACTGCAGTTGCGTCACTTTGTGATGCAACGGCGGCATAAAAAATGCGACAAATTTACAACGTGACGCATTAGGGAGATGTGTCACGTTGTAAAGCCCTGCGTGACATTATACCTGACGCAGGTATAATGTATGCAGGGTAGGCGTTCCCACGCAGGAAAGCCTCGTAAAAGTGACGCAGTGAAAACTACAAGATTTCACTGCGTGACTTTTAGGACGCCACTGCTTCAAAACCTTACGCCTGCTTGAAGCAGGCGTAAGAGTGATGCAGTGAATTGGGAATAGGCCGCAACACGCATTGCTGGAGTTGCGTCGTGCTTGCGAAACGACTCCAGCAATGCGTAACTTTTCCGCCAACAGATGCGTCAGAATTTCTGACGCATCTGTCAATCCTTGCGCCATAGTGCGCCCTACTGTAAATACGGCGCAACTATGGTGGCGCAAGGGTTTTTCAAGCAGGCTCAGGGAAACTGACGCATCTATACAGATGCGTCAGTTTCTTGTAAATCTGCCCCAGTGTTCCTAGAGGAGGAATTTTCAGTTAAAGAATGACGACTTGAGGACATGATGGAAACATTTACCAACAGCTACAGTTCATTGTGGTTTTCCTCATGTTGCAACTTCCGAAATATAATATGTGGAGCAGTATTGCAGAACGATTAACTAATAAAGCTTACACCACATGTACTTTATTAGCAAAACCACAAGTATAAGGCAAAATTCACTATGAATGTACATGGTACCTGATCCACACGAGCTTTACACCAGGAATCGTTCATTAATAAGTAAAATGGTTAGATCCAGTTGAAGTTTTGCATTGTTTTAAATTCATAGGATCACAGAAATGGTGATTTTTTTTTCCATATGCGAGCTATCGCAAGGAATTAATAATTCCTCCCCTTCCCTTTTTCCCCCATCCTTGCCTCCCACCTTCCAGCCTCTCCGTGAATTTATCACATTTCTCATTCTGGGCAGAGGAGAAATCACCCAAATGCAGGAGGAAAGATATATAGAATTATAGATGAGTAACAGTGAATTACAGGGATGTTTTTCACCGAGGAATTTCAGAGTAACATCAAATAGACAAGGAGAGCAGAACTTGAGTTGTCTATGATGTCACTAAGAACTCTGAGGTGAAACACATTCTCGTAATTCACTTTTACCCATCTATAATTTTATGTTATGTATGGCCCCCAAAATCATCTGCCCCAGCTTTCAACCATTGCGCAGGGGCAGAGGATAATGGGAGAGCTATACATAACATTCCCACTCTTCCCTGACGCAAATGTGAAAATTAAATATCTTACCTGCCATCCTTAACTAAAACCCACTACCTTCCTTGCCTTCCTTCCACCTCCAGCCGCTGTGCTTTCTGATTTCAGTCAAAGCAGACAAGCAGCGCTGCGCTGACAGGCTTTCAGAGAGCCCTGCCACCTAGCCTGGAAGGCCTTACCGTATCACAAAAGTTGATAACCAGTTTTGTTATCAACTGTTGTGATGTCATAGCAAGGAGTTATGACTTTCAGAAATTGAAATAAAACATAGAGGCTCTCTATAAGAGCCCTTCATAACATAATCCTATGCAAACACCAAGGGCCTGATTACCAGTCGGCCATTTTGGATGCGATAAGTATTGCATTGACACCAACGTGTTCGGAATTTATTGGATGTAATAATTATATCACATATTCTGAGTTTTTGTGGAATGACATGTAAGTACCAAAATCCACATCATATAGTAAATATTGTACACTTTTCCTCCATTTAAATTCCAGCAGACTTAATGTGACAAAATGTAATTAATGGTGAGGTCTTTATCGCACCCGGTAAATACCATACAACTCAGAATTGTGACCCCTACGCAAACAGCAGTCTGCAAAGGGATATGAAATTCCAGCCCTGCTCATAACCAGGGCTTGAGACACCACTCTCCTTCTCTCTAAAGGACAAATAACATGCACACGAAATGAAAACAACACAGCCACATCAGTCACCAATAAGAACAGATACATCTTAGGATAACCACATACACCATCCACCACCAACTTCAAATACATCCATTATTTCCAGTTTGGAGGCCTTCCATCGTCATGATCTACAACGAGCTTACTAAGACTTTCAAGGCTGAAACATTGTGCAGAGACCTCCCTTGGCTCTTTCAATTACCCCAAGACAAAGAGCACTTCCAAGACTTCCACTTGAACTCTGACCATCAGCTCTTCTTCCTGCACATATGCTTCTAGCAATTTTCTCTTGTGCCAAGTCACATCAACTGCATTCTTACAACAAGGGGAGAGGAGTTGGCCTAACGGCTAGGGCGGTCGACCTCGAATCTGGGGAACCGGGTTTGAGTCTCGGCAACAACGCTGAACCTCCTCTGATTCTGGGCAAATCACTTAATCTCCCCGTGCCTAACAAAAATGAATGTGTCCTCATGTAACGCAACTGGTGCTCATGTAAAGCGCTCTGATACCCGATGCCTTCGGGTCAAGTTTGCGCTATATAAAACTCTGTAAAAAAAAACAACTTTTATTTCCTGAATCAAACCCACCATGCCAAAAATAGAATGACTACCAAACTCAGAAATCAGCAAACTGAGGGAAGACAGTAGGCACTGCCAGTTTCACCATTAAAAAAAACCTTCACTTCCTGAATCAAACCCACCATGCCAAAAATAGATGACTACCAAACTCAGAAATCAGCAAACTGAGGGGGGGACAGTAGGCACTGCCAGTCTGAAGTAATGTTTCCTGTGAAAGGTCTTAGTTTTATTGTAGAGCCCGGGCTGTAGTGTGCTGAAACAAAAACTGAAAAAAATATTTGCTCAAAAATATAGATTGTGAAAATCTTCAACCTCACATTAATTTTGCTCTACACAAATTTTGAGGATCACTAAATCTAGCTACCCAATTCTTTCACCAAATATGCTAGAACCAGAGACTGACTAGAACATTTCAAGCCTATGATAGGTGGTAAGTGATTCTGGCTGATTTTAGACATTTAAATTAACTAAGTATTTTTGTAGGAAGAGATTTATGTTGTATTGAGGTGAAAGACTCATCGCAGTGACTTTCTGACTACTGTCAACTACCTGTGAAGCTTTTCCAAGTTCCCTAACAGCCTGGCCCTTTTGTTCACCTGACAAGTTAGAAGTGGAGTCTCTAAATGGCCATCAGGTTAGTGCCAAAATGGCCTACTGCAATTGTGTCGGATGCACAAATCTCCTTTGAGCAAGCTTATACTGCCTCAGTGTCTTTCCCACGACGTTCAAACTATTACATGGTCATCAGACACTCATCCTTGTATAGTACCAGCGGCCTGACCATGATCGGCCTGATACAGCTACATACCACTGCACCACTTGCGCCTCTTAGAGAAAATCAAGATCTCCATCCCACCGGAAGACTTCAGATCAGCTGTTCAAGCTCTGGTATTCTCCTTTACAGGCAGCAGCAAGACCTCACACCTAAAGTCACACTGCACGATGCAGCACAGTTGGTAGCAAGCACAAAGAATGCAGGTAATTTAACTCCACTCCTAAGGCAATTCTATTGACTACCGCTAGAGGTGCATATCAGTTTCAAGATTGCCTGCATAACACGCAAGGTGTTACACTCAGTGCTCTCATTCTACCTGCAAGAACAACTCCCCCCCCACTAAGAACTGACACTAAGAAGCAGAACATCAAGACGAACACCAGAGGTCCTAAAAAGAAAGGTAATCAAGACTGCCAAGCATGCTTTTCCTGCCAAGCCCCCAGACTATCGTAGCAGATGCCAGGATTTGTAGGAACCATTTCAATACCCTTGGAAAAATCTTAAAACACACCTTAAGAACAGGGAACAGAAACCGGCCCTGGCAAACTGCTCCAGCCGGCCCCCTCTGGGGTGAGGGGGAGTGCAGCCGAGCAGTTTGCGAGGGCCGGTTTCGGCCGATTTTGTTACAGGGGGCCGATATTGCCGACCCCGGTAACAAAAACGGCCCCCCAGGGGCCCAAAACCCGCCCCCACCCTAGTGGCCTACCGGGGAAACGCCCGGTGCCCGCTATGGCCAGTCCGGCCCTGCTTAAGAAGGTATTTCTTGCTTGCATTCTCCTGCCTTGTAGCTAGGTTCCAGTTATACTGATTCCCCCAGAATTCAGGGGCATATTAGCAAGACCCACGTTAAAATTATCGCCGTTTTAGCGGCAGGAAACTGCCGCTAAAACGGCGATAATGGGCTTGCTAATATGCGTTATGGAATTCCAATAGAAGCCCAGGTTAGATGTGCAGGACATCTAACCTGGGCTTCTATTGGAATTCTATAACGCATATTAGCAAGCCCATTATCGCCGTTTTAGCGGCAGTTTCCTGTCGCTAAAACGGCGATAATTTTAACGTGGGTCTTGCTAATATGCCCCTCAGTTTGAAGTTGAACTTATGAAGATGTTCTATTGTAATTGAATTGTCATATGTAAAGTGTCCTGCCACTATGGGTAGTGTTGAGCTTTATAAATGCCTTAAATTAAAAAAATATATATAATACTGATAATTCTCTATGCTTTTTACTTGCAAATTACAGCTCTTGCAAATGTTCTCAGGTATACGCTTTATTTACTTTGCATCTCTGCAGTTTAGACTGTTAAACTCCTCTGTTTTGCCAGGCTCCTAGGGTTCTTCATGTTGGATGACTTTAGTCTATAAGATGTTTTCCCCATCACTGATTTTACCTTCATTTACTGTGAAATGCACAGATAAATGTTGCTAAATGATGAAACTTCGATTTCTTTCTCCAAGATCTCGGTGGAGATGCATCCTCTCTTGTCTAGCTACTCTCCCACATAAATATGCTTGTCTTAAGAAAAATGAGAACAGGTGAACCTTCAATTCTACCATTTGTGAAGCAAGGGCATCATCAATACATTGACTGGTACAGAGAAATTTCCTTTTCCTGAGGCTAGGGGGATAAAGGCCATTCTACAATCCCCTAATGTACCACATGAAATGCATGTTTACATCATTCTGTACACACATCCTACTTCCTACTAGTGTGCCAGTAATTTGAATTGGTTGTTCACTATTATCTTTGTGATAAGAAGTTTTATTTATGTTTTCTGGCAAGCAGGGAGTCGACTCATTTGTGTATGTGTAACGTTCTATGGGAAATGGATCATGCCTGCAAGCACCTCCAGCAAAATACCCCTAAGCATCTGTTCCATGAACCACCAATCTTGCCACATCTTGTCAATTCAATCTTTCACTTTAATATGAATACAGGTGTTAAGGTTAAGCCATTGTTGGTACATTTCCGTAACAGCCTTGAAAAGTGTGGAAATCTTGCCAGATAATAGCTAAGGACATTTGCAATGCATAAGGTGTGAGATGAATATACTATGCGTTTCTATACTATACTTCTTTCCAGCACTTAAATTGTGCTTGCTGGTGTGGGTGGTGTGCAGAGAGGCTCTCACATTTGAGGACCTGGACTTATTTTTCATCATCAAACTTTAACCAGGAGCAAGAGAGAGAAAGACAGAAAAGTGACAAATAAGTAGGGCAAAAAAGATATGAAAGAGAGAAAGCAGGGATGAAAAAGAACCAGTAAGAATGACATACAGAGAAGGAAGTATAGAGTGGTGCAAGAAAGAAGGATCAGATGTAATCAAGACTCTGCAGGGTTAGTAATCAGCAACCACGCCATTGGGCAGAACCTGCCGTCTCCTACACTTTTATTTTTTTACATATTAAATGCTGCTGTTGCCTCTGTCCACATATGCAGCCCACTGGCAAAATGACAAACTAAAGAAAATGAATGTTCTTGATACCTCCCATCACCCATGAGCCTGCCTTTGTGGGACACACATGACTGCCTAGTGTGGAACTAAATCAACATTCTCTGGTGCATTAGCTTAGGATGGAGAAAAGCTAGCCTGCCTCTGACTAGTCCAATCTTTCTAGGAAAAGAATATAACTGTTGAAACAGGAATTTTTCTTCATAGTCTTGTGCTTCTGCAAGACTGGTAGGTTTGAAGCAGTGTTGGTTCTATGCAAGGCATGCCTGAAATAAGAATAACTGTGACTCGGCCATACTAGACTACTGTATCAACGTTCTCTTAGGACAGGGAATATTTCCTAAGAGACCGGTGCCTCTGAGAGGTAGGGTAAGGGAGAAGCAGTGTGGGTCACAAGCCAAATACTACCTATTAATCATCCTCTCAATTAACTTCTTTATGTACTCTGCTGAAGTAATCACTTCTATTGATTTGCTTCAGTTAATTTCACAATCCGTACTTCTTTTCCATTATCTATATACTTTATCAAATATGTTTTTAATAATGCTGCGATTGAGTCAGTTATCCAAGGCTCTCATGTCTCTATTTCAGGGGGAATTAAAACATTTAGTTTTGGACGCGTTTACCCCTTCGCTGCCAGGCCTCAACCCCCCCCCTCCCCCTCACCGGTGCTGCGGCTATTTTTGGCTATTTGGTGTAGTTCGCGCTTAGGCCCACATACCTTTTTGTCAACATAAGGAATCCATGCCAAATTTGCGTCCTTTTCTTCCAACATCCTGTGGATTGTAAACATACCCAGGGTTTGGGTATTCCACTGGAGGGGTCTGAGAAATTAGGCTAAATACAGCACAATGTTGGGTTTTTGGGGAAAAATGGGAAAAAAGTGCTGCAGAATACAGCATCTGTTATTATTCCAAGCAAACGGTATCCACAAAGGGTTTGTGGTGCTAAAATCACCATCTTCCCAGCAATCAGGAACAAGCAGCCTTTTGTCAGAAAACCAAAACTTTCTACACAGTTTTTGCATTTTACTGGTACATAGCCTATACATTTTTGGTAAGAAGACAAGATTCTTAATTCACCAAGGGAGCACTTGTGAAGATCTTTCAAGGCTTTCCTATAGAAACTAACAGTTGAAATAAAATAATATTGAAATTGTGTTGAAAGAAAACAGCCATTTGTGCCTACATTTTCACCTGTAACTTTTCCTAACTATGCTAGGTTTTTTAAAGCAATATACCGTTACGTACATGGGACCTTTCTGGTTGTGGAGATATTTCGGGCTTGTAGGTTCATAAAGAACCCAAGGTACCCAGAGCCGATAACTGAGCCACACCTTGCAATAGTTTTTCATTGTGTACCAGGTATACAGCAATTCATTGGTGAAAAACAGGCATCAAGGAAACCTATCTATTTCTCAAATGGGAACAAGATATGGAGTTTAGAAGCAGTGGGTATTTGCACATCTCTGAATATGTGGGTAGCCATACTAGCAGGTGAATTAGGGGGCATTTTTCAAGATTCTTCTTTTTTACACACTGTCTTACATTTGGATGGTAAAAATGCATAGAAAGACAACGGGAAATAAAACTTTTTCTATTATCCTGTGTTCCCTTAAGTCTCCTGATACAAATGGTACCTCACTTGTGTGGGTAGGCCTAGTGTCCGCGTCAGGAAATGGGTCAAAATGCAACATGGACAAATCACATTTTTCCACCGAAAATTGACCCTTTTTTCAATGTGCCTAGCTATGGATTTTGGGCACTAGCTCAGCCGGCACCTAGAGAAACCTAGCAAACCTGTACATTTTTGAGAATTCAACTCCCACAGGAATCCAGGATGGGGTGACTTGTGTGGCTCTCATAAGGTTTTGTTACCCAGAATCCCTTGCAACCCTCAAACTTTGTAAACAAAAACACATTTTCCTCACATTTCTGTGATGGAAAGTGCTGGAATCTGTGGGGAGCCACAAACTTCCACTCACCCAGCATTCCTCCAAGTCTACTGATAAAAATGGTACCTCACTTGTGTGGGTAGGCCTAGTGCCTGCGGCAGGAAACTTGTGTGGCTCTCACTAGGCTTTGTTACCCAGAATCCCTTGCAAACGTCAAACTTTGCTAAAACAAAAAACATTTCCCACTCATTTCTGTGATGGAAAGTTCTGGAATCTGTGGGCAGCCACAAACTTCCAACCACCCAGCATTTCCCAAGGTCTCCCGATAAAAATGGTACCTCACTTGTGTGGGTAGGCCTAGTGCCAGCGACAAGAAACGGCCCAAAACAAAACATGGACACATCACATTTTTTCACAGAAAACTGACCCTTTTTTTGCAACTTGCCTAGCCGTGGATTTTGGACTCTAGCACAGCCGGCACCCAGGGAAACCTAGCAAACCTGTACATTTTTAAAAACTAGACATGCATGGAAGTCCAGGATGAGGTGACTTGTGTGGCTCTAACCAAGTTTTGTCACCCAGAATCCCTTGCAAACCTCAAACATTGTAAAACAAAACCACATTTTCCTCACATTTCTGTGATGGAAAGTGATGGAATCTGCGGGGAGCCACAAACCTCTACCCACCCAGCATTCCCACAAGTCTTCCAATAAAAATGGTACCTCACTTGTGTGTGTAGGCCTAGTGCCTGCGACAGGAAATGACCCAAAATGCAACATGGACACATCACATTTTTCCACAGAAAACTGACCCTTTTTTTTGCAAGGTGCCTAGCTGTGGGTTTTGGGCCCTACCTCAGCCGGCACCTGGGGAAACCTAGCAAACCTGTACATTTTTAAAAACTAGACACCCAGGGGAATCCAGGATGGGGTGACTTGGGTGGATTTCACCAGGTTCTGTTACCCAGAATCCCTTGCAAACCTCAAACGTTGTAAAAAAAAACATTTTCTTCATATTTCTGTGATGGAAAGTTCTGTAATATGTGGGGAACCACAAACTTTCACCCACCCAGCATTCCCCCAAGTCTCCTGATGAAAATGGCACCTCAATTGTGTGGGTAGGCCTAGTACCTGTGACAGAAAATGGCCAAAAACTTACTGTGGAGACTTGAAAATTATCGATCACAAAAAGACCTGGTCATGCGATGGAGTCACCTGTGTTTTTGGTCCTAGACTTGACGGCCAATGAGGGAAACCTTCCAAACAAGACATTTCAGAAAGCTAGACACCCGGGGGAGTCCAAGGATGTGTGGCTTGCATAGATCCCCAACGTTTCACTACCTAGAATCCCATGCAAACCTCAAATTTTGCTAAAAAATCGAATTTTTCTCACATTTCTGTGGGGGAATTGTTGTGCCGGCACGAATTTCCTACCACCCAGCATTCCCCTTGGTCTTCCGTGTAAAGTGATACCTCAGTTGTGTGGGTGTCCAATGCAGAATCAACCTACAAACGTACAAAAACCAAAATATAGTGCTTAGAACTTGCTGTGCTATCCCCTCAATCTCTACATTTTTGACCTTTCCAAGTCACAGGGCCTTGGCCTACCCACACAAGTGAGGTGTCATTTTACTCGGGAGACCAAGGGGAACGCTGGGTGGGAGAATATTTGTGCTGGCACAGCAATTCCCCCACATAAATGTGAGAAAAATTGATTTTTTAACAAAATTTGAGGTTTGCAGGGTATTTTGGGTAGGGAAACGTTGGGGGATCCACACAAGTCACACATCCTTGGACTCCCCCAGGTGTCTAGTTTTCAGAAATGTCTGGGTTTGGTAGGTTTCCCTGCATGGCCACCAAGCCCAGGACCAAACACGCAGGTAACTCCCTTGCAAGACCAGGTCTTTTTGTGATCAATAATTTTCAAGTCTCCCCAGTAAGTTTTGGGCCATTTCCTGTCACGGGTACTAGGCCTAGCCACACAAGTGAGGTTCCGTTTTTATTGTGAGACTTGGGGAAACACTGGGTGGTAGGAAATTCATGCTGACCCAGTGATTCTACAACTTTCCCACACACAAATGTGAGGAAAATGTGATTATTATAGCAAAATGTGAGGTTTACAGGGGATTCTGGGTAGGAAAACGTTGGAACATCCACACAAGCCACACATCCTTGGACTCCCCCAGGTGTCTAGTTTTCAGAAATTTCTGGGCTTTGCGGGTTTCCCTACATGGCCGCCAAGCCCAGGACCAAAAACGCAGGTGACCCCCTTGCAAAACCAATTCGTTTTGTGATTGATCATTCTTGATGCCTCTATAATATGTTTTGGGCCCTTTCCGGTGGCGGACACTTGGCCCACCCACACAAGTGGAGTACTACTTCTAGCGGGAGACCTGGGGGAATGCTGGGCGGTAGGGAATTTGTGGCTTCTTTCTGATTCTGGAAGAATAAGCCTCAGTAATGCAAAGAAAATGTATGACTGAAGTCACATTTAGAGCTTTGCAGGGCATTTTGGTTAAGAAAACTATTTGGGATTCATGAGAGGGACACCAGCCTGTACTCCCTGGGTTTCTACTTTATGAAAATATTGAGAATTGGTGGATTTTCCCTAGAGACAATGTACACTCTGGCAGAGAAAACCAGAAAATGAAAATATTACTTCACAACCAACTATTCCTCAAGTACACACACATACTGGTTGGATTTAGCACAAGGGTGAGTGAAGGTTCTGAGTGTAACATTTTATTGCCAAGAGATTTCACAAAAAGGAAATGCACTGTTAATAGTTAAAAGGTTAAAAACATGAACCAATGACTCACAGCTCGTGAGCTGTAAAGCCACAACAAGGCACCAACCTCTTTACAGGCCAATCACACACCTTTCATTCATGACACATACAAGACCATTCAAACTGCCAGCTGCAGGCCCAGCACATTACAACACTCACATCAACAGGCAGCGCCATTCAAGGGCCCATCACTTTCATGCGCCCACTTGCCTGACACAGCAACCACACCGGCTGACGGAGTGTGTGGACTGGCATTTGGCTAGCAGTGTGTGTAGTGACCAGCAGCAAGTCACTTCTCACACACCACCAGCCAAGCGCTAGTTCACACACAATGCCAGCAAGATCCAGTCCATGCACACCACCAGCCCAGTGCAAGTCCATGCACACAGCCAGCCAAGCGCCAGTCCACACACTCCGCCAGCCAAGTGCCAGTCCAAACACATCTCCAGCCAAGCGCCAGTCTACGCACACCACCAGCCAAACACCAGTCCACACACACCACCAGCCAAACGCCAGTCCACGCACATCGCCATCACATTTTTAAGCAAAAAGAAAACACAAACCAATTGGCAATAGATACAAAACTATAACTACAAACACAACAGCCCTAACTAAATACATGACACTTATGCCAATCATAAAATCTGAACAAAAAAACAAATGGTACAGACCAGTCAGTCTACTTTTATCCTCACGGTTGAAACCAACAACTCCATTGCGTGTGGTACAATTTAAAACATGTGGGCACACACAGCCCAGGGTTAGAAGGACAATAGGGGCAGTACATATGACTCTCCTTCCACACACCTCTTCGGGCACAGAATCTACGGGGCATATTAACAAGGCGGCGTTAATGAATTATCGCCGCTTTAGCGTCCGTTTTCGGATGAAAAGCGGCGATAATTTTATCGCCGAATTAACAAGGACACGCTAGCGCGTTATTCCTGACTTAGCGTCCGTTTTCTGCACGCCTCCCATCGCATCGCTAATGAGATGCAAAGGGGGCATGCCTGTGAAAACAACAGGGGGAAATATCGCTAACCCAGGTATCGCCGTATTAGCAACGTGGGTTAGCGATATTTTAAATTGCGTTAAGTATGCCTTAATGCAGGAATTTAACGTCTGCTAAATTCCTGACTAAGGCATACCTAACATGGGGGTGGATTGTGTGGCTAAGACCACAGGCCCTATCGCCAAGTATATCGCCGTTTTCCATGGGACATCGCTGGAAAACCAGCGATGTTCCATGGAAAACATCGCTATCACTGGAAAATTATCGCCTTTGCGCTAAGCGTTGTTAATACAGCGCTAGCATGGCGATAATTTCCAGCGATAGCCGGCGATAGGATTCCTCACGCTAAGCACGGCCAGCGATAATTATCGCTGGCCGTTGTTAATATGCCCCTACATTTCTTAGTGGAAAATCTTTAAAGCTGTGAGAGGAAGGTGATCAGGAAAGTGGCAATCTTTCAATCTAGCCACATCATCCACCACTGCTTCTCTAGGAACTCCTGCCTGTTCCACTAAAACAAGGCTGCCTATCAGAGTCTGCTGAACCTGAACAGATGTCATCTTTTTCTCTGGAGAGCAATCCTTAAATACAACAAAGGCATTATAGCTTGCTAAATGGAATAAATGGATAGCCAACTTCTTATACCAAACATATGCCCTACGAACGCAGTGTAAGGTTCCAACCTCTGATCTACTCGATCTACACCACCCATGTGCTTATTGTAGTCTAAAATGCACACAGGTTTGCGCACTTCAGCAACTTGACCCCAAACAGTCACAGGTGAAGTACTTTCATCATGGATGGTAGTCAGCATATAGTCATCTCTCCTGTCAGATAATTTCACAGCTAGAAGCTCATCACTATGCAAGGTACTGCAATGTCCCTTCACAAGTTGTTTTACAAACCAGCTCTTTGGGTAACCTTTACGGTTAGAGCAGATTGTTCCATAAGCAACAGTGGCCACTTTGAACAATTCCCTGAACAATGGCCCACCAGTGTAAAAGTTATCTACATATAAATGGTGACCTTTGTTAAAAAGTCCTCTACCAAGTGCTCACACAATTTTCTCTGTAACTCCGCAAGGGAACAGACAACCAGGGGGGTTAATACTGGAATCCCTACCAGTGTAGACCCTGAAATTATAGACACTTCCATTACTACTCTCAGACAGCATATTCATCTTAATTCCATAACGGGCCCTCTTGCTAGGAATGTACTGCCTAAAAACCAATCAGCCCTTGAACAGGACCAAAGACTCATCCACAGCTATTTCTTTACCAGGCACATAGATCTCTGAAAATCGATCTACAAAGTGATCAAGGACAGGCCAAACCTTAAAAAGACGGTCACAATAAGGGTGATCTCCGGGCAAAGGTAAAGCATTAGAAACAAAATGCAACATCTGAAGAAGAAGCAAATACCAATTACGACTCGTGGTTGCAGGAAATATAGTTGTTGCCATCAAGGGATTAGTAGACCAATACGAAGACAGCGATGGGTTCCCTATAAGGCCCATCAAAAAAGTTAAGCCCAAGACCTTCTTCAGCTCATCCATATTTGTGGGATTCCACCGGGTAGCTCTAGAGTGGGGCTTAAGTCTGGCACTGTTGTCCCTCAAATACTGTTCAGCATACAAATTAGTCTGCTCAACAATCTAAGCCAAAAATACATCGTCCATAAATTTATAGGCAAACATTTTTCACAATTCACTCTACACCCTGCAACACCACTAAAGACAGGCAACACCGGCTGGACCATGTTTGGGTCAACACAGAGTCCAGCACTTCCAATGGGAAGACTTGCAGCCCCGGGCTGCAATCCAGATGCCTCTTACTGCACTATCGGCACATCAGTGTCCTCCTCTAAAACAGACACTTCATCCGCACTGAGAGTAGCTTCCTCTACACTGAGAGTATCTTCATCATCAGATGATTCCTCTCAGACAGAAAATTCACTGCCAGAATCCTGACCTTCCTCCTCTGCCTCAGATGCGGAGTCAGTTTCATAATCATGGTCAGAAGAAGACTCGCAATACATCCCAACAACCTGCTGAGCGGTCATCCTGTGGCTAGCCATAATCCTTAGTTATGCAAGTAACTTGACAAATAAGTCAACAGTACTCAACACTGTGTAAAAAAAGTATTAAAGTGTGGATTTATAAAAACAAAAAGTAAAAACTACAGGCATATAGCAGTTGCAAGGTAATGTCAATCAGTACAAAGCACATACAGACCTGCATACTGTAAAACAATACCACTCACTTGCCAGAGGCTGCTGGACTCACCAGCACGTACTCTGCACAGACACAGCAAGCACCGATATCCCACTAAAAAAGAAAACAAAAGAAAATTACACACAAGGCAGCACAATAATACACATTGTACGCAAATACAAGGAAAATGTCGCACACATTCAAACAGAAGCTAAAAAGGCTGCTATTATTACAACATTTCCAAAAAACACATTCATGCTGGTCATTGATACTCATTTGTAAACAATATAAAAAACCTTTCCTTACGAAACACTTGCACCTACACCAACTGCAGCTCTACTAGTGTCAAAACCGCAAGCACAAGTTACACCAAAGTAAAACAAAAGCTTTGCCCTAAAATGCAAAGGAGAAAAAAATGTTAAGATCACAAATAAAGGCAAAACACGCAGACCATCAGCCAAACTACATTTAACACGCAAACTTTCCCTAGTGGTCTAGTGGCTTCCGACCCCCTTGGGGGCACATGGGCTTATAAATATAAGGCCTAGATGCCCCCAATGGGGGCAGAAACAGCCAGAATATTCACCCCAAAAGGGGAGCGACCCTTGCCCAAGGGGGCCACTCCCCAAAGCATTTTACGCCATAAACAATAAAATCCCTGGGAGTCTAGCAGCTTCTTCCCCCCTTGGGGCAGATGGGCCTAAAAATATAAGGCTGATCTGCCTCCAAGGGGGGCAGAAATGGCCAAAACATTCACCCCAAAAAAGGGAATGACCCTTGCCCAAGGGGCCACTCCGCAAAATATTCTTAACTAGATACCAAAAAATCCCCGGTGGTATAGTGTCTTCTGCCTGGGCAGATAGACCTACAAATATAAGGCTGATCTGCCCCAAAGGGGGGCAGAAATGGCCACAATATTCATCCCCAAAAGGGGAATGACCCTTGCCCAAGGGGCCACTCCCAAAACCTTTTTGCGCCATATAAAAAAAAAATCCCTGGTGGTCTAGTGGCTTCTGCCGGGGGCAGATGAGCCCAAAAGTAGAAGGCCGATCTGCCCCCAAGGGGGGCAGAAATGGCCAGAACATTCATCCCCAAAAGGTGGTGACCCTTGCCCAAGGGGCCACTCCCCAAAACATTTCTAAATGCATATATAAAAAAATCCTTGGTGGTCTAGTGGCTTCTGCGGGCCTAAAAATATAAGGCCGATTTGCCCCCATGGGGGCAGAAATTACCAAAACATTCATCCCCAAAAGTGGAGCGATCCTTGTGCAAGGGATCGCTCCCCATACTTATTAATAAATTAATCCCTGGATTCTAGTGGGTTTCGACCTCCTCACCCCCGGGAGCTAGATCGGCAGGAAAATCGGCTGATCTAGCCCTAGGGGGGCCAAAACACAGAAAAAAGGAAATAGCCCCCATGGGAACGACCTTTGCCCAAGGGGTCGCTCCCAAAATGTATAAAAATAAATTCCCAGCAGCTTAGTGGGTTTCAGCCTCCCTGAGGGGGCTGATCGGCCTAAAAAACAGCCAAATCAGCCCCCGGGTGGGGCAAAACACGGAGAAAAGAAAATCACTCCATGAGAACAACCCTTGCCCTAGGGGTCACTCCCAAAATGAGCCAAAATAAATTCCCTGGTGCCTAGTGGATTTTGGCTCCCAGTGGGCCAAAACACGGATGAACATGCTCCCAGGGGAGTGACCCTTGCCTAAAGGGGCGCTCCCCCAAATATAAAAATAAAACTCCCTGGTGGTCCAGTGGATGGATTCCTGCTCCACGATCACGGGCCTCACCCGAGATCGTGGAGCAGGAATCCATTCAAAACAGGCACAGGGGGAAAGGAAAAACTCTTTCCTTTCCCCCGTGTCTGTTTACCCCAACCCTTCCCCCGAGAGAAAAACTTACCCAAAATGCGTCCTCTCTCTGGATGCGCTGGAAGCAAATGGCTTCAAGGGCGTCCCCAGCAGCCTATGATGACTTTGGCGTGCCACGAGTGTGCCGATGTCATCCGATTGCTGAGGGAGGGGTTGGGGTGGCAGCCGAAGTGCTTTCGCTGCCATCCCCAGTGGGGGTTTGTATGGGGGCGGCACATGGGGGGTACCAGCGCTTCCCCGTGGGCCAGTGCCAGGATGTAATGGTTACGTCCCCTGCACAGCACCACCGCTGCCGAGGATGTCACCATTACACAAGGGGTTAAATATTATTTTTATTATTATTATTATACAAAACTATTAGAAGAGAAATAGGTACTAAAAGCCCTGTCGAGCTTTACACAACATTTCCCGAACCTTGCTAGTCTCTTTTTTATTCTTAACATCTTTATTAAGCAAATTACAATTTATAGGAATAAAATGAAACAATAATATCATAAAAAGCAACAAGGAATAAGGTAGTAGCAGTCATGATGTAACAGTGATCTCTTTCAAATATCACACCCATGAACAGCCCCTAGGGTGAAGTGCATTCAAGTGAAGGAATCTAGTCTTGTAGTTCAAGAAACAGACTTCAAATATTGTTATAAAGCTCCAATTTCTCAAAAATTATTAATAAAGTTCATTCTTAAAAAGACAAAGAAGACAGCTACATCAACCATTTACCAATCAAAGCACTGTTAGAGGATTTCCAGTTTTTCGGCATCAAGACCCAGATGTTATTAAGACATTGATAAGAAATTCTTTTTGAAAAAAATACATTTAACAATATTAATAAGGACAAGTTGTTAAATATAATCATTGATGGATCCAGGAGAATGCCTTTTTCCTAAGACCAGCAAGGGCGTTGTTGTCTCTAAATTTGGATAAAGTGCTGTTTTGCTTAATGCCAAAAAAGCTCAGTTGGGAGTTGTTGGTATTGCCATGCTGTTTGGGGCTTTTTAAATGATACATTGCAGCAATCATGACTCTAAAAGGCTCATTCATAGACTAAGAATTTAATACTTCAACTTTCGATGTCAAAAGCTTGAAGTTCAGGGTATTATGCAAATAGTTCTAGTAATGGTTTTAAATAGTGGACACCTCTAAACAAGGATGTATAATTATTGATCAAAACAAAAGGCCTTGACAAAAAGGTATGATAAAAGATCACTTGCACATGGATCTATGTGAACTGATTTCAAATATGGCCTTCAAAAAAACACAGACACCCACACAGATACACTGACACAAACACTGAGACAGTTACATAGACATTCAATCACTCAAACACATATAGACAATCAAGAAGATAGAAAAACACCCCGTCAGACCTGAAATCCTTGGTGTGGTATTCCCCCAGACGTTTTGCCTTCACCACTCCTGCTTTGCTGAGTTTGTTTCTATTGGCTTTAGGACTCTGTGCGATTTACCAATGCTATCCACTGCTAAACTACACCTAATTGCCACATTTAATTTATTTGTAAATCCAAATGGCAATACATGTACCCAGGGCCTGTAAATTGAATGCTACTAGTGGGTCTAAAGCAAAAAAGAAGCAATTGATGGACGGAATGCTGGACAATGCAAACATTCACCCCCAGTCACAAGGATCTGGGTTAAATCCATCATTCTTTTGCTCACCACACCACCCCAGTTTGGACCCAGCCATATGCAAATCAGTCTGGACCCTGTTCCTTGTGGGAACAGTCCAACCCGAACTGCCAAGCCAGGTCCTCCCTGGACCAGAAACAAGCATCCTGGGACTGGTTTCAGGGCATCACCCTTCATCAGCCAGGCTAGCTTCAATCCAGTGGTGTAGTGAGCACGGGACCCACGTCTGGGCATACCCTTCCCACTTAGGGCGACAAAAGCAAAAGAACAAACGATGGACAGAATGCTAAACAATGTAAACATTCACCCCTCAGTCACAAAGATCTGGGTTTAATCCATCGCTCTTTTGCTCACCATGCCACCCGAGTTTGGAACCAGCCAAATGCAAATCAGTCTTGACCCTGATCCTCATGGGAACAGTCCAGCCCAAACTGCCAAGCCAGATCCTCCCTGGACCGGAAACAAGCATCCGGGGGGCGGTTTCGCAGTACTACCCCATATCAGCCAGGCTAGCTTGAATCCAGTGGCACAGTGAGCATGGGACCCATGTCTAGGCATACCCTAACCCCTCAGAGTGACAAAAAAAAACAAATGATGGACAGAATGCTGAACAATACAAACATTCACCCCCAGCCACAAAGATCTGGGTTTAATCAATCGTTTTTTGCTCACCAAGCCACCCCAGTTTGGAACCAGCCAAATGCAAATCAGTCTTGACCCTGCTCCTCGTGGGAACAGTCCAGCCCAAACTGCCAAGTAGGTCCTCCCTGGACCAGAAACAAGCCTCCTGGAACCAGTTTCGGGGTATCACCCTGCATCAGCCAGGCTAGTTTGAATCCACTGGCACAGTGAGCACGGGACCCATGTCTGGGCATACCCTTCCCACTTAGGACAACAAAGGCAAAAAGAACAAATGATAGACGGAATCCTGAACAATGCAAACATTCAGCCATAGTCTCAAAGATCTGGATTTAATCCATCACTTTTTTTGCTCACCACACCACCACAGGTTGGAACCAGCCAAATGCAAATCAGCCGTGACCCTGGCCGTGAACCTGGCCATAGAAGCATTGTAAAACTTGCCTCAGGTCTGCCACTGTAGCCTGTAGCGCAGTTTTAAACCACAATCTTTACCTGCCAAAATAAACCTTTTACAAGGCCTTTACCTTCGTTTATAATGCTTGTAAGTCACCACTAAGGTAGACCCTAAAGTCTCATAGGGCAGGGTGCATTCTATGTAAAAAAGTAAGACATGTGTACTTGAGTTTTACATGTTCTGGCAGTAAAAAACTCCTAAAGTCGTTTTTCACTGCTGTAATACCTATCACTCCCATTGACTAACACTGGGTTGCTTTATTATTTTTAATAAGTGCTGAATGTGGATTGGGAGCTGATAGAGATATGCTATTTACACTCAAATTAATTGTAGTTTTTAATCCTCTTTGATGGTAAAGTAAGATTTTAGTTCACAATTCTGAAAATGCAACTTTTATAAATTTTCCATTTTCTTGATGCAACCATTTGTGCCTTCTGCCAGTGTCATATGACTGTGAATGGCTCTGCTGTTCGTGTTTCTGTATTGCTCCCAGAAAATGACACAAAGAGGGATTAGGTGTGGACAGGATGAGCCATCCTGGCAGGATGACTGGTGAGGGGCTATACCAACTCCCAAATAAACTTCATAGAGCTTTGCCTCCTGCCCACACAAAGATAACTTACACCAGGCATGCCCTGCCATTGTCACATCCCGACAGTTTCTAGACTTGAGATGGTAAGTGGAAGAACTTTCCAGAACCAGATGTGGGAGTAAGATAGGGAGCCCCCACACAAAGACTGACATCAGGTATACATATTGGAAATACAGAGCCATTCATCAGAACACTGCAGGACCTGTGGAAGTTACAGGAGAAAGACTGCCCTGCTGCTAGAGGACTATCTTGCTGCTTGAAAGACTGCCTTACTGTCTGAGAAGGAAGATTGAACCTGCTTGCCTTTATTCAAGGCTGACCAGAGTGACTCCAAAGGTCAGTGGGCTGAGCTCCAAACTACAGGGACACGACAAGCTCCAGAGGCCTCACTGCAACTGCCCAGATGACCTGCTGCAACTGGACTTGCTTCGATCTGCAACTGGACCTGCCTGAGCCCTGATGGCTTCTGCTGCAGTGAGTCCTGATCCCTAAGATGTGCCTCTCCAGGTCCTGGACCCTTGGCTGGCATCAGCGTGTATCCCTCCTAAAGAAAAGTTGAAAATCTTGAGGTTTGGGCACCTCATGTCCGCAAACGGGCCTGTATGTGGTGAAACTCTGCTGCCTGCCATCGCAATGCTCCAGTGAAACCTGATCTTCGTGGCGACAACTGTCTGCAACTACTGGCAATGCAAGACCTGCACTTTGCACTACTGCAACAGCAGCCTGCGATGACCTCCAAGGTGAAGCCACAGCATCAATTTTCTGCGACACTTGACCAGCTCTTTGCTCTACAGTAAGGACCATCCATGATGCCCAACCTGCTCTTCTCACCCCAACAATGACCATCTAAGACAGTCAGTCTCCTACTTGGGGCCTCGTACAATGCGAATGGAATTATTTGTGCCACATTTGAGAAGGTAACTTTTCAGCAGGATTAACTTGGTCCCTGTATCCGACCTGCAGTCTATCATGGTCGGCTTGAACTTTTCACTTTCTGTCTAGCGCGACCAGATGACCACATGTGGTGCTTTGTGCTTTTAGGCACTATTTTCACTAAAAACTTTGCAATTGAATATCTCCAGTTCTTGGATTTTTGTTGCCATGGTATTATTTTCTTTATTAAAATGTACTCTATTTTTCTAAATAGGTTTGGGGTTTTTCTTGTGTTGTATTTTCACTTTCTTACTGTTTGTGTGCTGCATAAATACTTTACACATTGCTGCTAAGTTAAGCCAGACTGCTTCGTGCCAAGCTACTAGAGGGTTAAGCACAAGTTAATTAATAACTTTTGTGATTCACACTGACAAGGATTGTGGTTGTTTTTTAAGTGAGGCTTCCACCACCCCCAACCAATAACGCAATTTCTTACACACATGCACTGACACACAAAGACAGCAGACTCATACACACAGATGCTCACACAGACACACAAACAGAGACAGTTACCCACACAAACACAGGTGGACATGGGGAACACCGGTTTTATTCCCTGGACTCCAACTTTTTACTACCTGCTTCCTTTGCGTCATTATTTTGATCATCATCTGTGACTATGTCACTCAGCTCCAGCCTCCCCACGTCAGAAAATCTCCTCTGTGTCGAAGTAGTTGGGAAACACATTTTGGTTACTTGATGAGCATCAGGTTTCTGCTCCTGGTGACTTCTAGTAAGAAATGTTCTCCATATAGTAAGATCTTTTGCTTTTTTCATGTATAGATACTTGTATTCGTATGTATGTGTATTAAAACTACCTGCTTTGAAATGACAGATCCCAAAACTTTGGCTGTATACTCTCTTTGTTTTACTGCAACTCTCATACTTTGTTACATAAAACACTATTGCTGCTTCAAATGAGAATCTTTTTGTATTTGTAGCACTCAGGCTTTTATCCGTGAACTTCCAGCTCGCATCCAATAAGAATGCTCACCACTGTGATGACTACAGCAGCAACCCAGAGCTGATTATAAGGAGGGCACAGCCCTTCGACGTGCTTATGAAATTCAACAGAGCACCCGTGGCTGATGACAGACTATATTTTACTATGTCAACAGGTGAGCATCAGTACTATCTTAACTTTCAGACAAAAAGCAACATCTGCCACAGGCATCACACTTCTGTCACACCCCCATACAGATAGTCAGGCAAACTTCTGGGGGCACTCACCTCCCAGACAGGTCATATTATGAGTAAGTGATGGAGTGTTATGTCGAGTGCATAGTTCAGTGATTCGTCTCATCAAGTCATTCAGATGTTAGAGTGGTTGTCTTCATCACACTTTCATTTCAAAACAAATACCTTTAGACCTATTTAGAAAGTATCTATTTTTTATTTAGTTTTTTTGTATAGCGCTGCAAATCAATGGTGGTATCCTCTGAACACTAACGTCAGGAACACACTAGCCTCAGAGATAAAGAATATTCATAACATTCAATTCACATCCTATGGATTGTACTATTTAACATGAACATACTTCATATGTGACATACTTCATATGTGACATATTGGTTAGAGTTGTATCAGTGATTTGTCTCCCAAGCCTCACACATGCCTAATAAAATCCTTGTAATAAATGCCAACTATGCAAAGTTTTGGCTTTCGTGTCCTTGGCTGGAAGATTGTGACTGGCAATGATTTTATATCATATGAATCCCACTATAACCAAAAAGTATTTTTTCCCATTGGCAATATTTTGCAGGTCACATTGCTTTGGTGATGTCTGAACCATAAAGAGCAGATTTATCAAGTTGCCACACAACGCAGTAGTCCAACTAAAGTTGCTATGCTGAGTTGCATGAGAGAGAGAAAGTAAGACAGCACCATATCTACCAAGGTATACTAAGGATACCCTTCCAGTGCAAAATACTATGACTAGGCAAACCTAAAATGTTTCCTATAGTGCAGCACACATGCAAAGTCAAACAAATTAGGATAAATTAAAGCATTTCTCCTTTTTAAAGCCAGCTTCAGAGAGGCATTATTTTTGGCATAAAGCACTGGCACCAAATGTTAGTAGTTAGGGCTTTGCATCACACTCAATGGGTGGTTGCATGGCAACGCCAATGTACCACCCATGGTATGCCCCTGTGACATAAAGCAACGCAAAACAGCACTTGTGCTACGTTGTTAGTGTAGGGCTACACTTGAGCGCAAATAAACTTTTGTGCTTAAAAGTAAATCCCAAATATACACTTTGCACTGGCATTGTCATTTTTGTCACTCAAACTCGATGCAAAATGTTAGTAAATTTGCTCCCCAGTTTTTTATGCTAGTGTGCATTTTGCCGACCTTTCAGTTGCAAATGGTGCTGCCAGTCACATAGTCACTCAGCAGAAAAGTGATATTTGTCACACATGTATTTTAAAGACAAGTAATTTGCAGCACACCTTTACCTAGCATCAGGAAAGTTCTGTCACAAACATAGCACAACAGCTAATACCCGACACAGTGACAACATGTCTCTCAAATGCACACCTCCAAGGCAGATAGCATCCATCTCACACTCATCTTCACTCACCTTGCACACCACTATAACCTTGTCAATGGCACCTTCCAAAAATGCTGCTATCATGACACACTAATGTTGCAGACAATCTCCATTGAAAACTGACCTCTTTGAGATATAGGCGCATATTTACAAGCCCCTAACGCCACTGGGGTGTCACTTTTTCTGATGCTCCGGTGGTGTTGCTCCATACCCCATATTTACAAGGTGTCATTAAGCCACTTAACATGGATTAACGCCACCTTGTAAATATGCCCCTTTCCCCTGCAGTCCGCTGTAGCAAAGGGGCGGGCAATGGGTGTTGCAGTGGGCGTTCCACCGCAATACCCATTGCTTTTTGACGCTGTCCCATATTTACAAGGATAGGGCAGTGCCAAAAATTAAGGCCAGGTAAAACCTGGTCTTAGGATGGCAATATGGGGAGAACTTATTAATTTCTCCTTGTATTTTGCTCTTTCTATGTGTGCTGCATTCACACATAGAAACAGCAAATCACCTTTAAAGGTTGTTTTATGAGCAGGAAGGTATTCCTTCCTGCACATAATCAATCGACCCTGCAGCGCAGGCACCCTTGCAACATGACGCAATGGTAATTGTACTGGCGCTAGGCACCTTTTTAGCACCAGCGCTAGGGGAAACATAGGGGTGTGTCGTATTTTTGCAAATACAGCGCATCCCTGCGTTTTGAAAATGTCAGAGCGCGGAGTTGCCAAACTTGGCATTACACAGCGCTCCAACATTTTCTTGTACATATCCCCCATAGTTTCCATTACATATTAACCTTTGCGGTCAGTGAAATCCATCATGCATTTGTTATTCAGACAGGAAATGCCAGTCAAGTACCATACATGCATCCTCAATGGCACACTTATATAAGAAGCTGGTGAAATCCATCACATACCTCACAAATAGGTAATACATATCACATACATCTCAAAGATGAAAAGTACATGACACATTCCTCTTGCAAACATGTAAAAAGCATCACTAAATCCTTACCATTGACCAGTAAAATGTAACACATGATCACATCCCTAAAAGGTTATCTCCATAACTCAATCGCTTTGCACAGAGGTAATATTCATCAAACACTGATACAACAACACTACCCATTCAACATTCAACTCTGAGGCAGATTTTGTCATTTACATGTCTCAGCGAAAATAAGGGTACATCATACCCCTTATAGGTATGCTCCCCATCGCTCATTCCCCTCCCAGATACCTCAGTGAAACATAAACTTGATCACAAATTCACAGTGAAAAGCTGTGTCTATGCATAGCCACATCCTAAGAATTATGCCATCACCAAGCAAAAGGAGCAAATGATGGCGGAAATGCTGAACAATGCAAACATTCACCACAGTCACAAAAATCTGGGTTTAATCAATTGTTCTTTTGCTCACCATGCCACCCTAGTTTGGACCCAGCCATATGCAAATCAGTCTTGACCCTGCTCGTCATGGGAACAGCCCATTCCGAATTGCCAAGCCAGATCCTCCCTGGACCGTAAACTAAAATCCTGGAACCAGTTTCGGGGCATCACTCCTCATCAGCCAGGCTAGCTTGAATCCAGTGTTGCAGTGAGCATGGGACCCACCTCTGGGCATACCCTTCCCACTTAGGGTGACAAAAGCAAAAGGAACAAATGACGGAATGCTGAACAATGCAAACATTCACCCCCAGTCACAAAGGTATTGGTTTAATCCATCGTTCTTTTGCTCACCACACCACCCCAGTGGATTAAACCCAGATATTTGTGATTGGGGTTGAATGTTTGCATTGTTCAGCATTCCGTCCATCATTTACGTTTACGTTTTGTAGAAGTAATATTTTTGGTCTAAGTTCTGGTCAAGCGCCCTCTACCAATCACACTCTTACTTCATACAAAGGTGAGAGCCGACCTAGCTATTCATTAGACAAACAAATGTGAAGTAGTGTGTGAGCACAAACATACAAATTGCAACACAACTTCAAATCATCCATTTTAAGTGCATTGACTTTCCCATTACATAACTATGCAAAATTCATGTGCTGATGCACATTCTTCATTTCATTTCTTAACACATCTCTGATTTCGCAATGGTTTCCAGCTGAAATGCCTCAGCTTTTGGAATTAAATGTACACAGCTGCTTATTCTAAATTTAAAATCACCTTTTAACGCTCTCTAACAGACTCACAAAGACTGGCACATTTAAATAGTGAAAGTGCATGTTAGCAACACGCAAGTAACAAAAGAGCTTCTGCTACTTCAAGCAACGGTTTGTTTTAGGTCTGGCACGAGTTAAGTGATAAATTGCCAAATCTCCTTCATGCAACTTTTTATTTAGGTCTGGCATGAGTAAAGTGAGAGTTTGCCAAAGTTACTTCATGCAACTGTTTATTTTTAGGTCTGGCTTGCGTAAAATGAGAATTTGTTCTCAATATTCACTTCTGTATCACAGGGCCCAATCCTTCCGAAGCAAATGGAACAAAGCTAACCACCCCTATGACCAGTTCTGCTGCCAGCGGCTCCTTGACCGCTGTGCTTGGACCTGTATTTACCAACCCCCTCAAGGTCACCATCACTACCCCAGCCGATGCCATCGTTGGGCGCTACAAGATGGGCGTGATCATCTCCTCTCTGGGCACCGTCACCTCCAGCAAGCTCTTGGACTGTATTGTCCTTTTCAATCCTTGGATGTCAGGTAAAGGATGTGCATGTGTACAGCATGCTCAATGCATAAATTGTAAAAAAAAAAGAGTTCTCAAGCGCAGCACAAGAGGGTTGCCACATTCCAAGACTGTTCAGTCTTAAATCCAACTCATGCCTCTTTCTTCCAACACCAGACACTTTATGTCCATTATCTCAGGAACACCAAGGCTACCTAGTACTGTTTCCGCATCTTATCTCTTTCCTCTGCCACCCTCCATTTCCTGTTTGTTTACCTCACTCTTGCAGGGTCTTTTTCATCCCTGCTTTCTCTTTCTGCTTTCCTATCTTTCTCTTCCTCTTTATTTCTCCCATGGTCTCTCTTGCTCACAGCCAAATTCCAAAGATGAGAAATAAACCCTGGTACCCAAAAATGAGATTCTGCGCCCACCCCCTTCAACCACCTGGACAAAGTAAGCACTGGTGTTAATTGCAGTATGTTCCTCAATATCTGTAGCTTCTCTATTGGTAATCTCCCGGCAAGGCCTTCATTTCAGATAGCTTGTTAAAAATGAGTTATAGATGAGAAGTATTTCAATGCAATTAATGCATCTGCACACAGTCCAAGATGCAGTAAAATATAACTAATTTCACTTGTAACCAGAAGTATCCAGTAGTGGCTGGTGTTGTCGAAGGGTGGCGGAGTACGATGGATGACAAATGACAAAATAAAAAAGAACAAAAAAAAAAAGTACCTTCAGCCAGCCATGTCGCCCTCTTTTGCCCCTCTCCTCTGCCGTCATAGGCTCTTAGACTCCACTGCAGCCAATCCTGACTCTGATTGACCTGAGCGTTTTGAATTTGTGTTCCCGGTAAGACTTGGAGCCTGTGCCTGCTGTCTCCAACCCTGCAACGCAACTCGGGTTGGAGACAGCTTCAGTGCGCATAGTGGTTTTGCCGCCTTGAGACGGCTGACCAAACCGTCATGCGTACTGATCACAGTGCACTTACCACTCCTCCCACAGCCTGTCATCCCCATGACCCCGCCACCAAAGACTCGTCAGGAAAGGAAAAATAAAACAATAAAACGTGTTTATTATCGTTTTATTTGTCCTTTCCTGCTGTTTTGAGGCAGGGGGAGGTGACACTGGAGGTATCAGCCGCTTAAGCCAACATTTCAGGATCTTAACTGAACTTCCAGTGAGAGAACCCCCTGTTCACAGCAAAACAGTTCTAACTTTCTTATATTGAATAGATGGAAATGCAACCTTATTTCTCAAGTAACATAATTGTAATTGTAATTGCATTTATATAGCGCTTACTACCCCTGACGAGGCGTCGAAGCGCTTTTTCGGCGAGTAGCACGCTACTCCGGGACCCATAGAGGATTAGTGTTGAATTAGTATAGTGAAACATGCAAGTACATTTTAAGTGATGGATAGGTTAGGCAGTTATTTGGATTTGGAATGATAGCAGAAGGATAGAGGAGGAAAAAAGGTTTGTATTTATATAGCGCTGGTTACCCCTGATGGGGTGTTGAAGCATGCTACTCTGGAAGCCCATCAAGGATTAGTGGTGAATTAATATGGTGAAAATATGAAAGTAGTTTCAGTGGTGGATATTAGTCAGTTATTTGGAGTGAGAAGGATAGCGGAGGGATAAAAGGGAAGAAAGGTTTGCATTCATATAGCACTTGTTACCCCTGATGAGTGTTGAAGCGCTTTTCTGGCGAGTAGCACGCCACTCCGGAACCCATTAAGGATTAGTGTTGAACATTAGTCTAGTAAAAAATGAAGTAACTTTGATTAGTGGACATGTTATTCAGTTATTTGGGTAGAGAAGGGTAGGTGGCGGGATAGAAGAGGGAAAGAGGTTTGTATTTATATAGCGCTTGCTACCCCTGATGGGGTTTTGAAGCGCAAGTAGCACGCTACTCTGGAACCCAGAAGTATTAGTGTTGAATTATTATGGTGAAACATGAAAGTAATTTTAGTGGTGGATATGTTAGTCAGTTATTTGGATTGAGAAGGGTTGGGGAGGGTAGAAAGGGAAAAAGGTTTGCATTTATATAGCGCTTGTAACCCTGATGGGGTGTTGAGACGCTTTATTGGCGAGTAGCACGCTACTCTGGAACCCATAAAGGATTAGTGGTGAATTAGTATAGTTGAAAATTGAATATGTTAGACTGTTAATTCTGATTGAAAAGGATAGTGGAGGGATAAAAGAGTGAAGGATTTTTTTATTTTTTTATTTTTTTATAGGTCTTAGCAGTAGGAGGGGGAGAAGGGGGTTTGAGGGGAGGAGTCAGGGAAGAGTTTAGAAAGGTTTGTTTTAGGGCATCGGTATAATAAAAGAGGTGTCCGATGATGCAAGGAGGGTAGAGTAGGCGAGAGTCTAGAAAGGGTTATTTTGGTGGTCATAGTAGTGGTATGGGGTTTGGGATAAATGAGTGTGGATGTAGAGGATATATTGATAGATGTATAGGATGAGAGATAGGGTAGTGCATTGGAAAGAGTAGTAGAAAGAAGTTTGAGATGAGTCAGAAGGTTGGGCTAGAAGATATATTGAGATAAGTATAGGCTGAGAACTAGGGTAGTGCCTTGGAAATGCTAAATTAGAAGAAAGTGATAAATATATAGATCCATAAATACATTGAAAGTATATAGATACATAAAGGAGGTAAGTATATGCAGATTAAAGATATGGATAGAGGCACAGGATGAGAAATAGGGTAGTGCATTGGATATGCTTTTTCAGGAGAAAAGTTACAGAGACACACAGTTCCAAGTACATGGAAGGTACATAGATGCACAATGGAAGTTAGTACATGTAGACCAAAGATGATATTTATTTATTATTTTTTTTTTTTTTTTCTCTCAACAACATAATTATTGTACATGTTTATACAAAGCAATACACAAAGATAGGTACATGTCTATAGTGAAAACAAATGCTTATATACAGAGGGATATGCTGTAAATTTCTGTTTGCGTATGGTGCTTATGTGGGGAAAAGCCAATTCTTGAGTAGTTTTCTGAAGATAAGGTGGCTGTCGGTGGATCTTATGTTGGGGGTAAAGAGTTCCATAGTTTGGCTGCTTGAACAGAGAAGGATGTGCCACCCATGGTTTTTTTCTTGTATCTTGGGATTTTGAGGCGAGATGCTCCTTTAGAGCGGAGGTTCCTCTGTTGAATGTGTTTGGTGATTTTATTCCTGATGAAGAGTGGTCACATTCCATGTATTGCTTTGTGGGTGATACAAAGCAGCTTGTACGTGGATCTTCTGGCAACCGGTAACCAATGCAGGGCTTTCAAAGCAGGGGATATGTGGTCTCGCGGTTTGATATGTAAGAGTAGTCTGGCAGCCGAGTTCTGAATCCGTTGTAGTCTTTTCATGGTCGTCAAAGGTGATCCGTGGTAGAGGCTATTGGCGTAATCGAGTTTGGACAGGACAAGGGAGATGGTAGCTTGGACCTTGTGCGGAAATCCCAAATGAGGGAAAATTCGTCGCAGCGTTTTTATAGTGACAAAGCTTGATCTTGCTAGTTTGTCCACTTGGGCATTCATCGACAGCTTGGAGTCCATGGTCATTCCTAGGTTTCTTACTTCCTTCGATACTTTAGGTGGTGATCCCAGTTCATTAGGCCATGCGGCAAGCGGGTTGTAATGTTTCCAATCGCCACACGTGAGTATTTCCGTTTTTGAAGTATTCAATTTGAGATGGCTCCAAGTCATCCACTGATCCACGGCTCTGAGACAGCTGAAAATTGGTGATTTTCCAATGTCTTTGGGGCATTCCAGTTGAAGGAGTATTTGCGTGTCATCTGCATAGTTATAGCACGTGAGGTGAAATTTATTGATCAGTACTGGTAATGACTTCATGTAGATGTTGAAAAGCATGGGTGAGATGATAGAGCCTTGAGGGACCCCTGCTTTTGTGGAGTACGGTTTGGACGAGAAAGGTGGGGTATGGATGACATTAGTTCTGTTTTGAAGGTAGGACGCGATCCAGTCTAGAGCAGTTCCCTCTATGCCGGATTCATAGAGTCTTTGTTTCAGAGTGTCATGGTCAACCGTGTCAAAGGCAGCTGAGAGGTCCAAGAGGAGTAGCGCAGCAACTCCTTTGCAGTCAACTGTATTTTTTAGGTCATCCCAGATGGCAAGGAGGGCAGATTCAGTGCCTCTCCCCGGACGGAATCCTGTTTGGAAGTCTGAGAGTATGTCATTCTCTTCAATGAATTGTGACATCTGGGCGAACGCTGCTCTTTCTACCAGTTTGCCCAGGAAAGGTCCATTTGTAATGGGTCTGTAGTTGTCAGGGTTCAGCGGGTCCAAGTTTGTTTTCTTCAGTAAAGGGCGTATGTGTGATTTTTTAAGTTCTTCTGGAAATATTCCGGTCGTGAAGGAGTTGTTGATGATTCTTCTTACTGGAGTGGCAGCAGAGGTTGTTAAAAGAATTGTCTTGAAAATTTGTGATGGACAGGGGTCAGAAGGGCTGCCGGCAGGCCTGCTTGCTTTGACCAGGTCCATAAATTCATCGTGTGAGATGTGTTGGAAGGAACGGAGAGGCTTGGTTAGAGTATTCTTGGATTGTTGTTTTGTACAAGGGTTAGTGGTGGTGCTTTGTTTCTGTTTTAAGTATGAGTCCAACGTGTTTGCTTTGTCCGTGTAATGATTTGCCAGTTTGTCTGTGAAATCTTGAGTAACAGGATGAGTTCTTTCTAGGGAATTTGGTTTGCGAAATTCATTGAGTATTTTATAGAATTCTTTATTTGCACATTTAGCGTTTTGAATTCTGTCTGAATAGTACCTTTTCTTAGCTTTTTTGATAGCCGACTTGTATAATCTGTTAATTTTTTGTAGGTGAAGTTTGTCTTGTTTGGAGTTTGTTTTGAGCCAGGTACGTTGCAGCTTTCTAATTTGTTGTTTTATGTCTTTTATTTCTATGTTTCTCCAAGGCGCTTTTTTTCTTTTGTTCTGGTGTGTGGTTTTGAGTGGTATCAGGATGTCAAAAGCTTCTTGTAGCCACTCATATAGTTTTTGAACAGAATTTATTGTTTCTAGATTTGTACTTGATGTTAGTTGTGTTTCTAAGTGTTCCAAATTGAGTTTGTTCCACGGCCGATAGGTGGATGGATGTAAAGTAGTTTTAGGTGAGTCGCTTAGTGTTGTTTTATGTTGGAAAGCAAGCAAGTGGTGGTCTGACCATGTGACTGGAGTTATAGTTTGAAAGGTAACTAGTTCAGTATTAGCAAAAATGACATCTAGTATATGTCCAGCGGTGTGTGTCGGTTTGTGGACAATCTGATGGAGGTTCAGTGCGTCTAGGCCAGTGATTATTGTTTTTGGATGGGTCATATTGGGTTTGTCAAACCAAATGTTGAGGTCACCCAGAACGCATAGGTTGGAGTGTATTGTTATCAGGTTTGAAACTGTGTCTAGAAGTGCGTCTGGGAATGTCGCCTTGCTAGGTGGAGGTCTGTAAAGGAGCAGGAAGTTAAAGGAGGAAGACGGTGTAGGATTGCATCTTGTTAGAAGAGCCTCACAATTCTTTATGGAGATGTCGTCAATTTTTGTGATCTGTATTGTTTGCCTGAATACAACAGCTAGACAACCTCCTTTTTTGGCTATACGATTTTGGGTGATTGTTTGATAGCCTAGAGGAATGGCTTCATGCAGGACTGGAGCCATATCATCTCCCAACCATGATTCAGTTATGAATAGTATGTCTGGTTTTGCATCTGTGAGAAGGTCGTAGATGTGATGTTTGTTTTTAGAGAGGGATCGAGCATTTATTAGTAGACAGTTTAGAGAGTGGTCTTTGGTGATTGTGAGACTTTGTTTTGTAGTAGAGTGAACAGTATTGTGTGTGTTTGTAGGACTCCCTGTCTCTGCCCACAGATCCCTTGTATCTTTTACTCATCTGCAAATCATTCCTTAACTGCCCAGCTCACATATTTGAATTAATCTTTCCTGTGTGTCCCCAGTGCTTTCTGCGCATCATTGTCAAATATATGGGCATACAGTTTATGTGATAACTGTAATGGTACAATACTTTTCTGCTCTTTAAGTGGGATGACATTTTGCCTCTGGAGCACTCTATCTCTACTATTAAATAGGTAATTCTTTGGTCTTTTACTGTAATTTGTCATTGCTTCTAGGTGACACCTTGTTACCTTACTTTGCTTTAGGAAATACCGGCCCTGCATGGTAGCACCCCCACAAACTATATTTAGCATGTTTTAGTATCTTAACAAGTTAACACATGATGCATTTGTGTGGGAAGCCAAGCACAGTTGAGGGTCTTCTATACAGTTCTACTCTCGGAATATTTCCAGAGCTCATTTAATGCAAATAAAGAACACTCAATTGAATGCAATAGGGGAGGGGGAGGTTTTGCTTTCTGAATTGTTGTTTTCTAATTGCTTGCTCAGAGTGAGCTACATCTTTTGGCTTGTCATAGAATATGATTTAACCTACCCTATACCTCTCTCCTCCTACCTCACAATACACAATATGTCAAAACTCCCCTTGGAACACTCCAGATGTATCATCATGGATATTGTTGCCTCTCTCCTACTACTAGACAACCGATTAGATCATCGCACATATGGTTCCACCATAGCCTCCCTATGGCATAACCGTACAGTCAAGCTAGAGAGCAAAACAGTCTACTGGGAAACGTGGGCTAGGAAAGGTATTATCTCGATAAATGACCTGGGCTCATGAACAAACCCCACCCCATTCTCACCTATGCAGTGGAATTTCTATCTCCCAAACATAGGCTTCTGTAGATTCCTGATTGAAAGGCGCATTGAGCAGATTGAAGCCTCCACACAAACCATACCTACCGGATCTCCTGGGAAAACTTAGAAGAGAGGGCCACCCTGCTTCACATTAATACAAACTCCTGGACACACCCAACACCTTTACACTGCGACTCTTTACCCAGAAATGAAGACCGCACATACAATCAACACGTCGTCAAGTGGTTTTCACAGACAAAAGGTGGGGTAATATTTGGCAGTCCCCCTTTTCTTCGAAAATCACACCAGATCTTGCACAGTCAAGGTTCTGGTAAATTCACAACACTTACTGGACCCCATCCAGACTACATAAACTGGGGCTAAGAGACTCAAACTTATGCTGGAGATACGAGGAAGGCACAGGTGACCTACAACACATGTTCCTTACCTGCAAAATGTCTTGCCCGCTATGGTCGAGAATACAATCATTGATACAGAAAATCTCAGGGTCAGCAATAGAAATTTACTTCTTAACGACAGCACTAGGCATCCAAGCTAACCCCCTTTCCTCCGAAATTACTGAAAATACTGCATTGCTGGTGGATCTCCTCATCTCATTGGGGACTAAGACTGTACTTGCAGATTGGCAAGCGACATCCCCGAGCTCCCTTGACAAATGGTGGAACCTACTATACTCGATCCGAGGGGCTGACAACATACTACACTCTAAAATATATACCTTCACCGGACCCAGACATCTTTGGGATGCCCTAGACAAGTACCTACAAAAAAACAAACCAGCCTGAGCTCGCCTCAAGTTCTAACCCTACTCAAGGATTTCTAAAGACCTCTTTCCCCTCTATTTGGGTGCATGCATCTGAATGATGGTACCCCCAGTGAAAAGTGTGGGCCCAATCCAGTGTAGCCTCCCTTCCCCTCCCTCGTCCCCTTGCCTGTCTCTCTTTCTACATCTTTCAATCTCACTTTCCTATATTCCTCTTTCTTTATGAGGCACTCAGTTTGCCATGTGCCACTCCTGTCGAACCAGGCTCCATAGTATACCAACACAGCACCTTTTACTTCACCATGAACGCAGATCTTGCTGTATCTAATTAGGTCTCCCACCATGCTTGTTTAAGACTTCTAATCAATGCTGTTTCTCCCTCCAGATGTAGTGTAACAGGAGTGTATGGTATACCTTTGTTACTTACTTTGTCTTTTTTAATGAAAATACAAACTAATTGAATAAAAAAAAAATCATATGTGATTCAAGGGAATGCCCAAGTTACACACCTTTGACGTAAAGTAGTGCATAATGCTTCTATGCATTACTTTAAGGCAACTCTCCAGTGCAAAACAAGTGTTGTGCTGGAAGGTAAATCCCAATGTAACTCTTCACACTGGCTTGCATCACACCTGTCATGCAGTCCTAGTGCAAAGTGTTAGTAAATCTGAGCCTCAGTATTGATCATATGCCCAATTTGCTCCTGGGATGCACCAGGATTTGCACGTTTATGCCTTAATTGTAGTGCTCTGCACCTGCAACACTTGGGTCATCAAAGATAGCATGAGAACATGCATGGAAGGCCCGTGATGATGGCCTTGCATGTTACGGAACCAAGAATTCTCTACGGTGTGTGAGAAGGATGTTGTATGCTGCCTTTTGTCTCTCCTTCCCATGAATGTTTACAGAGCATGTTAATATCTTGCAATGTCCTTGAGTGAATAAAGTCTTTTTGAATGTTGAGAACTTTCCATGCATAAGTGATCATCAGACAGCTAAATGTTGTTAATCCGTCACACACAATGGGAACCCCTCACTATAACGCTTCTGTTATATTGCATAACAATAATATCACATCCACCACATCAAACCAACCACAAAATGTCATGGTAAGTTTAGCTAAGTATAAGTGGAGGTAAGAATAGTGATTATATACTTCCCATACGATCTAATAGTAGGTCGATATTATCGTTACCGGTGTAGTCTCATACAACACATTTAATCCGTGGGAACTTAGTAAAGAAGAAACTGACAAACTCCTCCTTTTCTGTTTCTAGCTGACACTGTGTACCTGTCTGATGAGGCTCAGCGGCAGGAGTATGTTCTGAGTGAGCATGGAATCATCTACCAAGGCAATGTGGACCATATGGCCCACCGTGGATGGAACTACGGTCAGGTAAAGAGATCTGTGGAAGAGCAGCCCAGGCTGAGAAGGAGCACTTGTGGATACGTAAATATATTAGTGTATAATTCACATGCAAATAATGAAGCCAAGATCACATGATGCAACACTACTTGGTATTCTGGATTTGTATTTTACAGAGATGTGCAGTACGGCATGTATAAAGTGAATCTTTTTCTAATCTCTCCCAATCTTTGACAGAAAAGGGAACTAGGTCACAATGAGGTGAAGGAATTTGCACGAGATTACACAATGTAATTAAGGGGAATGATAGGCATTAGGGTCTGATAAAGTGTTCAGCTGTGGTGGAAAATTCTCCAATTTCAGAACGAAAGTACTAAGAAACATTTTTATGACGCCTTTGTGTTGGTCTTGCGTCACAAAGCCGTGCAAAGGACTGATTTGCGTGGCCTTGCGTGACTTTGTAAAGAAATATAATGCAAGGCAGCTGCTCGTGTTACGTTACATGTCAACTTGAGATGCTTTCCATGGGTGGAGCATAGGAGTTCCCATGTATCCAAACATGGATTTTGACACATTCCGAGATTTATAAAGAGTTGTAAACCTGAGAGTTTGCCAAAATGCTACGCCTTCCCAAGTGAGGCGTAATGAGGAGAAATATTTTTATTTCTCCACATTATTTCCTCTTTCCCTGTCTGCTGCTGAATGCAGCACACACTGAAAAAGAAAAATGCCTCTAAGTATTGTGTTTTGTGCAGGAAGGTGCTCCTTCCTGCAGAAAAACATGTTTGCATGTAATGGATGCACCCTTGCACTATGGTACAAGGGTGCCTGGGGTGGCGCTGGGCTACACACAGAGACAAGGAGAGAGCAGAAATGCTCCAGATCTTTGTAAATATTTCTGCTCTCTCCCTTTCAGACAACACAGCGTAGCTACTTGCTTGCCGCCCTGTGTTGTATGAAAGATTAGTATATATGCCCCCAAATCCGTTGGCGAATACACCAACTGGGTTTTATACACCATTCTACTTTTATGGTGGTGGAAATTCATCTGGCAGATTCTCATAAGGATGTATCTTACCACCGAAAACTGATGATTTTTATTATCAAGAAAACACAAGGAGATGATGGACGGAGCGCTGAAATTTTTCAGACACTCACCGCCAAATTTTTTATTACCACCAAGCTCTAAACCAGGCTCTTGTATCCAGTATATTGTTTGCTACCAACAAACCACATCTCCTCACAATAAGTAATGGGGTTATATGGGACAGTGGTTCTCCATAAGTTACATTTTTTCCAGAAGTGACAATATATTTTTTAAGCTCAAATGTACTTTTCTGTCATCTTTCCATTATACACTTGTTAATTTCCACATGTGTAATACACAATTTAGATGCATGTATCGAAGATTACCATGGTGCACTGACATTCAGTGGTGCCAGACGCAAGCTTTTGAGAAAAATATTTGGCCGGCACTTGTTCTTCAACAAATTAAGTGCTGGTTTATTAATACCCACCAAACATGTATGTTTGTGCCGTCATCAACAATTTGCACGTGGATGGCCAACCAGGAAATATTTAAAAGCTTTCTCCTGTCAGAGGCGAGAGTAAAGCTGTTTTCTTGCTGAGTCGGCATGGTGGACAAAGGAACAAGGAGTTGGCATGCTACCCTGGGAAATCCCCAGTGGTTAGACAAATTACAAGCATTCCTCCCATCACCTTTTGTGTGCTCGATGTAACATCGTAAGTGGCAAGGGCATGCCAAGACATGGATCCTATGCTCACTGCGCCACTGGAACCAAGCTACATCCGACTGACGAAACCCAATCAGGGTGAAACCAGTCTCGGGTTGCTTGCTTCCCATTTCAGGAAGGACATGGCCAGGCGGTTCATTCTGAACTGTTCCTACTGGAGCAGTGTCAAGATTGATTCACATATGACTGGGTCCAAAGTGAGGTGGCATAGTAGGCAAAAGAACAATGGTTTGGAATGCTACCCGGGAAGTAGGTAGTAGTTAGATTTACTGCAAGCATTCCTCCCATCACCTTTTGTGTGTGGGAACGGGGAGGAGCCACATCCAAAAGTGATGGGGTTGTATGGCACAGTTTTTCTACATAGCTTAAAAACATATTACAGTGTAGGCCAACAATTTATACTTTTAAGCACAAACATACTTCTCTGTCATCTTTCCATTGTACACTTATTAAATTCCGTATGTGGAAATACACATTATTGTTTCCTGTATCACAATTTTTTGTTATGCTTGATTCGTTACTTTGAGTCAAACATGGCTCTGCGGTCCTATGCAATCACCTTTTGTATTACTGACATAATGACTACTTGCTATACAATGTATCCTGCAGTGTAGCACAATATTAATGTTTTGAGGAAAGCAATAAAGTATGTTAAAAAAACATAATGTGAAAATACACATTTTAGATCCATATATCCAAGATTACCACTGCAATTCCAGGACTATCCTGGTGTAATTTACATTTGAGTAACTCCAGTTTGCAAGTAGAATCCTTCCATTTCCATTCTGTGAAGACGGAAAGGACTTTGCTCTTACTTTACTCCCGCCTAGGTGAACAACAACTTTTAAGAATTGAAATGAAGAAACCCTATGATAAGAGCGACAGTGAAGCATTGTGGACCTAGGATTTAATGTCACAAGTGCTTTGGCCCAAGTTTTTGATAGCAGAGACTATTTAAGGCGACTATCAAAGCGGGCGATTGCCCAGTGCCCCCTTTTCCAAAGGCCCCCCTGGGAGAGTGAACTTTCTCTCTTTTACCTCTGTCTATTCCATTTACCTATCTAAACCTCTCTCCCGTTCTGCCTACTTCTACGCCTGTCTTTCCAACCCTTGCCATCTAAAGGGTTTTTAGACATTTTTCAACTGTTTTTGAGTGGCCCTGCTAAAGTTTAATATATAATGCGGGCTTGAGGCAGCAGGAAACGTGTAATAAAATTAAAAATTCGTTGCATAGCGGGGCCCCCAAAATATGCATTTCCCTGGGCCCCCCATATCCTGAAGATGACACTTTTTGTTAGAAATGTTGCCGCCTGTGTTGGTTTCTTTCATTCCCTGTTTGTATGCCTGACCTGTAAGTTTTGTAAAAATCCAGTAAGGCTTTTAATTTCATCTCTAGACCTTGCAGGAGTCGGTCGTCTCTCGGTTGACTTGTTAATGACAGGGTGTTGTCGTTGTTTTACTCTATTTAGCCTCTTGCAGTTAATTGCTTCACAAATCTTTGGTAAGTCGTAAGGAATGCAGTCTGGAAACGGTGCCGCCTGCACATGTATGGTATAAGTTGACGACGTACTTAACGACTTAATTACTTTTAATTCTCTTCTGGAGTCACTCCTGTGTTCATCAACATTTTGCTGCACAGCAGGCCTGGGTGTTTTCCAAGTTCTCGACCTCAATAGAAGGCATGCGGCGTGACACCAAGGCGTTGTTAGCAGTTTTCAATGGACCAACAAATAGTCCTTTGTGCCCATCTGTTTTGCAAAGATATTTGAAACCCAGCCAAAAGGACTGTTCGCCATTAGTATTTTCCTTCTAATCTAGCTGCAGGGACATAGTGCCAATATCGGCAACACTCAGTTCCCATACAGCAACATACATAAATAAACCACACGACACCTTTTTTAGTGGAGAATATTGCTGCAGGTTTATTTCCATAACCAATATGCCAACATGGTGGGTTATCTTACGGGCGATCCCAGGGCAGGCCAGCCCCTATGCCGCCTGCCCGTCTGATGAGCCAAATTGCACCGTGGCCGTCGCCAACCGGTGGTTACCAATTATTGGGAGAGGCCACCTCTCCCCTCAGTGGACCGCCAGTCCACTCCTTACTCACGCCCCCACAGGTGGGCGGAGCGTTCCAGGCAGCCCCCGGTTGCTCAGACCCACAACCGCCTGTAGGCTAACGGGGCGCCGTAGTTCTTCCAGGGGACCCGCTAATACATCCCTGGGTATCCTTGGCTTAGCACCCTGTTGTGCTGCTGCAATATAGTACCCTTCTGTACCTTGCAGACTCTGGATCGCCCTGTAACTCCTCCACAGCTCTGGGGGTGGCCACCGTCACCACCAGGGCCCCCCACCAAGGCAGCTATTCCTACCTACAGCCTGTTGCTTCCAAGGCCTTCCCCAGGACCAGCAAAATTAAGTCCATGCCTACCCTTGAGAGGTGAATCCCATCCACTTCCCAGCATCCAGTAGACTTGGCATGAAGATAACCATGCCTGATGAAGCCAATATCCCCTTTGCTCCATGACTTTAAGCCTGGCGCTGTTCACTCTCCTACGTGATATCTCAATGGCGTCTCCAGATCGGGCTCCTTGCCAAACTGGGCGAGGTAAAATTTCAGACCACCGCAGTTCACATGCCCCTAGCTGATTACTCAACTGACACATGATGTCCCTCATGTCTTGGAGCAGTACTCTCCTCCCCAGAGTCGTCAGGTCATTACCTCCCAAGTGTATGACCAGAATAGGAGGTGGACCGATCCCTCCCCAAGTCTCTGCTGCAGCTTCCTCATCAGCTCGTTCCAGCGCATACCCAGGTAACCTGGCCACGTTATCTCCGTGGCGGAGAAGCCATGTCACCACTTTCTTATCTCAGCCCACTGTGCCACTCTAATGATACTTGCGTGGCCAATAACCCAGACCTAGGTTCCTGGTAAATAAAGAGATGTTGTGTTTGAAAACCCTAATTATTGTAACGTTTATCTTCTGATAATCTACAATTGCACAACAACACCACATCACTGCAACATCATTTGACAATCCGGGCCAAAACCGTACACCTTTAAGCACCTGACTGTCGGTTGCAACATAGTACCTAAGAGTCCTCTCGCCATATCCTTCAGCTCAAGGCCTTATATATCGTTTGTAGCACTGCGACTCCCAGTGCCCTACCTGCTTAATTCGCTCTGGCGGCATCCCTGATAGGAAGGCTGTGGTTGGCGCCCCAATCCTGAAGGAGTGGCTGCTGAATCTCTTGTCTCCCCCTGTCTGTCTTGACATTTGCAAGCATGCCTGCATGATGTGATCTACTTGAAACTTTGTAACCGGAGACCCGTTGGACCCAAGCACACATGTTGGATGACAAATTCCACAACTTGCATGGCTGCCAGCCAAGGCTAAAGGGCGGGAGAATTTGCACATGTATATTGTTACTCGACTCAGTGGTACTCGATAGATCGACCTCAGGAGGATGAAATGCTAAGTGAACCTACCAGGAACGGAACCTGTGACCAGAGGTCGAACCCAAGCCCCTTTCAGTTCTACCGCTCCACATGCCTGTGAACTTGTCTCCCCGGGCAGACTTCAAGCACCTTCCCAAACTTGGGCATGCCTGAGCTAGAAACCCACATCTAAAAGGCCTGCCAACCGGCAACCACCAAAATTGCAGTCCGAACGATTGCTGACAACTCCTAAGGAAGATTGCTTAACTGGAGCTACTGGTAACATGCAATCATTTTAACCATAACTATGACTGCAGAATGTGCTCTCGTAGTTGTCCGTATTAGAGCTCCATCCCCTCCATATCAGTACTATCAAGGCAACCCGCACTCTCCTGGGGATGGCCCGCTCACGCCCCAGCTGGCAAAAAGTGCCTATTCGTGAGTAGCCCATAACCTTACGTTTTTTGTTTTTTTTCTTTTTTTCAACGGTATACCAGGATTATGCTGAGACCTACTGCTGAGTGCGCGTTGTACAATCCCAGGTAAGCCTATCTTAGCCTATTCTGATTCTGTCTGCAAAGTTTGATAACCCTGCCTGCCCCAAGCCCAGGCGAAATAAAAGGAAGCTATATCGCTGCCCATGTGAGTCGCTGCTGGTGCTAATGATGTTCCCGTAAGCACCGGTAAACTAGATGCTGTTCTATAGCAAGAGGGCCATTGCAGCACTTTATTAAAGTCCAGGCTAACCTACTCACAGTATGGCGGAGACTAGAGAGGCTGTAAATTTAATGCCCGTTGAGATGATCGATAGACCCAACAGGGAGTGAATCCTGTGTACTGAGGTAGCAACCACCAACACCACCACTCCCCGCATGAGACTCAGTCCAGGTTTACTTTGCCCTGTGCAGTAGTGTAGCCACCATTCGCCGGCATCTAACCTGTGCAGTGTCCTGTTCTGTCCCCCTCATGTGCTTCCACTAGGCACCTCTGCCTGATGTGCGTGACCTAAGACAGTCCCCTTGCATGGCGGTCTGCCAGAGAGAATCCAACAAATGCCCCAAAAGTACCACTACTTGCCTTCGCTCGATTCTTGCCTGGCATTCCTTCATGCCCAGAATACCCAGCGATAATGCTTCTACTCGGTCAAAAGACCCGGCCACACATCAAACCCACCGAGACAAGGTGCGGCCTGTTATGCTGCCCAAACTCTGCGGAAACAACAAATGAGCAGGATCTGACATAAATGAGGAGATCCCCAGTTGCACTTGAAAATTTTTGTACTGCCCAACCCGATGTGCTCATTTGAAAGATGCCCCAACCGCTTGGATTTGACCTCACCAAGCACGACCTTATATCCTGGACCTACCTCCAACATGACAGGTAATTTAGCGCGATGTCACCCTAGGGGTCTGCTGGCTCTGACAGAGCAGTAACAAGGTGAAGCCTGCTAAACTGCCCCCAAACTCAGCGGGACACCCCCATATGCGAGCTTGCCACAAACGTCTGTAAAGCATGCTAACCCTTATCATGTTTACTTCCCTTTGCTCAAGGGGGGTGGTGGCGGCCAGTCCTGTCTGGAGGTGTGTGTATTGGACGACCAGTGTCCTGGAAGTACCTAAGATTGCAGTACATTTGTCACTACTTCATGGTACCTGGTGTGTTTAATAAAACTAATAACAGGTCTAACCATCCATAAGGCATCCTCCGCTTACTTTAGGGATGTTGGATTGAGGGGATCCTGTGAAATCTGGAAGATATCTCCCTTGGAATGCCATCCTATTAGCCCAACATTTAAAGCTTTTAGGCATGTCACTTAAATCACCTTGATCATGTGTTTAAAGCTAATTAGTTTGAGTTCTGCTCTTGGAAAATCCCTTCTAACCCACAGGTTGGGAAACCCCTCCTGTTTGTTTCTTGTACAAGGGTCCCCAATGACCTGGCACTGTTAGACCAACAGAAGCTTCTAACAACCTTCCTATACACAAGTGTATCATGTTGCGCAACTTGGGACACTTACTTCCTCACTACGTACGATCAGGAATGTAAATAATGCCCAAGGTATCCCCACCTTATTACGTGAAAATACTAAATAAATAACTGTATAAGGGAACACAGATTTCCAGTGCACATTGCCATGGGCCTTCTACTGCGTGTGACCCCCGTTGATGCGTATTAAACTGTTGCTCTGTGTGAGCTGTGACATCTCTGACTTTATTTCATTTAACTGCAATCTGTGCTGGAGATGACGGATGTATAAGTACCTGTAACCACTCGTATCTGATTAGGGATTTGAGTTCGCTATCCTTCTTATGTAAATTTAGCATTTGTTCGTGTAATTGTGATGTGACTCCTGTACTCTGAAGTCTACCAAATGCCTGGTCTTGATTGACAGCGCCCTGACACCACGGGCAAGGATTGCGCGACATCCAACGCACCATAACCACTGACAAAATAAGCGACCCACTTACGGCAAATAGCATGTTATTAAACCACGCATGACACCCCGCCACAGAGCTGTTCAAGAAGGCCAACACCAAAGTGCATACGGACATCATCCACTCCTTCCAGCAGCAGCTGAACACATGTTCCCCTCCCCTCTGTTCTTTCATTTTGTTTCGGGGGTGTTGTGGTGGGCGTGTGAGCTCACGTTCAGTTTGCCAGGGCTGGGTGCAAGCTGACGTCCAGGTGGGCTAGATTTACTGTCCGCGTGGCTGACCGAGCAGTGCGTACCCTCACTGCACCCATCCCCCCTCTACCGACAATGGATAGCTCGGAAATCCGCGAGTCAGTCAGGCTGACCACACCCACACTGCCCAGGGCTCTGCTTGCCTCAACAAGCAAGCCACAGCAGCCACGTTCAGGAGGGCAAAATTCTACAGCACAGCAAGCGGCTCACAACCCGCTCTGCCTGCAACTCAAATTATGGGCCACTCTGGGTATTCTAACGTGGGGCGAATACTGACCCGGATGCAATCCGCCCCCAAGAGATGATAATGCTGTCCAAATTAGAACCCCATGGCCGCCCGAAAATGAGCTTGGAACGGTTGGGGACATAGCCTGCGGGTCATAAGATGTTTGGGACGCTGGGAATATTCTGGCTCCAGAGGTGAAGATGCAGTGATATCAGACTTGTAGATTTAAACAAACTCTACTGGCTCCATACAGAATGTTTTACGGTCACCAGAATGCCCCCATCAGGGTGAAATATGCACGACCATGTCGTATCAGTACCCGGAATTAATTAGAGAATGGCCTGTGTGAAACTCTACCACTAGTATCTGTAATAATTTTAGTGCTTCTAACATTTAATTGAATTGGAGCCTTTCTGCTTGTCTCATGGCAGAAAACATGTACTCTGATGCCTCTATGTAATGTAGCCGATCCAATAGAGAAGCGCTCTGACACCTTCCGGTAAAGATCCGCCATAAAAATACACCTACAATAGGTACATGGCAGAATAACCACGAACGTTGCTCTAAGTTACCCTCACCTCCCTTTGAAACCTTCCCCTTAGACTTCTAAGCCTGGAGAAACTGCAGCCGAATAAAAAACGCTAAAATACTTGGCAGTGCGTACAACATATCAGAAACAATACTTTTTTCCACACAGCTCCCGCTTTGCCTGGACAATCAGCATGCAAGCATTATCTTCTCCGTCGCGCTCTCCCGCACCCCCAATTATTTGAAAACTCGTTTTCTCGCTCCGCTATGGGCATAGCACATATAAAGAGAAAGGAGAGATGAGGTGATAGCTGACGAGCCTCATGAACCTGAGGAAGCACTGGACCCAAAATTACCCACATGCGTCCCTGGTAGCTGCGCCCAATCGTTAACGGTGGGTGGGTAGCGCTGGTTAACCCGCCGCAAAAGAGAGGCTGCTCCCCTATGGGCTTAGCACATTTAAGAGAAAGGAGAGCTGAGGTGATACCTGAGGAACCTCATGACCCGAGGAAGCACTGGACCCATAGTAACCCACATGCGTCCCTGCTAGCTGCGCCAAATCGTTAACAGTGGGTGGGTAGCGCTGGTTTACCCGCCGCAAAAGAGAGACTGCAGCCCAATCCCCACCCTACAAAGCACCTTCAAATACATGGTAGCCAACCGGCATTGGAAGCTGTGTTTCCCTAAAACTTGTAAAAGGAGAGGAGGGGGGAGACACTAAGGAGGGTGGGGGCTGAAATTGACCGCCTACCACTGAAACAACCGCCGCATGCACCCACCACGCTGTCGCTTGTTCTCCGCGCCCGGATTCATAATGAACCACCGGGGACAAGCAGCCCAAAAAGGGGGGGAGGGGGGGTGGGTGGGGCGTCCACAAACTGCCTGCGTTGCCCTACTGGGTTTCCTGTGGCAGGCCGGTTCCACATATATCTGTTCAGTAAAGGCATACCCCCAATGGTATTGGCAGCGATTGGGAGCAGCCGCCCCGACTCTGACAAAACGAACGCCGTCTCATGCACTCCCTCGACTGTTCGTCACCAGTCGCTTGACAATTCAGTCTCCTCTTTCTCAAGCCCCATGTAGCCTTGCCCCTGTCCAGGATAAACGGTGAGTGGATTTCCCGACTGAGGCCCCATTCATCCAGCAGGAGGCCCATGCATGCAGTGAGGCAAACACGTACGTAGCCCGATCCCTAGATCCCCCCAACAAATAAACATCACGGGTATAAAAAGCAGGGCTGTTGCGAAATGCTGCATAGCGTGAGACCTATGTGGACTTTGCGGCTCGAAACCATAACACAATTGGGGGGCCGTGCACCGGCAGGGCTGCGGGCCACCCAACACGCTGCTTAACAGTTCTCCTGCTGCGAACATGCGGCGCTAAAGATTCCCCTATCGCAGCGTCAGGCTGGAGCTTCCACCCGTGTTAACTGGCGGCGCGCAGCGAGCATCCCTAATGGCAGGTCACGGAGTCACCCGCGCGCGCTGGGACGCCCCCCTACTGTCACCGCAAAGCGCACATGAGGAGCCGAGGTGAGAACAGGGGATGCAGTCGCAACGCACACCTCTCGGCCGCCTTTTTTCTACGTGCGAAATCAGATGCCCGGCTCACCTACCCGCGCACCTTCGGAAAGTCGGGGGCCGGGCTCACCACGCCCCGGACCAAACAGCCCAAAATGTGGTCCGGGAATCCTGCTCCGTCCCAACTGCAGCCACAGGCGAGGGACACGAGTATCGCTTGCCCCGCCCCCAACCGCCTCCGCAAACCCCCGCGTGCCGATGCCCTGGGGAATCGGGACTGATAAGGAATAACTGGACAAGAGGGGGGGGCGCAACAAGACCTCGCCGCCCCCCCAGGCCGCCCCGTGGTTCCCCGCAGGCGAAGACAAGAATACCCAACCCACATGGTGCGGGGAGGGAGGAGCCCGCACGCCGATTGCTGCTGCGTGAGGAGCCCCGCAGCGCTCGCTGCCCACCCCCTATGCGCACGGACCCTACTTACTGCGGCCCCAGCAAGAAGCGGCTGGACCGCCGCGGAGAGGGGGAGCTTCGCTATGCTTGGCCCCGGGTCACATAGCGCATAGATTCCAGGTGTGAGGTTAGGGACAAGAGACGTGTGATCTTCACGCCTGCCCTACACCCAAGCCATCTTCCAAGTCACTATAAGGCTCCAGACCACATCAGCTAAACTGAGAGCTGGGGGCAGTTAACGGCGACGCCGCTCACCGCCAGCTCGAGCTGCAAGCTGGGCCAGCTCGTGTGCTCTCGCTGCCAGCCACCCCGCGGTACCAAGCTGCCCTATGGGGGGGGAGGGTGGCGCTGGTCCCAGGTCGAAGGACGTAGGGTGGAGCTGGTCGATCCAACATGGGGGGATAGCGGGGTAAGGATAGCCTGACCCGCGATGGGCCTTAGAAAGATTCCCTCAGTTCTGCCCCAGATCCCGGGCCAGAACCACAGCTGCAAGGGCTGCCACCGGGCCGGCGGGCCTCCTGCGGGAGCGGACCACGGGGTATACGGCTGGGGCAGGATCCCACACGAGCTCGCCACTAGGTAAGACGGGGGAGGGGGCCGCCTGCACTCACCAGCCTCACGACGAGGATTCAGGACGGCCTATCCCGGAACTTGGAAGACCAGCATCGCAAACAGCGAGACGGGTAGCGGTCAAGAGACCGTACAGTGGGCGGGGAAGGCATATATACCCCTGTCCCCTTCCCCACGGCCGGAAATGACGCGGCCTGCAGACCCCCCTGGTCCCTAGCCCAGGGAGCCTAGACAGAGGACTTCTGTGCCTTCCTGTGGCACTAAGGCGGCCGCCCTGTTGGAGGGTCCCCTACGGGGCCCCCCTGGGCAGTCTTGGCATTTGTTGCCCCTTTGTTGCGCTCTGGCGCCTTCGTGTGGCATCTTGCAGTGACTAGAGTAAGACAGCGGACCCATAATGCTGCACTTTCCTTGTCTCTTTTCATTGCTTTCCATGGCTTTTGGCCTTTTACAATTGACTACGTATGTTTCTATTTTATATATTTTCGAACCTTTTGAACGTTGCCTATGTAGACATTGTTATAATAAAAGGATAGTAATACAGTGCTTTATGACACCATAAAGACGCTTCACAGCGCGGAACAGGAGTGACAAAAAAGAGGGGCTAGGAGAGAGGACAAGGCACAAGATAGTGGGGAAGAGAAAATGCCTTGTGGTTACAGTGGTCCTTCTGAAAACGCTATTATATCACCAGATGGAACAATAGTGTGTGGGACAGCCTTAGTCATCTCAGTGGGACAGAGATGGAGTGTTAACGGAGAGGGGATGCGGGGCCATAAAAGGACAGAAGAAGGAAGGAAGCAAAGCTGCTGGTGAATGGTTACGGCTGACAGTGAGAGGAAGGTGCTGGTTATGTAGGCTGTTCCTTCGGTGAAGCTTGGTATACCGGATTTCAGTCATCCCTGGGGATGTCTGTTGTGGGTTGAGATCACAAGGAATGTTTTGTGCATGGATCTTTGTTTGTTCTGGGTTTGTCTTCAATGATAAATGCTCTTTGATAGCCTCTCTTCTAGGAGGTTCAGTCCATGTATGAGATCATTCAAAGAGGTACCACCTACTCCTATTGGACTAAGGGAGTCATAGGCGAAGCTACATTTAGACATAGGTTTTGATAATTTCCTGTTGCTGACGTCCAGGCCATCAGTTTCTGTAACATGGCTTCTCTGGACAAGGAACTTGGACATGGAGTCTGTTGTGAAGAATCTTCATCTTAAGCCCTGTAATTAAAAAGATCATGAATTCCAACAACCACGTGCTTACGTTCTTAGAAAAACAAATCCTACCCTAGCTCGATTTCCTAAACTTTATTTTGTTTTCCTGTCGCTCACAGGATGCTAAGCCTAAATCAACTGTGAATGGTCTTCAGACTCATCTTGAACATTTCCCAAGTCAACTTCGGGTGCCTTCTTTGACAACATACGGTCTCTCCACTCTGTGGTAGTTGGTAGATATACATACTACATATTAAGTTGAGTTTTGATGCCTTGCTTTTAGAATACCTCTTTCCTGTTTTACATATTATGATTCTCAACAGACTGATGACGTTTCACTGCTTGGTATATGTTGGAAGCCAGAGTCCCCGTCACGCGTCACTGTCACAAATGCGCGACCCGGGACTCCCCACTCAACGTTAGGCCAAGTAAGGACACCGTTTGAGATAGCCCTGTTCACCCCCTTAGTAGCTTGGCACGAGCAGCCAGGCCTATCTCCAAGTCACGAGTGTACAGTGTGTGCAACCACGCCCACAGCAACCCCCTGGTGACACCACAAATGGACTCCACACGAGTTTGATAAAAACGAGTATAAACTTTATATAGAAAGATATACGATCAGACCACATGTTACAAAAGCCAACATATAATAAAGGGTAATATTCGTTCTGGCTGGCTGGTAGATTCAAATCCCAACCACCGCTTTCCAAACGTTATGCTGGTCGTAATGCTAGAATCACACACGTTGCAATGGACAAACAATAGTGCTCTGCGTAACGATACAATCCTGTGCTGGGCACAGGAGAAATAATACAATGCGTAACGATACACTCCGGTACTGCAATGGGAGAAATTATGCAATGCGTACCGCTACAATCATGTACTGCGCAATGAAGGAATAATGCAATGCGTCACACCCCAATCACGTACTTTGCAATGAAGAAACAATGCAATGCGCACCGCCACAATCATGTACTTTGTAATTAAGGAATAATGCAATGCGTAGCTACAATCATGTACGCTGCAATGATGAAATAATGCAATGCGTAGCGCTACAATCGTGTACTTCGTTAGGCGGAAATAATGTCAGGCGTCATAAGACAGTCCGGCAGTTCGTTAGCAGCAATATTGGCAATGTGTATTACGACAGTCAGCCTCTTCAATAACAGTTGCCCTCCACACGTATTCACGATGAAATAAAATACAGCTTCCCACTCGGGCACCAGTACCACCACTCCTTGGTCAGTACGGGCCCCAATCTGAGCCGAAGCAAAGGCTCATGTCGTCAGAAGGACTGAGAGGCCGAGAGAGTGTCCCTCTGAGCCCGCACCCCACCCAGGCAGTGATCCACGTTACCTGGGGGGTGCGACCCCACTCTCCTCTCCTCCTTCAATGAACTAGGCCTTTCATGCAGAACTTTCTCAATGGGCCTCAGCGGCTCGGCCTGGCAGCTCAGCTCCTCCGGGGCTGCCGGTCCGGGCCGCGACTGTTAGGAAGGTCTCAGGCAGCCGCAGGGCACATGTACCCCACGCCCCTGAGATTACGTTACTCCGGGTGCACGTTCACCACCACACCCTCCGGGTCTCTTCTGGCACGAAGCCAACACACAACGCTGATGGAACTTCACGTCGACTCCGAGTGCACGCTCCACCGGCACTCCTTCCTGCGGTCTCAGTTCACACCAAGACACGCACACCACGCTGCAGAGACTCACTTTCTCCCGGTGCACACGATGATCAGCCGATCACCTCCACAGTCCCTGGTTGCACCAAAGCACGCACACTGCTTCATTGAGACTTACTCCAATTCCGGTGCCCCGATATCCAGGCGCTCCTCACCAACGCCTCCGGCCGCACCTCGACACGCTCACCGTGTCCGAGCCTTGCTTCTCCTCCGGTGCACTCGATCACCAGGCGCTCTTCACCAACGCCTCGGTGCACCCCGACACGCACCCTGCGCATCCGAGACTCTCCACTTCTGATGCACGCGTTGACCAGGCGCTCCTCGCCAACGCCTCCAGTGCACCACGACACGCACCCAGCGCGTCCGAGACTCTCTTCACCTCCGATGCACCCGCTCACCAGGCCCTCTTCACCAGCGCCTGCGGTGCACCCCGACACGCACCCTGCGCGTCCGAGTCTTGCTTCACCTCCGGTGCACACTTCACCAGGCGCCCCTCACCGACGCCTCCTGTGCACCATGACACGCACCCTGCGCGTCCGAGACTCACTCCTCCGTCGATGCACACGTTCACCAGGCGCTCTTCACCACCGCCTCCTGTGCACCACGACACGCACCCAGCGTGTCCGAGTCTCGCTTCTCCTCCGTGTGTCCAAGATCACAGGGCACACCTTCTGAGGGTCTCAAGCTGCCACAACACGCGCCCACTGCGTTGCTTGAAACGTCTCCGGAAACTTTTATGTTCCTGTGTTTCCAAACAGGGAGCCAGCTCACCTCGGGCCCTTGGGGTTACAAGACACAGCACAAAGCACAGTCTTCTTCAAGCAGGGGGACCCAGCGCCTCGAAGCACAGTCCCAACAGCCTCTCCCTTCGTTAGAACAGCAAACTGCAGACTAGTCCCAGATCACGAAGCAAGGATTGGTCTCCCCCAGCAGTCTCTTCAGTTGCTCCTTCTTTAGCAGAGGTTCCTCTTGACCACAGAATGGGTCCAAGACTTTTCAGTCTCAATCCATTTCTGTTTCATTCCAACGTTCAGGGGTTTCAGCTCTCATAGATATACCCCTAAATGTCTTTGAAGTTCGTTGTGCTCAGGGGTCCCTGACCCCTGCCTAAATCAGTTCTGGGTGTCTCCTCCCAGTGTCACCTTTCTCCCTTTGGTACTGGGGGTCTGGATCCTTAATCACTCAGCAGGAGATGGGTCAATTGTTTTATAGCCGCAACCCAGGCCTCTTCACCTCCCAGGGCTTCTCCTCGCATACTCTCCAGCTGCAGGTCAGCCTGGTGCCATCTCACCCCCTCCCCTCTCAGATCCAGACAGTCAATCCACATTCAACAGAGACACACAGAAAAGCTTAAAGCACAAAACTCAGCCACTTTCTAAAAGAGCGGCTTCGGAACCCACAGTGACAAAACCACCTTCATAGAAAGATGGGTTATGACGCTGTGAGTTCATACATACCAAACTTCACTTCTCCATTCTAAACTTATGGGAAACTAGGCTAACAAACACATTACCCAGCCTCCCTATTCTGTCCTATGTGCAGAATGGCCTTTCACTGGTGAAAAACGAAATGCAGTGTTTTTCACTGTCAGGACAGAACACACACCTCAGTATATGTCCTGCCTTTTACTTACACGGCACCCTGCCCAAGGGTTACCTGGGACCTACCACAGGGGTGCCCACGGTGCATGTAAAAGGGAAAGTAAGGCCTGACAAGTAGCTGTACTTGTCAGGACACATGCTAACTTAGCAAACTGCGCGCAGGCCCTACACTGTAGGCCTGAGTTCCCTTCTCCGCGCGCCCTTGCATTACTAGCCCTGGCACACACAGTGCACATCACTAGGGACTTTACTAGTAAGGCAAACATACCAATCATGGCCAACCAATTACCATTACACTTTACACAGGGAACTACTGTACTTTGACACTGATCAGCAGTGGCAAAGTACCCAAAGCATCTAAATTGGCAACTCTATGTCAGGAAAACGACCTAGGGGGAAAGCAAAAAGTTTTAGGGAACTTTAGCCAAAAAGGCCAAGTCCTACAGTATATCATGTAGGTAACGACTCGCAAAGTGGCCGACTGAGTTAAATGTTCACTGCTGTTGTTGCCTGTGGGCTGCAGGTTTGAGTTCTAATACTTGCAGAACCCAACTTAGCGGTTATCATGAAGCACTATATAAACACGACCTGTCATTACCTGAAAAGGAGAAAACATAAGGAAGTAGTTCCACGATCGCTAACAGTTTACTGTTTTGCTGTAGGGTGCTTTGTCTTATTCCATCCTCAACTGTCTCCCTTCATCAGCATTCTTGAGGGTGAGTCTTCGGGAAGGTGCCACTGCCCTCTGTTTCGCAGTCAAAATATTGACCCGTAAAAATATTACATCCACATTGTTGACTACCAATAAGTAAGTAGATGTAGAGTTCCAAATTGTAAATGTATAATTTCATATATATACTTAGTTTAAAGACATAGTGGTAGTAGATAAAATCAATCCAATATTTTGTAGGTTAATCATTCAATCATGGTATTGCAGCACACAACCTAGGGAAGTCAGTTGTAAAGCGCAAAAATGGAAATGTTTAGTAAGGTAACTAGTTATAAATCTCAAGGTCCGGACACACCTCAATAAGTAAATACTGGAGGTAGGAAATGCTGGGCTCAGTGTATTAAAAATTACTATAAATAGCTGTTAAGCTTAATGCCAATTATTCTGCTATAATGTAATAGATATGTATAGTCAAGTCCCCCCACTCTTTCTTTTATTTGGTTTGGTTTTACTTTGGAGGGGCCTTTGTTCTCTGTATACATAATTTGAGTATTTGCCTTATGTTGACCATTAAGTATGCTTTGTACCTTATTGTATCATTTACTTCATACTTCTTGTGTCTCAATCTAAAACTCAATGAAAGTTTTGAAATCGAAAATTACTATATATTAATCGGGGAATTTTTGTACAGAGGGCTTTAGTGTCAGACTTTCTCAGTTATGGTGGTGTAGCTCAAGTGGAAGGAAGTGATTGAATTGTGGTTAAGATTATATTTCACCCATGGCTGCAATTGAGGATTTCTGCATAACATCTGCCTGTGAGTATGGGTAAATGTAATCGTCTCCAGATGCTTTGGTCCCATGCTGGGTTTCTTCCCTCTCTTTTTAGGTCTCGCCTAGACAGCGCATGCACTGTAGACCTGTTTTTTAACAGTGGGCTTAGAGGCCGCCCATTGCTTACTGTTGGATGGCTTCACTCTCACTCTCATTTGCTTGCTTCTTAACTGGTCATCTGCTGTGAGCGTCTTTTCTCTTTAGGTGTTTGTCCCTCCATGGAGCATGGACACATCACTTGTGTCCTTCCACTGCTCATTTTTTAGGTGCTACTTTTTTCTTTGTGTTCAAACAATCTTCCAGAGTGCATCCTTTTCAGCTGGTTCCCTTGTGTACTTCATTCCCCTTCATGTTCTTTTTCCATCCCTCATTCCTTGTCTGTATTGTTTGCCCCCAATCCCTACCTTCCTCCCCGGTTTTGCTTGCTCCACCCGCAACCCCTCCCTCTAATGATGTTAGTGTTGTTACTTGCCCCATCCACCACTTTCTTCCATTGTTGTCTGTGTTCTTACTTGCCCTCATCTGTCCTCCCTCCTTCTGTAGTTGTCAGTGTGGTTACTTGCCCCCCCCCCATCTGCCCTCCCTCATTCCACTGTCTGTGTTGTTGCTTACCCCAGCGACTCCCGTCCTCAGTTATCTGTCAGCTTACCCTCCACTCAAACCCTCTATTATCCGTGTGCTTGGTCCCAACCCCTACCTCCCACCCCCTTTGTCTGTGTTGCCTCCTGACTCGCCCTTGCTGCCTCATATAGTTTTTTTCCCACACCCTCTGTTATACACCTTACCTCCCAACCCGACAGCAATAAAAAACAAAGCGATATCACACGACCCGCAGTGGCCGTATCATAGCATTTTCTTTTTCATTTCAGCCATGCTGCATAGCAGCCACGTTGGTATAGGACATGGCTAAATGGCATTTGCAATGCCAATAGCTCTCTTGTAAGCAAGACCTATTGGCTTTGCCAATGCTTGTTTGTGTTACTTGCTACTGCCTCCTCACTTCCATTTGATTAACATTGTTTGCCGTTTTGCAACCAAATGGTATCTCAGTGAGCAGTAAAATTGTTCTACATTTCATGTGTTATTGTCTTTGCCTCATGTGCTGATTTACCTCATAATTACAATACACATGCTATTCCCACAACATGACACTACAGAGTCACTATTGAGCGGCATCCTATATAAAATTGAATTTCAAAACAATTTTTCATTATATTTTGGAACCATAATGACCATTATTGTCCAGCTTAAGATTTTATTATATATACATGATCTCTCTCCATTCCTTTATTTTTTCCCTCAGTATGTCTCCAAACACCCCCATATTTTGCCAAACATTTCTCGCTATCCACTTTGTACTATGTCTCTTTTTTAAACATCATTAGTCGTGTTGGTACACTGTTTCCATTCCGTTACAGAGGGTAATCCGACATATTACTACCATGTTGCAATCAGTGACGGCACTATTGATAATTAAATAATAAAAATAACTATTTCTATCAAGTATAAATAATATTTTAAGAAGGATCATGTGTTCAGTTTCTGTAGCTTGCAGAATTTGTGTTTTAGCTTTTCTATTTGGTATTTCCTAGTGTTGTGTTAATTAAAGATGGATCCACCTTGAGCAAGATGCTCAAAACGATTTTGCAATTGCAAACCCTGAGGGTCACAAAATCACAGGGTTTGCAACCACAAAATGGATTTTAAGTACGTAATTCCATTTTACGAGTTGGAGAATGTGTCAATAGTGTGTGACTTCAACCATTGATCAGTTACCCTTACCTCAAAGGAGGTGGTAACTAATTCACAAATGAGAAGGTGTCCCTTTGAGATGCCTTCACCTTTGTGAATGTACTTCGGTGACCTCGGAAGGAGGAGGCAGTGGTCCAGTAGACAACTGCCTCCTCCCCCGAAATTTTCCCATCGAGGAAACTTTTTTTTTTAAAGCAGCACTGGTTCCTTTAAAGAACAAGGACTGCTATAACAACAAAAGTTTTACTTTTGGGAGCTCAAACAGGGCTGGTAGTCTGTTGTTCCCTGCCGGCCTCCGTCCCTGAATTTGTAGCCAATCACAGAGGGTCGCAAACAGCGACCTGCTCGTCGTCCTGGATGAATTAGGCAGGTCTTCCTGCGTCCCCCTGTGACTGGACATTTTGCTGCATGACCAATTAGAAGATAGATTGCATTTTAAAATTAGGGACAGGTCGCATAAAGTCAGTGTGGGCCTATGTCTCAGTACATCTGGCCCCTTGTACCTAGTGCAATACTTGATTTATTTTTATAAAGACAGCGGCACGTCGTTGTTGAAAGGAGCCTACCACCAGCGCTGCTACATATCAAAATTGCGGCACATCAAGGCTTGATTCTACCCCTCTGCCTTTTTCTTCGACCACCATCACTTCCTTTTTGCTATTTCACCTGTGCAGCTCATTTTCATCCCCCCTTTCACACCATATTCCTATGTCGCTCTTGCTCCTCCTTTTCTCCATTTTTTTGTTTTCTTTTCTTGCTTTAAATCAAAGGCTGTTAATGATAAATATGTGCTGGGTCTCCAACATTGGTGCTGGTGCCCACCAGCTGTAAACCCCAGACAAATCAAACTCTGATACGAATTAATTTGGAATAAGTAAAAGGCGCTTCCTGAGAGATATTTTCTAGCCCTTGCTTGCTACATGCTTGACCAGTTCTGTTATACTTTTAGTGGGCATGCTCTTCAGCGCGTATGTCTGATCATACATGTTATTTTGTAAGCATTAAGGAACGGCTATAGTTCTAAACTTTGCAGGATTTGCCACTCGTTTCATGTTTTTTTTGCCTTATCCATTCCTTCCCATACCTGCCAGCTTGAAGAACAATCTCACAGTGTGAGTAGGGGGCGTGGCCTCAACTATAACCATTCTTCGCACATTTTCTGCTCCACCGTTTTTAGCTCTTCAACGCGCATCTCTATAGTGTACAGCACTCCATTTACAGCAATGACCACACTACATCACCCACATACATACTGCACACATTCTTGTCCACCGCTTTGTTGCTTTGTTACTGACACGCAGTCAGGCTGTACTAAAGCTTACTTTTAAACATCAATATGTGAATGATTCATCGTCGATCACACAAGGTGTGTCATGGAACAAGAGTGCAGTCTTTCACCAGTTATGCCATCTAGTTATGTTTGAATTAATATTATAAAGTCTTCTATTGGGCGTCTCGGCGCTAAACAAAAGTAACACACACATGTTATCGGACATAGAAATGTGAAAAGAATATTTATAATATTTCTAAGAAAAAAGTTGTTTTGCCTGTTTTATTACATACGGTTCCTCTCGACAAATGAAAGGGGAACTGATTTTTAAAATGACTCAAAGGGACAGCATTTAAAATGTGGAAATAAGTTGGGTTGGTACTGTAGAAGTGCTGTTTTCACTGGCTAAGCAAAACATGCGCATACCTTTTTTCAAAGATCGTTTGGTGGTAATAGTCAGTAAAATCTTTATTGGGTCAAAACATGACCATAAAAGCACGGAATAAAACATCAATATCACACTATTAGCATATCTTAAAAGAATGAAAAGACATAGCATAAAAACGTGAAGGCGTGCCCCCTTGGTGAAGACAACTTAGGGGTATATTCACAAGAACGTGTGATAACTACCGCAAGAGTAGCGTAACACAACTTTCAATATCGCAGCCCATCGCGGGAAAATAACCCGTGTCAACGTGGAATTCACAACAAGGCGGTACCATGCGATAGTTTGCCTAAACCGTGGACAATGTCCGCGACACAACCACCACAATGGAGATAAAAACACAAACCACAACACCAAAAAACGTGCGATGAGCCCGTTCGCGATGAGGAAATCAGCGATAAGCAGTGCCAGGCCTGCAACACACACCTGGCAGGCGTCAAAAAGCTCCATAAAAGTAGAAAAAACACCAACACACAAACTGACCAACACACAAGCACCATGGAGGCAGCCGGAGCAGGCGCAGAGGACGAGCGCAACCCCACAAGCACCCAGGACAACCAGCCTGGGACCTCGGGGACAGGGAAGGGCAAGGACAAGAAGACGAGGAAGACCAAGTTCAGTCCGCAGGCGAACAGGATCATAGTCACGGAGGTGATGGAACACCATCAACAACTCTTCGTCACCTCCAACGTGTCATTGGGCACCAAAACTGGAATATGGCGGGACATCGTCGAAAAGGTGAATGCCCTCGGAGAGCACAAGCGGACAATGGACGAGGTCAAGAGGCGATGGAATGACGTCAAGCAGAAGACCAAGGAGAAACTCTCCGCCAACCTGAAGGCAGCAACGCAGACCGGAGGTGGGGACCCAGCGCCACAGCTGGAGCTGGATGACATGGAGGAGCTGGTGTCGACAGTCATCAGTATGGATACTGTGGCCGGAGTCGGGGAACCGGACACTGCTCGACAGGACACAACCGCAATAGGGTGAGTGGCCACCAGGTACTGGGGGGACGGGGAGAGATGGCCACAATGGCACACATGCACAAGCAAGAAGGGCACAGTGCACACCCACAATCACTCTGGGTCCTCGCCCAGACCCACAGACTGTCACAATGTACAATGCCATGCTGTCTGAATGTCAACCTGTACCATGCGGCTACATACATGTGGACACATTGTAATACAGCATCTCCCCTTCACATCGCAGGGGCATCGTCAACACCTCCTGCAGAGCAGTCACAGCCACTCTTCACTGATGACGAGGAGGAGGACAACACCAGCATCGACACCCAAACCATCCAAGACCTCATTGACCTCATCCGCAACTCACCTCCAGGATCAGGGCAGCCCAGCTACATCCATGAGACCCCACCCACCACCCAAACCACCCAGCAGGAGGCACCCACAGCCCCGGCACCCTCCCAAGTCCCCCAGGAACAACACATGGCCTTCCAACGCCGTGTGCTAAAGGGCCAGAGGGAGACGGCCGAGCAGGTGCGGGTGGGGTTCGAGCTCATGGCTACCAAACTGGACGCCATCCTTGGGTGTCTATGTCCGCCCCATGGGCTCCAGCGAGCCCGGACTGACATCTCTGGAGTCATGACGCGGAGGGAAGAATACCTGTCCGCTCAGAGTGGCTCCAGCGATGCCAGCCGTGAGCTGGCACACATGCGGAGGCTCATGGAGGACATGGTGCGGATGGAGGCGGAAAGGATGGCAGCCGCCGCTGCACATCAGCAAAATGTAGCTGGGATCTACCGTGCCCTGCATGTCCTCATCATGGCATTGCTGCCACAAGGCGTGGCGATGATGAATGCTTTTGCCCCCACACCATCCACATCTCCGCCCCCTGGTGTGTCAGTGCCTCCCAGTGCGGCAGGCGTATCCACTCCGGCACCTGATGTGTCACTGCCACACAGTGCGGCCGACAATCCTCCTCCGGCCCCTGATGTGTCAGTGGCACACAGTGCCGCAGCAGGTACTGCAACACCCACAGGTGGGGCAGGGCACACACCCGGGGACGAGGACGTGGATGGGACTGTGGTCAGGAGGGCCAGGCACTAGCATCCATTTCCGCCACCTTGCCTGTTACTGCTTGGTGCCCCACATGGCCTCAAGACCTACCACTGACCCCCGATACACTCCGATGCACTCACCTCGGAAAGCGACATGGACTGCCACATCCTGTTTGACGACCAATGACACGGAGGACAGACTGCGGACTGTACCCTTCCTCTTCCGCAGTACAGGTCATCCCCGGATGGACACTGGCTGGCCCTCCACGGGCCCATATTGTATAGTGTGCTCGGCATTGCCCTGTACAGCTCCAGCTGCATGACTGCACTGGATGTGCAAATAAACATCCAGTGACGCACTGCTGTGTAATGTCTTACGTCATTCATGTATGGATGTGTGGATGAATGTGGGGACAGTGCCTTCCCTTGCGTCAATGATGTTCATCCTGTGGGATGCCAGTCAAAGGGTGCAACATTGCATTTTGTGTACCGGGTTCCGTGAACACTACAACAGGGACACACGCATCAGTCACTTCCTTGTCCGGACATGGACTGGACCACGCCCAGAGCCCACGAGTCATTGTTGCAAGCCCTGCGCTGGTCGGGCATACAGCAGGCCAGACCACTCCGCTAACGCCCCGAGGAGGGGCCCTCATTGCTACCCGTCGCGGGCGTACTCGCTGGTGGTGTGCAGGTCACTGGTCTAGTTGTCAGCATGTCACAGCCACTCCCTGAGGGCAGGTTTTCACACACACCACACCCATCCGGCACAGGCGTCACAGGCCATGTGACTCCGCCAACAGAAGGGGCCGACGATGTCACATTCCCCTCTTCCGGTGGTGACTGGATGATGGCCGCTCCACGGTTCTCACTCATGTAGGGCCCATGAGTTGTTGCGCACAGGGTTAGTGGCATCCGAGGTCTTGAGTAAGGCACGGGCCTACCACCACGTGGCGCAGACTGGGGTTGCACAGGGTTAGTGGCACACGAGGCCTTGAGTAAGGCATGGGCCTACCACCACGTGGCGCAGACTGGGGTTGCACAGGGTTAGTGGCACCCGGGGCCTTGAGTAAGGCACGGGCCTACCACCACGTGGCGCAGACTGGGGTTGCACAGGGTTAGTGGCACCTGGGGCCTTGCAGATGGCACAGGCACCCCGCCACGGGACGGTGACTTGGGGTGCACTGTGTCAGTGGCACCTTGAGCTGCTGAGCGGGTGTGCAGCCTGCGATGATGCCCCGTCCCGGCGGTCCGGACAGCTCAGGTTTTGTGTGCCCTGCTGGACCGCACTGTAGGCCAGAGCCAGCAGGCAGCGCGGGCCTACCACCCTGTGGCGTCGCTTCCGGGAGGCCAGAGTTGGTGGCACCCATTGGGCTGAGCGGGTGTGCAGCCTGCGATGGTGCCGGGTGCACTGGTATGTCCTCTGCCATGGAGTAATCAAGACCCAGCACCAAACGTGAGACCTGGTGGCCTGCGGAGCGGGGCTGCATGATGTGGAGGGTGCCATGTCCGCGGGCCCCGGGCTTGTGGCTTGCAGCGGGACGTGGTTGGACCTCCTGTCTACGCGCCGGTGGCGGAAGGTGAGCATTGAGGCCTGGGTGTGCATGGGCGGGCATGCTCCGATGGGCGGCAGGAGAGGTTGGGGTGCCTCTGCCTGGGTGTGCATGGGCGGGCAGGCGATGTTGTCTTGTGCAAGTGTGTGTAGTGTGCCAGTCATGTATCTGGGCTCTGTTTCAGCTGACGGCTCTGAATCAGATGTGTGACCTGGTGAACTGCCCTACATACCGGCACGTGGTTGGAGACACACCGGTGGCAGCAGGTGAGCAGTGTGGCCTGGGTGCGCAGGGGCGGCACTCTCTCTCTCTCTCCCTCTCTTCCTCTCTCTCTCCTCTTCTCTCTCTCTCTCTCTCCCTCTCTTCCTCTCTCTCTCCTCTTCACTCTCTCTCTCTCTCCCTCTCTTCCTCTCTCTCTCCTCTTCTCTCTCTCTCTCTCTCTCCCTCCCTCTCTTCCTCTCTCTCTCCTTCGCTCTCTCTGTCCTCTGATGTGCGCAGGACACACCTTCTCATCATGTTTTTTGTCTTACAGGCTGTGACCTACGTATTGTCCGGAGAGGAGCGGCCATGTGTCTTCATTTCATTTTGTTGTTCATTTTAATAAAGTTTCATTTGTTGCTTCGAAAGTGAATGTGTGCTGGTCATTTCTGTGACGACACATCCATGTCACCAGTTGTGATTGTGCGGCATCAAGCGGAAAATATTGTACATGTTTCGGTGTGGCTGATGTGGCATGTCTTTGGTCGGGGGGGTGCCAGGGAGGGGTGGTCCTGGGGTGGTGGAGGTGGGTGTTGTGGCCCTCTTGGGTGTCCGGGCCGCATGATGGGTGGCTCCATGGCATCTGTTGCCCTTCGGATGTGGCCCTGGGCTGTGCTCCCTTTTGTGGTGCTGGCTGCCGTCCGACTTTACACCAGGTCAGAGCAGGTGTAGATTTCCTGGTGCTATCGCGCCTTATCGCCTGTTTTGTGTTTTTATCGCGGATGTGGCTGATCGTTGTGAATGTTGAGGTGTGCTGTTGTCTCGGCTTTTGTCACGGAAATGCCTACTCTGCATCTCATTAGCGATATTTGCTGGGGTCCTCTGTGGCGATGTTTTTTGCGGCTGCTATCGCAGGTAAACTGGTGCTGTGGGCTGTTTACACCGGCTTGTGAATGGGGGGGTACATTTATCACGACTTTGGCTGCGATAAAGTGCCGTTAATTCAGTGATAGCTCCTTGTGAATATGCCCCTTTGTGCATTGTAGTAAAGCACCCCATCGTTACCCGTAAAACGAAGGCCACAATTTAGGACCCATTAAATTAGAAGCAAATATGAAAGGCGTACATCAATACAAACATGCAATCTATACATGTTAGTTAAAAATAGGATGAAATTTAAAAAGGATGCTATACAACTAGACAAGATATGAGAATAGTCTAATTATGAGGCATATCTACTTCTTAATCTTAGAGCAGAAGAAATATAATTTATAACTGAGTAACATATTGAAGGTGAGTCTAAAAGCTGTAAAAAGTTGAACCCTTTTTGGTGTGTATTAAAATTCGTATGACATAGGAGAGGGTGCAGAAAGCGCGATCTTAAAGTGCAATACAGATTGCAAAAAGCGTAAAGTGCGTCACAGATTGAGGAGAGACCGCATCGCAGGGGCAACAAGGGAGTGCGGCAAACCAGGAGCTTCCCAGAGTGAATGCCATTAAGAAGCGGACCATGCCTAATCTTAGATGTGTTAGATAGAATCTATGCTCAAGAGTGACTATCCAAGATAAATACGGTTCCATTCCTGCAGTAGTTGAAATTGGCACATATCGGAGAATCGAGACCATATCAAGAGACTTTGCTTTTCTGGCGTTTTCCTTGTCCACAGAAACATTTTGCTTAACTGCTTCCTTGGACTGGGGGCTAATACAGCCTGGGGAGTCAAAAAAGGAGGCTCAGCCCAAGATCATAATAAGTGTTCTTGACAAATGCTAGCTGTGGGAAGTTGGCCTGGTATATGCTGTCCATTAATTATAGTGGGCACCTTGCACCAGTCCAAACAACCCCTTATTGGAGATAGGTTAAAGACAACCTTTATTGAAAGCTATCCTAGTGGTAGCTTTGGGAGCAGCCTTCAGGCTAAGTCTTGAAGGAATGTAAAGCAGCTTGTTTTACCAGTCTATAATCTCTTGGGTGACCAAATGAAAGAGGACCACACCAGGTATATATTTAAAATATATATATTTAGTCTTAAACACACCCCTCTAGTCTCTTTATAAGGCTAGAGTTCGAAGTACATAAGTTACAAGTCAGTAATCAACAGTAATAGCACAAATACACATTTGGGCCCTAGGGGCGTACCAAACCATATACCAATAAAGTGGTATAAGAACCACGACTGAGCTAGACACAGGGCCTAGAGCCTGTAGAAGTGCTTGGCCCTCAAGGAACCACCCAAGGTAGTGACACAGGGGACCCACGGGGGACGCGTGCAGTGTGAGAGCACAGCCGCGTGCCGCCGTTGACTTCTATGGGGAATGTCGCGGTTGGAGTTTTACAGAAAAAGGACACTTAGAAGAGGACTTGGAGCAAACCCCTTCAGAACTAGGTTGTTCTAGAGTCTATACCCACGGGAGCACCGGAGTACTCGAGTTACCTCACCCAGGGAAGCCGGGTGCATAGGTGTCTTTCGGGGTCGGGTTTCGTCGTCGTTTTCAATGGCGATCTGCTGCAAAGTGCTGCTGGCGACCAAGTCGAAAGTGTTCGGGTGGATCCAAGGGTGGATCGGAGATCTGAAGAACCTGAAAGCAGAGGGGACAGAGTCTGGGTCACTAGCCAGTGACCAGGAGGGCGATGAGCAGATGCCCACCGATGTTGGGTGCTTCAGGTAGGTTGACGGTCGTCTTGACTCTTCAGCCACGAGGTCCAGGAGGTGTCGACGATGACCAGGAGCTGGATTCGAGCTGCCCCATGACGTCTGGCACTTGCTGAGGTGTCGGCGACTGGATTGGACCCAACAAGCCTTGGCAATGGCAAGTCTCGTGGAAATAGAAAAAGGACGGTGGTACAGACCAGCAAGGTCTGAGGGACTCACCCAGTGAAGGTAAGTCAGGGCACATCTGGAGCAACCAGGGAAGCCCAATCAGAAGAAGAGTTGCCTTCGGGAGGGCCCACTAGCCAACAGACTAGCGACCATGAAGGAGCCTCAAGTGGACGCACTTGGAGCTGGCTCACAGGACACTCGTGGAGTGGATGCCAGTGATCTTTGGTGCAGTCGGTGCTGGAGGCGGGGGCTACTCGGAGCCCAAAGCCCAACTTCGTGGGAGACCAGAAACAGGATGCACTTGCAAAAGTACTCAGTGTCCAGGGGTCATGGTTCCACGTTACCCACGACAGCTACGGGCCTCAGTTTTGCTGGGGACTCAGGGCAGCCTTGGGGAAGTCTGTAAATCCACCTCTGGTGATGCAAAGACTTCGGCGTCCGGCGGGAGCTTCAGCGATGCAGACCGGACAATTGCTTCTTAGGTGCCTGCCAAGCAGGGGAGTCACTCCTTGACCCCAAGGGAGATTCTTCAGTCCTCTAATCTTCAGGTAGAGCGTCGAAGGTCCAGGATTCAGTGTCAGAGTTTTGTCCAGGTTAATCTAAAGTCCTAAGGACTGGGGTCCCATACTTATACCAAGTTAGGGGGTTGGACATACTCTGGGGACCCACCTACGGGAGGGTCAGGGCAGAGGGGTGGTTACACCCCTTTCCCTTTGTCCAGTTTCGCGCCAGAGCAGGGGCTGGAAGCCCCTGAGCTGGTTTGAACTGGGGTATGCACAGGGACACCAAATGTGCCCCCAGTGCAGGACTTCAAAGCACCGGAGAGTGCTCCCGCCCAGCCCCAATACACATCATCCTGTCTGGGGAGGTGGTTACACCTCCCTTGGACAGGAAACCTATTGTCCAGGCCTCCCCTGCCGGAGTTTCAGTCAGCAGCAGGAGGCTAGACCCGTGTCTGTGGCAGCGGCATCCATTTTGTGATGCCAGGGCTCTGGAAAGAAGTTACCGGGTAGGCCGGTGTGTACATGTCTCTCCCTCTAGAAGGGTGGAATGCTACCCCCGCCGCCAGAACTGGCGGGGGGTAGTATTCCAAGATGTTTGACACCAAACACGACATGTTTCCGTGCAGCCATCCCAAAGTTAGCATTTAACGCGAGGTTATAATGCGCTTAAGAGTATATGGTCAGGCTGCACTACAAACAGCATCAGAGAAGGGTCTCCGAATGCTGCAGAGGGGCCCTGCTCATGCAGGGGCACCCTCTGTAGGAGAGTAGGATCTGCTTCACATGGGTACCCCCACTTTTTGCTGATGCTTCACTGTTTTTCGACATTAGTCTGGCTGGGGCCCTGCTAATCAGAACCCCAGCCTAGCTGCTTCCTCTCTAAAATGGTTTCCATGTGCCTTAGGCACATCACTGATTGGGATCTGGAGTGCCCTTATAAGTCCCTAGTATATGGTATACTATGTACCAAGAGCATAGGTACCTCAGAGGCCTGCCAGGGGCTGCAGCATGTATTATGCCACCCCTGGAAGGACATCCAAACTGACACCACAGGTCTGCTACTGCAGCCTGGGTAAGGTGGTGCATGCACCCCTTACTGTGATATAGGTTACCTATATCACTAAATACATACACACATATAAACCTATAAGTCACTCCTAAGGCAGGCCTTATCAATCCTAAAGGCAGAGTGCATGGTTCCTATGTGAGAGGGTGCCCCTGCATGAGCAGGGCCCCTCTGCAGCATTCGGAGACCATCTCTGATGCTGTTTGTAGTGCAGCCTGACCATATACTCTTAAGCGCATTATATCCTCGCAGTAAAATGCTAACTTTGGAATGGCTGCACCTAAACATGTCGTGTTTGGTGTCAAACATCTTGGAATACTACCCCCCGCCAATCCTGGCGGCGGGGGTAGCATTCCACCCTTCTAGAGGGAAAGACATGTTAACTCTGACGAGTCCGGTAACTTCTTTCCAGAGCCCTGGCATCACAAAATGGATGCTGCTGCCACAGACACGAGTCTGGCCTCCTGCTGCTGGACGAAACTCCGGCAGGGGAGGCCTGGACAATAGGTTTCCTGTCCCAGGGAGGTGTGACCACCTCCCCAGACAGGATAATGTGTATTGGGGCTGGGCGGGAGCACTTTCGGGTGCTTTGAAGTCCTGCGCTGGGGGCACATTTGGTGTCCCTGTGCATACCCCAGTTCAAACCGGATCAGGGGCTCGCAGCCCCTGCTTTGGCGCGAACTGGACAAAGGGAAAGGGGTGTAGCCACCCCTCTGCCCTGACCCACCCATAGGTGGGGCCACAGAGTAGTCCAACCCCTATCTTTAGTATAAAGGTAGGAACCCAGTCCTTAGGACTTTAGATTATCCCTGGACGAAACTCTGTAACTGAATCCTGGACCTTCGACGCTCTACTCACGATTAGAGGACAGAAGAATCTCCCTTGGGGTCAAGGAGGGACTCCCCTGCTTGGCAGGCACCAAAGAAGCATCTGTCCGGTTCGCATTTCTGAAGCTCCCGTCGGACGCTGAAGTCATCGCATCACCAGAGGTGGATTCTCAGACTTCCCCGAGGCTACCCTGAGTCTCCAGCAAAGCTGCGGCCCGTGGCTATTGTGGGTGACTTGAGACCATGACCCCTGGACACCGAGCACATTTGCAAGTGCATCCTCTTCTGGGTATTCCAAGAAGTCGTGCTTTGGGCTCCGAGTAGCCCTAGCCTCCAGCACCACCTGCACCGAAGATCACTGGCCCCCACTCCACGAGTGTCCTGTAAGCCAGATCCACGTGCGGCGTCACGAGGCTCCTTCGCGGTCGCTAGCCCGTTGGCTAGTAGCCCCTAACGAAGGCCAATCCTTTTCTTACTTGGCATCCTGGTTGCTCCAGGCCTGCCCTCACTTACCTTCGCTGGGTGAGTTCCACAGACCTTGCTGGTCTGCACCATCGACGATCTACATCTTCACCGAGACTTGCCGTTGCCAAGGCTTGTTGGGTCAAATCCAGTCGCTGACACCTCAGCACTCGACAGACATCGTGTACCAGCCCGAATCCTGCTCCTGGTTGCTGACAACACCTCCTGGACCTCGTGGCTGAAGAGTCAAGACGACCGTCAACGCACCTGAAGCACTCGACATCGGTGGGCATCTGTCCATCGCCTTCCTGGTCACTGGCTAGTGACCCAGACTCTGTCCCCTCTGCTTTCAGGTTCTTCAGAACTCCGATCCACTCTTGGATCCACCCGGACACTTTTCTCTTGCCCGCCAGCAGCACTTTGCAGCAGATCGCCATTCGAATCGACGACTAAACCCGACCCCGAAAGGCACCTATGCACCCGGCTTCCCTGGGTGAGGTAACACGAGTACTCCGGTGCTCCCGTGGGTAGAGACTCTTCAAAGTCCTAGATCTCAAAGGGTTTTGTCCTAGTCCTCTTTTAAGTGTCCCTTTTCTCTAATTTCCCGATCCCGACTTTCTCCATAGAAGTCAACGGCGTATCGCGGTTGTGTATTTACACTGCACGCGTCTCCCGTGGGTCCCCTGTGTCACTACCTTGGGTGGTTCCTTGTGGTCCAAGCACTTCTAGAGGCTCTAGGCCTAGTGTCTAGTTCAGTCGTGGTTCGCATACCACTTTATTGGTATATGGTTTGGTACGCCCCTAGGGCCCAAACGTGTATTTGTGCTATTACTGTGATTTAATAACTTCTAACTTATGTACTTCGAACTCTAGCCTCATAAAGAGACTAGAGGGGTGTGTTTAGCAATAAATACATATATTTTGAATATATACCTGGTGTGGTGCTCTTTCATTTGATCACTCAAGAGATTATAGACTGGTAAAACAAGCTGCTTTACATTCCTTCAAGACTTAGCCTGAAGGCTGCTCTCCATAGCTACCACTAGGATAGCTTTCAATAAGGTTGTCTTTAACCTATCTCCAATAAGGGGTTGTTTGGACTGGTGCAAGGTGCCCACTATAATTAGTGGACAGCATATGCCAGGCCAACTTCTCACATTGGTGTGCAGCGTGTGGGATTCCAGCTTGCTATTGTTTTACCAGATAATCTCAATTGAATTGATCAACTGAAAACCACTAAAGGTACCTAAGGTACATATAATTTAAGCTTAGAATACAGTAAGTTCTACTGAACTTAGAGTTGTGTGTTAAGGGATAGCACAACCCTTTCTACAACTCAAGAGAGTTTAGTAGGCCACACTAGAGTAGGTAGTGCATACACCACACCACACTAGTAATGTCTTTAAGGGTAGGATCTAAAGAATCCTTGCAGGAAGCCATTGAGCTTCCACCCTCCAAGTATGATACACTCCCATTCTTGGAATTGAGAGCTTTATGCAACTTGAGAAAAATAAGGACAGGCCAAAGCCCCACCACCCAACACCTCAAGGAGTTGTTGGTGGCTTATGACCTTAGTAAGCCCTTGGGGACTGAAGGGGTAGGAGCTGAGGGTGGGGCAGAGGAAGAGGACGAGGCCAGGGGTACCAATACCCCCAGCCCCCCCTCTGAAACTTGCCAGGAGGGTGACAATGACCCTGACCTGGATAACCCAATCCCTCCTGTGGAAGATGATGAGGATGATCTGAATGATGCCCTCTTTGACCCCCCCAGGAAGGATTAAGAGTGTGCCCAGGAAGTCTAGATCTCCTTCTCAGGAGTCTAACCACTCTGGCACCTCCATAGGGAGCTCTATCTCCTCTCACAGGAGGGAATCCTCTCATGAGAGAAGAGACAGACTGGTCCAGTATGAGGAAACTCAGCTGGAAATCAGAAAAAATAAATTGGCTTTAGATAGGGAATCCCTAGATCTCCTTAGAGAGAGAAGAAAGTTGGGACTAGAGTCCCATGGTGGCAGCCATGTCCCTAGAGACAGGGAAAGGTGCTATGACCATAGGAACCTGAGCAAGATTGTCCCTCCCTACCAGAGTGGGGATGACATCCACAAATGGATAACTGCATTAGAGAGGGCCTGTAAGGTACAGAAGGTCCCTCAGGAGCAGTGGGCAGCAATCTTGTGGCTCTCCTTTGCTGACAAAGGTAGAGATAAGCTCCTCACTGTTAGAGAGGAGGATGCTGATAATTACAAGGTCTTGAAGAGTGCTCTTATTGATGGGTTTGGCCTAACCACTGAACAGTACAGGTTGAAGTTCAGAGACACCCAAAAAGCACAGACTCAAGACTGGGTAGACTATGTGGATTGTTCTGCCAAGGCTCTGGAAGGCTGGTTGATGGGCAGTAAGGTGTGTGACTTCTCAGGATTGTACAATCTGATAATGAGGGAGCAGATTCTTAATAACTGTCAAAATCAGCTGTTGCATCAATACCTGGTAGACTCTGATCTGACCTCTCCCCAAGAATTGGGAAAGAAGGCAGACAAATGGGTCAGGACCAGGGTGAAGCAGAAGGTACAGAACCAAGGCGGGGAAACCAAGAAGCAAGATGCTAAGAACTCTGACAAGGGTGGGGAGAAGGGTAAAGATCAAAAGTCTTCATCAGGCCCCCAAAAATCTTCTTCTGGTGGGGATTCACAGTCTACCAAAGGGAAAGGCCAAAGAAAACCATGGTGCAAGGTCTGTAAGCAAAAGACCCACTGGACCAGTGATTGCACCAAGTCCAAAGACTCCAGTCCAGCACCCACCAATGCCCCTAAGGCACCTGTTCCCCCTAGTACAGTTGGTGGAAGTGCTCCAGCCAAGGGTTTAGTAGGGTTCACCCTGGGAACTGAGTTGGGCTCTGACCTAGTCAGAGAACTTACTCAGGCTGTGTTAGTCTGTGATGGAGGCATGGATGTGACCTCCACTGTGAGTCCCAGTAATCTGGGCAAGTACAGACAACAGCCTTTAATCAATGGACGTGAGGCTTTGGCATTTAGGGACACAGGGGCAAGTGTCACAATGGTGACACAAGACCTTGTGCTTCCTGGGCAAGTTATGCTTGGTGAGATGTACCAAGTGACCAATGCTAGCAATGTCAGAACAGACCATACTCTGGCAGTTGTTAACTTCTCCTGGGGAGGGGTAACTGGCCTTAAGAAGGTTGTGGTAAGTGCAAACCTACCAGTCGAATGCTTGCTTGGCAATGACTTAGAGACTTCTGCTTGGGCAGAAGTGGAGCTCAGGACCCATGCAGAAATGCTGGGGATCCCTGCAGATGTGTTTGCTGTGACCAGGTCACAAGCCAAAATGTCTAGCACTGAACAGGCCTTGGATTCTGGAAGAATGGACCAAGTGCCTTCCAAGAGGAGGAGTAGTAGGGTTAAGGAAGTGCCTTCCCCCTTGGCTCAGGAGGAAGATCAGTCCCTTGAGGGGGATGATCTCAGCCCTGAAGAAGGAACTGTCCCAGAGGAACTTGAACCTGACCAGGTTGAGTTCTTGGGGACAGGGGGACCTTCTAGGGCAGATCTGAGCCAGGAGCAGCAGAGCTGCCCCTCCTTGAACCCCTCAGACAGCAAGCTGCTGCTGAGGCTGCTGGGAAAGCTAGTGGTCCCCATACAGTGTATTGGGATGATGGACTCCTGTACTCAGAGAGCAGAGACCCCAAGCCTGGTGCTACCAGGAGGTTGGTTATACCTCTGAAGTTCAGGGGCTTCCTATTGACCCTAGCCCATGATATTCCCTTAGCAGGTCACCTGGGCCAGAACAAGACTTGGGACAGAATTGTCCCTCACTTTCACTGGCCCCACATGTCTGAAGACAGTAAGGAGTTTTGTCGCTCCTGTGTAACCTGCCAAGCCAGTGGCAAGGCAGGTGGCACTACAAAGGCCCCCCTGATACCACTACCCGTGGTGGGGGTGCCCTTTGAAAGGGTAGGGATTGACATTGTTGGTCCCATTGATCCCCAAACAGCCTCTGGGCACAGGTTTATCCTGGTGGTAGTGGATCATGCCACCAGGTACCCAGAAGCTATTCCACTCAGGACCACTACAGCACCTGTGGTGGCAAGGGCCCTCCTGGGAATCTTCTCAAGAGTGGGCTTTCCTAAGGAGGTAGTATCAGACAGGGGTGCTAACTTCATGTCTGGGTACTTAAAAGCAATGTGGAAGGAGTGTGAAGTGACTTATAAGTTCACCACACCCTATCACCCACAATGCAATGGTTTAGTTGACAGATTCAACAAAACCTTGAAGGGCATGATTAAAGGGCTCCCAGAAAAGCTTAGGCGTAGATGGGACATACTCTTGCCCTGCCTTTTATTCGCATATAGGGAGGTGCCTCAGAAGGGGGTTGGTTACAGCCCTTTTGAACTTCTGTTTGGCCACCCTGTGAGGGGTCCACTGTGCTTGGTGAAGGAAGGATGGGAGTTACCTCTCAAGCCCCCAAAGCAAGATATAGTGGACTATGTACTTGGTCTCCGCTCCCGGATGGCTGAGTACATGAAAAAGGCAACCAAAAACCTTGAGGCTAGCCAGGAACTTCAAAAGGCCTGGCATGACCAAAGGCTGTTCTGACTGTTTACCAGCCAGGACAGAAGGTGTGGGTGTTGGAGCCAGTGGCCCCAGCAGCTCTCCAAGATAAATGGAGTGGACCCCACACTATTGTTGAGCAGAAGGGTGAGGTCACTTACTTAATGGACCTAGGAACACCCAGGAGTCCCCACAGGGTTCTCCATGTCAACAGGTTAAAACCATATGTGGACAGGGCAGACATGGGCTTGCTCATGGCTACTGATGAAGGGCAGGAGGAAGAGAGTGACCCACTCCCTGACCTGCTCTCACAGAACCCTGACGATGGGTCAGTTGATGGTGTAGCCTTGGCAGGCAGCCTCACTACCCAGCAACAAACTGATTGCAGGCAAGTCCTCAATCAGTTTAGACATATGTTTTCACTGACACCCAGTCAGACCACCTGGTACACTCATGAAGTGGACACTGGGGACAGTCTGCCTATTAAAAACAAGATTTATAGGCAACCTGACCATGTCAGGGACTGTATCAGGACTGAAGTCCAGAAAATGTTGGAATTGGAAGTTATTGAACCCTCAGATAGCCCTTGGGCTAGTCCAGTGGTCCTTGTACCGAAACCTCACACCAGTGGTGGAAAAAGAGAGATGAGGTTTTGTGTGGACTACAGGGGTCTCAATGCAGTCACTAGGACTGATGCCCATCCAATACCCAGGGCAGATGAGCTCATAGATACTTTGGCCTCTACCAAATATCTAAGCACATTTGACCTGACAGCTGGCTACTGGCAGATCAGACTAGCTGATGATGCAAAGCCAAAAACAGCATTCTCAACCCCTAGTGGGCATTATCAATTTGTGGTAATGCCCTTTGGTCTGAAGAATGCACCTGCCACTTTTCAGAGGTTGGTGAATACAGTTCTCACAGGACTGGAAGCCTATAGTGCAGCATATCTAGATGACATTGCTGTCTTTAGCTCCACCTGGGAGGATCACCTGGTCCACCTCAGGAATGTTTTACAGGCCCTGCAAAAGGCAGGCCTGACTATCAAGGCCACTAAGTGCCAGATAGGGCAGAGTCAGGTTGTGTACCTGGGCCACCTTGTGGGTGGAGGCCAGGTTCAACCTTTGCAGAGCAAGATCTAGACCATCATGGACTGGACTGCTCCCACTACCCAGACTCAGGTGAGAGCCTTCTTAGGCCTGACTGGGTACTATAGGAGATTTGTCAAGGGGTATGGATCAATAGTGACACCCCTGAATGACTTAACTTCTAAGAAAATGCCCAAAAGGTTCAGTGGACAGTTAGCTGTCAAAAGGCATTTGATGACCTCAAGCAGGCCATGTGCACTGCTCCAATTCTGCAGAGTCCTGATTACTCCAAGAAGTTCATTGTTCAAACTGATGCATCTGAATTGGGGGTAGGGGCTGTACTGTCACAATTGAATGAAGAAGGTCAGGATCAGCCAGTAGCTTTCATTAGCAGAAGGCTGACCCCTAGAGAGAAACGTTGGTCAGCCATAGAGAGGGAGGCCTTTGCTGTGGTCTGGGCTCTGAAGAAGTTGAGGCCATACTTGTTTGGTACACACTTCCTGGTTCAGACAGACCATAAGCCCCTCTTATGGCTAAAACAAATGAAGGGTGAAAACCCCAAACTGCTTAGGTGGTCCATTTCCCTACAGGGGATGGACTTTAAAGTGGAACATAGGCCTGGGAGTAACCATGCAAATGCAGATGGACTCTCTAGGTATTTCCACTTAGAACATGAAGACTTAACTGGGCAAGGTTAGTTTAATGTCCCTACGTTTGGGGGGGTTGTGTAGGAGAGTAGGATCTGCTTCACATGGGTACCCCCACTTTTTGCTGATGCTTCACTGTTTTTCGACATTAGTCTGGCTGGGGCCCTGCTAATCAGAACCCCAGCCTAGCTGCTTCCTCTCTAAAATGGTTTCCATGTGCCTTAGGCACATCACTGATTGGGATCTGGAGTGCCCTTATAAGTCCCTAGTATATGGTATACTATGTACCAAGGGCATAGGTACCTCAGAGGCCTGCCAGGGGCTGCAGCATGTATTATGCCACCCCTGGAAGGACATCCAAACTGACACCACAGGTCTGCTACTGCAGCCTGGGTAAGGTGGTGCATGCACTCCTTACTGTGATATAGGTTACCTATATCACTAAATACATACACACATATAAACCTATAAGTCACTCCTAAGGCAGGCCTTATCAATCCTAAAGGCAGAGTGCATGGTTCCTATGTGAGAGGGTGCCCCTGCATGAGCAGGGCCCCTCTGCAGCGTTCGGAGACCATCTCTGATGCTGTTTGTAGTGCAGCCTGACCATATACTCTTAAGCGCATTATATCCTCGCGGTAAAATGCTAACTTTGGAATGGCTGCACCTAAACATGTCATGTTTGGTGTCAAACATCTTGGAATACTACCCCCCCCGCCAATCCTGGCGGCGAGGGGTAGCATTCCACCCTTCTAGAGGGAAAGACATGTTAACTCTGACGAGTCCGGTAACTTCTTTCCAGAGCCCTGGCATCACAAAATGGATGCTGCTGCCACAGACACGAGTCTGGCCTCCTGCTGCTGGACGAAACTCCGGCAGGGGAGGCCTGGACAATAGGTTTCCTGTCCCAGGGAGGTGTGACCACCTCCCCAGACAGGATAATGTGTATTGGGGCTGGGCGGGAGCACTTTCGGGTGCTTTGAAGTCCTGCACTGGGGGCACATTTGGTGTCCCTGTGCATACCCCAGTTCAAACCGGATCAGGGGCTCGCAGCCCCTGCTTTGGCGTGAACTGGACAAAGGGAAAGGGGTGTAGCCACCCCTCTGCCCTGACCCACCCATAGGTGGGGCCACAGAGTAGTCCAACCCCTATCTTTAGTATAAAGATAGGAACCCAGTCCTTAGGACTTTAGATTATCCCTGGACGAAACTCTGTAACTGAATCCTGGACCTTCGACGCTCTACTCACGATTAGAGGACAGAAGAATCTCCCTTGGGGTCAAGGAGTGACTCCCCTGCTTGGCAGGCACCAAAGAAGCATCTGTCCGGTTCGCATTTCTGAAGCTCCCGTCGGACGCCGAAGTCATCGCATCACCAGAGGTGGATTCTTAAACTTCCCCGAGGCTACCCTGAGTCCCCAGCAAAGCTGAGGCCCGTAGCTATCGTGGGTGACTTGAGACCGTGACCCCTGGACACCGAGCACATTTGCAAGTACATCCTCTTCTGGGTCTCCCAAGAAGTCGTGCTTTGGGCTCCGAGTAGCCCTAGCCTCCAGCACCACCTGCACCGAAGATCACTGGCCCCCACTCCACGAGTGTCCTGTAAGCCAGATCCACGTGCGGTGTCACGAGGCTCCTTCGCGGTCGCTAGCCCGTTGGCTAGTAGCCCCTAACGAAGGCCAATCCTTTTCTTACTTGGCATCCTGGTTGCTCCAGGCCTGCCCTCACTTACCTTCGCTGGGTGAGTTCCACAGACCTTGCTGGTCTGCACCGCGACGATCTACATCTTCACCGAGACTTGCCGTTGCCAAGGCTTGTTGGGTCCAATCCGGTCGTCGACACCTCAGCACTCGACAGACATCGTGTACCAGCCCGAATCCTGCTCCTAGTCACCAACAACGCCTCCTGGACCTCGTGGCTGAAGAGTCAAGACGACCGTCAACGCACCTGAAGCACTCGACATCGATGGGCATCTGTCCATCGCCTTCCTGGTCACTGGCTAGTGACCCAGACTCTGTCCCCTCTGCTTTCAGGTTCTTCAGAACTCCGATCCACTCTTGGATCCACCCGGACACTTTTCTCTTGGCCGCCAGCAGCACTTTGCAGCAGATCGCCATTCGAATCGACGACGAAACCCGACCCCGAAAGGCACCTATGCACCCGGCTTCCCTGGGTGAGGTAACACGAGTACTCCGGTGCTCCCGTGGGTAGAGACTCTTCAAAGTCCTAGATCTCAAAGGGTTTTGTCCTAGTCCTCTTTTAAGTGTCCCTTTTCTCTAATTTCCCGATCCCGACTTTCTCCATAGAAGTCAACGGCGTATCGCGGTTGTGTATTTACACTGCACGCGTCTCCCGTGGGTCCCCTGTGTCACTACCTTGGGTGGTTCCTTGTGGTCCAAGCACTTCTAGAGGCTCTAGGCCTAGTGTCTAGTTCAGTCGTGGTTCGCATACCACTTTATTGGTATATGGTTTGGTACGCCCCTAGGGCCCAAACGTGTATTTGTGCTATTACTGTGATTTAATAACTTCTAACTTATGTACTTCGAACTCTAGCCTCATAAAGAGACTAGAGGGGTGTGTTTAGCAATAAATACATATATTTTGAATATATACCTGGTGTGGTGCTCTTTCATTTGATCACTCAAGAGATTATAGACTGGTAAAACAAGCTGCTTTACATTCCTTCAAGACTTAGCCTGAAGGCTGCTCTCCATAGCTACCACTAGGATAGCTTTCAATAAGGTTGTCTTTAACCTATCTCCAATAAGGGGTTGTTTGGAATGGTGCAAAGTGCCCACTATAATTAGTGGACAGCATATGCCAGGCCAACTTCTCACACCCTCCCACATAAGAACCAAGCACTCTGCCTTCAGGATTGATAAGGCCTGCCATAGGAGTGACTTATAGGTTTATATGTTTGTGTGTGTATATATGTAGTGATATAGGTAACCTATATCACAGTAAGGGGTGCAGGCACCACCTTACCCAGGCTTCAGTAGCAGACCTGTGGTGTCATTTTGGCTGGCCTTCCAGGGGTGGCATAATACATGCTTCAGCCCCTGGCAGGCCTCTGAGGTACCTATGTTATGTTATGTTATGTTATATCTAATTTATATAGCGCTCGTACACCAGATTGGTTTCTTGGCGCTGCTCAGGAAGGAGATGAATACACGTTGTTCAAGTGATGCACGAATTCCACGAATTACGCGAATGCCTGTTTAAAAAGCCATGTTTTTTGAAGTTTACGAAAAGTTATGAAATCTGTACAGGATCTGATCTCTAGGGGCATAGAGTTCCAGTATCTTGGACCCAGTGTGGAGAACCTGGATCCGCCAAATCGTTTCTGTTTAAAGGAGGGTGTTGTCAGGAGGTGCATGTGAGCGGATCTCAGATTGCGAGTTGGATTGTATCTGTCAATCAGGCTGTTAATAAATTTGGGGTTTCTGCCATTCAGGGATTTAAAAATGATGCATCCCGTCTTGAATGCACATCTCTGTGCTATAGGGAGCCAATGTAGTTTCTTCAAAAGGGGAGAGATGTGTTGACGTTTGTTTTCCTGTAGAATCAGTCTGGCCGCCTGATTCTGTATCAGTTGAAGACGGTGAATGAGATAGGCCGGGATTCCAAAATATAAGGAGTTAGCATAGTCAATGCCCTGGGTACATAGTATACCATATACTAGGGACTTATAAGGGCACTCCAGATTCCAATCAGAGATGTGCCTAAGGCACATGGAAACCATTTTAGAGAGGAAGCAGCTAGGCTGGGGTTCTGATTAGCAGGGCCCCAGCCAGACTAAAGTCGAAAAACAGTGAAGCATCAGCAAAAAGTGGGGGTACCCATGTGAAGCAGATCCTACTCTCCTACACAACCCCCCCCCAAACGTAGGGACATTAAACTAACCTTGACCAGTTGAGTCTTCATGTTCTAAGTGGAAGTACTAGAGAGTCCATCTGCATTGGCATGGTTACTCCCAGGTCTAAGTTCCACTGTAAAGTCCATCCCCTGTAGGGAAATGGACCACCTAAGCAGTTTGGGGTTTTCACCCTTCATTTGTTTTAGCCATAAGAGGGGCTTATGGTCTGTCTGAACAAGGAAGTGAGTACCAAACAAGTATGGCCTCAACTTCTTCAGAGCCCAGACCACAGCAAAGGCCTCCCTCTCAATGGCTGACCAACGTTTCTCTCTAGGGGTCAGCCTTCTGCTAATAAAAGCTACTGGCTGATCCTGACCTTCATCATTCAATTGTGACAGTACAGCCCCTACCCCCAATTCAGATGCATCTGTTTGGACAATGAACTTCTTGGAGTAATCAGGACTCTGTAGAATGGGAGCAGTGCACATGGCCTGCTTCAGGTCATCAAATGCCTTTTGACAGCTAACTGTCCACTGAACCTTTTTGGGTGGCCCAGGTACACAACCTGACTCTGCCCTATCTGGCACTTTGTGGCCTTGATAGTTAGGCCTGCTTTCTGCAGGGCCTGCAAAACATTTCTGAGGTGGACCAGGTGATCCTCCCAGGTGGAGCTAAAGACAGCAATGTCATCTAGATATGCTGCACTATAGGCTTCCAGGCCTGTAAGGACTGTATTCACCAACCTCTGAAAAGTGGCAGGTGCATTCTTCAGACCAAAGGGCATTACCACAAATTGATAATGTCCACTAGGGGTTGAGAATGCTGTTTTTGGCTTTGCATCATCAGCTAGTCTGATCTGCCAATAGCCAGCTGTCAGGTCAAATGTGCTTAGATACTTGGCTGAGGCCAAAGTGTCTATTAGCTCATCTTCCCTTGGTATGGGATGGGCATCAGTCCTAGTGACTGCATTGAGACCCCTGTAGTCCACACAAAACCTCATCTCTCTTTTCCCACCACTGGTGTGAGGTTTTGGCACAAGGACCACTGGACTAGCCCAAGGGCTATCTGAGGGTTCAATAACTCCCAAATCCAACATCTTCTGGACTTCTGTCCTGATACAGTCCCTGGCATGGTCAGGTTGCCTATAAATCTTATTTTTAATAGGCAGACTGTCCCCAGTGTCCACTTCATGAGTGCAGCAGGTGGTCTGACTTGGAGTCAGAGAGAACATGTCTGTACTGATTGAGCACTTGTCTACAATCAGTTTGCTGCTGAGCAGTGAGGCTGCCTGCCAAGGCTACACCATCCACTGACCCATCATCAGGGTTCTGTGAGAGCAGGTCAGGGAGTGGGTCACTCTCTTCCTCCTGTCCCTCATCAGTAGCCATGAGCAAGCCCATGTCTGCCCTGTCCACATATGGTTTCAATCTGTTGACATGGAGAACCCTGTGGGGATTCCTGGGTGTTCCTAGGTCTACTAAATAGGTAACCTCACCCTTCTGTTCAAAAATGGTGTGGGGTCCACTCCATTTGTCTTGGAGAGCTGCTGGGGCCACTGGCTCCAACACCCACACCTTCTGTCCTGGCTGGTAAACAGTCAGCACAGCCTTTTGGTCATGCCAGGCTTTTTGCAGTTCCTGCCTAGCCTCAAGGTTTTTGGTTGCCTTTTTCATGTAGTCAGCCATCCTGGAGCAGAGACCAAGTACATAGTCCACTATGTCTTGCTTTGGGGGCTTGAGAGGTAACTCCCATCCTTCCTTTACCAAGCACAATGGACCCCTGACAGGGTGACCAAACAAAAGTTCAAAGGGCTGTAGCCAACCCCTTTTGAGGCACCTCCCTGTATGCAAATAAAAGGCAGGGCAAGAGTATGTCCCATCTTCGCCTAAGCTTCTCTGGGAGCCCTTTAATCATGCCCTTCAAGGTTTTGTTGAATCTCTCAACTAAACCATTGCATTGTGGGTGATAGGGTGTGGTGAACTTGTAAGTCACTCCACACTCCTTCCACATTGCTTTCAGGTATCCAGACATAACGTTTGCACCCCTGTCTGATACAACCTCCTTAGGGAAGCCCACTCTTGAGAAAATTCCCAGGAGGGCCCTTGCCACTACAGGTGCTGTAGTGGTCCTAAGGGGAATAGCCTCTGGGTACCTGGTGGCATGATCCACTACCACCAGGATAAACCTGTGCCCAGATGCTGTTTGGGGATCCATGGGACCAACAATGTCAATCCCCACCCTTTCAAAGGGAACCTCCACCACAGGTAGTGGTATCAGGGGGGCCTTTGTGGTGCCACCTGCCTTCCCACTGGCTTGGCAGGTTACACAGGAATGACAAAACTCCTTGGTGTCTTCAGACATGTGGGGCCAGTGAAAGTGAGGGACAAGTCTGTCCCAAGTCTTGTTCTGGCCCAGGTGACCTGCTAAAGGAATGTCATGGGCTAGGGTCAATAGGAAGCCCCTGAACTTCAGAGGTATAACCAACCTCCTGGTGGCACCAGGCTTGGGGTCTCTACACTCTGAGTACAAGAGTCCATCATCCCAATACACAGTATGGGGACCACTAGCTTTCCCAGCAGCCTCAGCAGCAGATTGCTGTCTGAGGGGTTCAAGAGAGGGGCAGCTCTGCTGCTCCTGGCTCAGATCTGCCCTGGAAGGGCCCCCTGTCCCTAAGAACTCAACCTGATCAGGCTCAAGCTCCTCTGGGACAGTTCCTTCCTCAGGACTGAGATCACCTCCCTGAAGAGACTGATCTTCCTTCTGAGCAAAGGGGGAAGGCACTGCCTTTACCCTACTACTCCTCCTCTTGGAGGGCACTTGGTCCATTTTTCCAGGATCCAAGGCCTGTTCAGTGTTAGAAATTTTGCTCTGTGACCTGGTCACAGCAAACACATCTGCAGGGATGCCCAGCATTTCTGCATGGGTCCTGAGCTCCACTTCTGCCCAAGCTGAAGTTTCTAGATCATTGCCAAGCAAGCATTCAACTGGTAGGTCTGCACTTACCACAACCTTCTTAAGGCCAGTTACCCCTCCCCAGGAGAAGTTAACAACTGCCAGAGTATGGTCTGTTCTGACATTGCTAGCATTGGTCACTTGGTACATTTCACCAAGTATAATCTGCCCAGGATCCACAAGGTCTTGTGTCACCATGGTGACACTTGCCCCTGTGTCCCTAAATGCCAAAGCCTCTTTTCCATTGATTAAGGGCTGTTGTCTGTACTTGCCCAGATTACTGGGACTCACAGAGGAGGTCACATCCATGCCTCCATCACAGACTAGGACAGCCTGAGTGAGTTCTCTGACTAGGTCAGAGCTCATCTCTTGACCCAGGGTCAACCCTACTAAACCCTTGTCTTGTGTACTCCCACCACCAACTGTAACTGCACTAGGGGGAACAGGTGCCTTAGGGGCATTGGTGGGGGCTGGAATAGAGTCTTTGGACTTGGTGCAATCACTGGTCCAGTGTGTCTTTTGCTTACAGACTTTGCACCATGGTTTCTTTTGGCCTTTTCCCTTGTTAGACTGTGAATCCCCACCTGAAGAAGATTTTTGGGGGCCTTGTGAAGACTTCTGGTCTTTACCCTTCTCCCCACCCTTATCAGAGTTTTTAGAATCTTGCTTCTTAGGGTCACCACCTTGGTTCTGTACCTTCTGCCTCACCCTGGTTCTGACCCATTTGTCTGCCTTCTTTCCCAATTCTTGGGGAGAGGTCAGATCAGAGTCCACCAGGTACTGATGCAACAGCTGATTTTGACAGTTATTAAGAATCTGCTCCCTCATGATAAGATTGTACAATCCTGTGAAGTCACATACCTTACTGCCCATCAACCAACCTTCCAGAGCCTTAGCAGAACAATCCACATAGTCCACCCAGTCTTGAGTCTGTGCTTTTGGGTATCTCTGAACTTTAACCTGTATTGTTCAGTTGTTAGGCCAAACCCATCAATCAGAGCACTCTTCAAGACTTTGTAATTGTCAGCATCCTCTTCTCTAACAGTGAGGAGCTTGTCTCTACCTTTGTCTGCAAAGGAGAGCCACAAGATTGCTGCCCACTGCTCCTGAGGGACCCTCTGTACTTTACAGGCCCTCTCCAGTGCAGTTATCCATTTGTGGATGTCATCCCCACTCTGGTAGGGAGGGACAATCTTGCTCAGGTTTCTATGGTCATAAGACCTTTCCCTATCTCTGGGGAAATTGCTGCCACCATGGGACTCTAGTCCCATCTTTTTTCTTTGCCTTTCAAGCTCTAGGGACTCCCTGTCTATAGCCAACTGCTCTCTTCTGAGTCTCAACTGAGCTTCTCCATATTTGAGCAGTCTCTCTTTCCTCTCACTTGAGGATTCCCTCCTATGAGAGGAAACAGAGGTCCCTACTGAGGTGTCAGAGTGGTTAGACTCCTGAGAAGGAGATCTAGGCCTTCTGGGCACACTCACAACTCTTCCTGGGGGACAAAGGGAGGTCATTCTGATCCTCCTCCTCATCCACAGGAGGAGCTGGATTTTCCAGGTCAAGGTCATTGTCACCTTCCTGGCCAGTTTCAGAGGTTGGGTCCTGGGGGATTTCACCCCTGGCCCCTTCCTCATCTTCTGCCCCACCCTCTCTGCCTACCCCTTCAGACCCTAGGGGTCTGCTGAGATCATCTGACAGGAGCACCTCTCTGAGGTGTTGGGTGCTGGCACTTTTGCCTGTCTTCAGCTTCCTAGTATTGCACAATGCTCTCAATTCCAAGAATGGGAGATTATCATACTTGGAGGGAAGAAGCCCACTGGCTTCTGGCAAGGACTCACTGGTTCCTGGCTTTGAAGACATTACTAGTGAGGTGTGGTGTATGCACTACCTACTCTAGTGTGGCCTACTAAACTCTCTTGAGTTGTAGAAAGGGTGTGCTATCCCTTAACACACAACTCTAAGTTCAGTAGAACTTACTGTATCCTAAGCTTGATTTATATGTACCTAAGGTACCCTTAGTGGTTTTCAGTTGATCAATTCAATTGAGATTATCTGGTAAAACAATAGCAAGCTGGAATCCCACACGCTGCACACCAATGTGGGAAGTTGGCCTGGTATATGCTGTCCACTAATTATAGTGGGCACCTTGCACCAGTCCAAACAACCCCTTATTGGAGATAGGTTAAAGACAACCTTTATTGAAAGCTATCCTAGTGGTAGCTATGGAGAGCAGCCTTCAGGCTAAGTCTTGAAGGAATGTAAAGCAGCTTGTTTTACCAGTCTATAATCTCTTGGGTGACCAAATGAAAGAGGACCACACCAGGTATATATTTAAAATATATGTATTTAGTCTTAAACACACCCCTCTAGTCTCTTTATGAGGCTAGAGTTCGAAATACATAAGTTACAAGTCAGTAATCAACAGTAATAGCACAAATACACGTTTGGGCCCTAGGGGCGTACCAAACCATATACCAATAAAGTGGTATAAGAACCACGACTGAGCTAGAGACAGGGCCTAGAGCCTGTAGAAGTGCTTGGCCCTCAAGGAACCACCCAAGGTAGTGACACAGGGGACCCACGGGGGACGCGTGCAGTGTGAGAGCACAGCCGCGAGCCGCCGTTGACTTCTATGGGGAATGTCGCGGTTGGAGTTTTACAGAAAAAGGACACTTAGAGGAGGACTTGGAGCAAACCCCTTCAGAACTAGGTTGTTCTAGAGTCTATACCCACGGGAGCACCGGAGTACTCGAGTTACCTCACCCACGGAAGCCGGGTGCATAGGTGTCTTTCGGGGTCGGGTTTCATCGTCGTTTTCAATGGCGATCTGCTGCAAAGTGCTGCTGGCGACCAAGTCGAAAGTGTTCGGGTGGATCCAAGGGTGGATCGGAGATCTGAAGAACCTGAAAGCAGAGGGGACAGAGTCTGGGTCACTAGCCAGTGACCAGGAGGGCGATGAGCAGATGCCCACCCGTGTCGGGTGCTTCAGGTAGGTTGACGGTCATCTTGACTCTTCAGCCACGAGGTCCAGGAGGCGTTGACAACAACCAGAAGCTGGATTCGAGCTGTCCCACGACGTCTGGCGCTTGCTGAGGTGTCGGCAACCAGATTGGACCCAACAAGCCTTGGCAACGGCAAGTCTCGTGGAAATAGAAAAAGGACGGTGGTACAGACCAGCAAGGTCTGAGGGACTCACCCAGCAAGGGTAAGTCAGGGCACGTCTGGAGCAATCAGGGAAGCCCAATCAGAAGAAGAGTTGCCTTCGGGAGGGCCCACTAGCCAACGGACTAGCGACCGCAAAGGAGCCTCAAGTGGACGCACTTGGAGCTGGCTCACAGGACACTCGTAGAGTGGAGGCCAGTGATCTTCGGTGCAGTTGGTGCTGGAGGCGGGGGCTACTCGGAGCCCAAAGCCCAACGTCATGGGACACCAGGAAGAGGATGCACTTGCAAAAGTACTCAGTGTCCAGGGGTCACGGTTCCACGTTACCCACGACAGCTACGAGCCTCAATTTTGCTGGGGACTCAGGGTAGCCTCGGGGAAGTTTGTAAATCTACCTCTGGTGATGCAAAGACTTCGGCGTCCAGCGGGAGCTTCAGCGATGCAGACTGGACAATTGCTTCTTAGGTGCCTGCCAAGCAGGGGAGTCACTCCTTGACCCCAAGGGAGATTCTTCAGTCCTCTAATCTTCAGGTAGAGCGTCAAAGGTCCAGGATTCAGTGTCAGAGTTTCGTCCAGGTTAATCTAAAGTCCTAAGGCCTGGGGTCCCATACTTATACCAAGTTAGGGGTTGGACATACTCTGGGGACCCACCTATGGGAGGGTCAGGGCAGAGGGGTGGTTACACCCCTTTCCCTTTGTCCAGTTTCACGCCAGAGCAGGGGCTGGAAGCCCCTGAGCTGGTTTGAACTGGGGTATGCACAGGGACACCAAATGTGCCCCCAGTGCAGGACTTCAAAGCACCGGAGAGTGCTCCCGCCCAGCCCCAATACACATCATCCTGTCTGGGGGAGGTGGTTACACCTCCCTTGGACAGGAAACCTATTGTCCAGGCCTCCCCTGCCGGAGTTTCAGTCAGCAGCAGGAGGCCAGACCCGTGTCTGTGGCAGCGGCATCCATTTTGTGATGCCAGGGCTCTGGAAAGAAGTTACCGGGTAGGCCGGTGTGTACATGTCTCTCCCTCTAGAAGGGTGGAATGCTACCCCCGCCACCAGAACTGGTGGGGGGTAGTATTCCAAGATGTTTGACACCAAACACGACATGTTTCCGTGCAGCCATCCCAAAGTTAGCATTTAACGCGAGGTTATAATGCGCTTAAGAGTATATGGTCAGGCTGCACTACAAACAGCATCAGAGAAGGGTCTCCAAATGCTGCAGAGGGGCCCTGCTCATGCAGGGGCACCCTCCCACATAAGAACCAAGCACTCTGCCTTCAGGATTGATAAGGCCTGCCATAGGAGTGACTTATAGGTTTATATGTGTGTATATATGTAGTGATATAGGTAACCTATATCACAGTAAGGGGTGCAGGCACCACCTTACCCAGGCTGCAATAGCAGACCTGTGGTGTCATTTTGGCTGGCCTTCCAGGGGTGGCATAATACATGCTTCAGCCCCTGGCAGTCCTCTGAGGTACCTATGCCCTGGGTACATAGTATACCATATACTAGGGACTTATAAGGGCACTCCAGATTCCAATCAGAGATGTGCCTAAGGCACATGGAAACCATTTTAGAGAGGAAGCAGCTAGGCTGGGGTTCTGATTAGCAGGGCGCCAGCCAGACTAAAGTCGAAAAACAGTGAAGCATCAGCAAAAAGTGGGGGTACCCATGTGAAGCAGATCCTACTCTCCTACACTAGCCAGGGGATAGCAGTCATGTTGCTTAAACTAAGGCAATCCTCTAAAACCTTACGGGAAAAGCTGGTCTCTGGAGTAGCCCGCAGTTTCAACAACAACAGTAGGGGATGCATTCTCGCTTGATCCTCTAAATAACCCAAACCGAGTTCAAGGTGTGAAATGAAATTTGGCATGGTTTTAGGAATGGCCAGTAGCCTATACAAAAATGTATTCTCTGCTACCTCCAAATTACCCAAACCAGCATAACATCATAGTCCTGCCCTATAAGTCGCAACTGAGAAGCATTTACTCCTATATAACAAAATCATCTTTCTTATTGACTTGTGGCTTAGCTTTTTTGGAAAGCCACAAATCGATTCACAAGACTTCACCATGTTCTGGGTTCTCTGGGTAATTAGCCTTTCCCATTTCAGATTGGTATCGAACAAAATATCCAAATAATTAAAATTAGATACCTTGACGATGGGGGCGGTTCCCGATGAGGTAATTTTCAGATCAAGTGTTTGTTGGGCCGCAGGTCAATATAAAAGTTTTCTGGTGATTGACTTTCAGATTTAGGTTACTCATGAAATCATTGAATGCATCTAACAGAGCCTGTAAACCATTAGCAGTATGGAGAAGAAAAACTGCGTCATCTGCGTATAAGAGGACGGGAGCTAGGCGAAGCCTGATTTTAGGAATATTTTTGGGCGTGAGGCCAAAGCCGAGTCTAGGGCATTGATGGACAAAATGTTTTTTTTAAAAAGTCAAAAACCGACCCTCCTCCCCCTTCTTGAAGCCCATATAGAATGAGTGCATTGCAATCACCGTTTTGGGTGTAGCACTTTCATGGTGGTATCCCAATGAAGGTGCTTGAGAAGATCTAATAAAGGAGGGTCGATACCTGCTCGCTCCATCTACTCCGATAGTTTCTCGCTGTCAATCAGGTCAAAGGCACAGGAGAGGTCCATAAATGCCATATATATGGCACCCCTCCTGGCTTTGACATTTTTCCCTAGTATTAAGGATAAGTGCTTGTTCGACAGTGCCTAGCCCTGGCTGAAACCCATATTGAGCTAATAGAAAGAAAGGTACCCCCTATATTATTTTAGGTCCTAGAGGAGGGGGAAGCAACAAGAAACTAAGAGAAACCTCTAAACCGACCTAAATCATTTATACAACTGGCCAATAAGGCTCATACATCAAACATATCCCCAAATTATCTTCTGGACCGAGATGAGTTCATAAAACTGTATTTATTGTTTATAAAAATATTTTTCTTTTTTAAAAATTCATTGCTGTAAACCGACATTAAACATAGAAAAACATACACCATAAATAACACTCCAATAACATCAATACTTCAGTACATTTTATGAGCCTAGCTTCATAAATGGCTTAATATGTCAGTTAGCCTAAATGAAACAGATAGTGCAATATCATAAAAAACAGATAAACAATACAAATACTGAAAAGGCAAATATAAAGATAAAGATAACCCCACACTCATCCATCAGACCTGCAATCATACCTATCAACTAACTCATCCGTACTATCATACATACAACACTAAAAGATAATGACAAAACAGTTCAGAACATATGCGGGATCCAATAAATCAGAATCGAGCCACTGATGGTATAACTACGTTGTGCAGATACGTCCCAACAGTTTCTTCTCTTGTGTGTGTCTCTGACAGGATTCCTGTATGTTAAATATAGGTCAACGTACGTTTCGGTGGAACCCTAATAAAACCACCTTCATCAGGACCAATATTGATTCGATTAATTTTCAAAATAGTGTTGGGTGGGGTAAATCTGAAAAAATGAGACACATTTAATGGTCAAACCGACAGATAAAGGGGATGAGAGAAAATTATTTTCAATAACATTTTTAAAGGTTACTCAATCCAAGTACTGCCCGCTAGAGAGAGGCAAATGTGATCTTATCGCAGCCATCCATAGGGTGTGATAGTTATCTCATGCATACCATAAATAAGATACCCTGACTGTCATGCTACTTGACATAATGAAATAACATTTTTTGTCTTAAAAGTGGCCAATTAGCCCAATGAGACAAAGAGGAACATCAAGTGATTCAACAATCAGAGTCCAAACAATAAAAGAGAGAAAAGACTTAACCAAATAAGCCCGTGATACAAGCAAAGATCTCCGAAATTGGAAAAGTGCCCAATAGGTAAAGAAATTTAGTGAAAAGGATTTTTTACAAGTGATTATAAAAATTAATAAAATATAAACCTGATTAGGTCTATCTATCTCCCAATAAATGGGAAGACAATAGGTCAAACTCCAAATGAGACCCTGTCTGTTATTATAACTATACGGATGTCAACCTGTTTCTATCTGAAAAGAAAGAAAAGAGCTGTAATTAGCGTCTATCCCTATGTATAAATCATATGCTATTAAACCCTAAAATTCAATGAGGCAATTATTAGGGTTCCACCGAAACGTACCTTGACCTATATTTAACATACGGGAATCCTGTCAGAGACACACACAAGAGAAGAAACTGTTGGGTCGTATCTGCACAACGTAGTTATACCATCAGTGGCTCGATTCTGATTTATTGGATCCCGCATATGTTCTGAACTGTTTTGTCATTATCTTTTAGTGTTGTATGTATGATAGTACGGATGAGTTAGTTGATAGGTATGATTGCAGGTCTGATGGATGAGTGTGGGGTTATCTTTATCTTTATATATGTCTTTTCAGTATTTGTATTGTTTATCTGTTTTTATGATATTGCACTGTCTGTTTCATTTAGGCTGAGGTATTAAGCCATGTATAAAGATAGGCTCATAAAATGTACTGAAGTATTGATATTATGGGAATGTTATTTATGGTGTATGTTTTTCTATGTTTAATGCCAATTTACAGCAATGAATTTTTGAAAAAGAAAAAATATTTTTATAAATAATAAATACAGTTTTATGAACTCATCTCGGTCCAGAAGATAATTTGGGGATATGTTTGATGTATGAGCCTTATTGGCCAGTTGTATAAATGATTTAGGTCGGTTTAGAGGTTTCTTTTAGTTTCTTGAAACCCATATTGATTCTCTGAAAAAAGGAATTAGCCTCCATCCAATCTTCCAATGTGCCCAAAATGTCAGGCTCTAAAATGTTGACTGAATAATCTAATAACGAAATAGGGTGGTAACAGGCTGGGAGGTTCCTATCTCCTTTCTTGAAGATCTGCACTGTTATTGACTCCTTCCAGGAGTCAATGGGACCACCCCTTCTAGCAGCTCATAGTACATTAGTTGTTAGGGGAGCCCAGATGGTGGGAGTTAGCCTAAACATGTCAATCAGGACCCCGTCAGGCCTAGTGCCTTCCCAGGCGCAGAACTCAAGATGAGTTTGAGAACATCTGCCATTTCGATGGAGACACTAAACCCAAGTTTGGCAGATGAAGAATGGACTAGAGAATCTGACGGAGGCGGCTGATCTAGCACAAGATTACCAGTGTCAAAAACTGGGGAGAAATGAGGCCTAATCATTTTCTGGGATATGACATACTATGCCTGAAGCTGGACATTCTGAAAAAAGGGGCGATTTACAATCTCCCAAAAAGCTCTTCAGTCTCTTAGCTGGGCTGCCACTTCCAGCTCTTCCCAGGCTTTGATTCTAACTTTGTGCTTTTTAATGTCTATTCCTTTCTGGCGGCCCTGATAGCACCTAAGTTGTGCGGGAGCATGTTTGGTGGCCTGTTTGAGGGCTTTAAGGGCGGTAGTGCAATGCGAGTTAAACCATGAATGAACTGGTTGTTCTTCAGTGTACAGCACTCCATTTACAGCAAGGACTACACTACATAATCCATACACATACTACACACATTCCTGTCCACCTCTTTGTTGCTTTGTCACTGTCACGCAGTGAGGCTGTACTAAGGCTTACTTTTAAACATCAATATGTGAATGATTCGTCGTCGATCACACAAGTTGTTTTCATGGAACAAGAGTGCAGTTTTCCACCAGTTATGTCATCTATTTATGTTTTAATTTACACTACAAAGTCTTCTACTGGTTGTCTCGGTGCTGAAAAAACAACAACACATACCCCTTATCAGACATAGAAATGTGAAAAGCATATTTATAATATTTCTAAGAAAAAGAAGTTGTTATGCTTGTTTTAAAACGTATGCTTTAAAATGACTCAAAGGGACAGCATTTTGGATATAAGTTGGGTTGTTACAGTAGGAGTGCTATTTTCACTGTCTAAGCAAAATGTGTTTGTATATTTTTTTAAGATACTTTGGTGGTGATTGTCAAATGAAAGAGCAGTAGCTTAAAAGTACAGCTATGTCTCACCAGCACCCCTTAGCCAGAATCACCCATTTAACAAAACACGTGGCCTCTCGGTAGTTCAGCCTCTTGAAAATGAAAATATTTCTTCATATTCACTTCCAACACAACCATACAATTAAGTCAATTCTCATTCCTCCTGCCTTAGAATCAAGGAAAAGAAAGGGGGCAGCGTTACCATCCTTCAGAGTTAATGGTACTAAACACACCCCATTCCCATCTACGCTGCACTCATATCCTGATCACTACCCTGTCCCCCATTCCCTATATGGCTCGTTGACCATCTATCAAGGTCGATAATATCGATAAATTTGCATCCAATGTGTCACCAACATTCCAGAATCACTAACTATATGATTGCTATTCTTACCTCCGCATCTAAGGACCTACCTTGCGCTAATTAGTTCATTCCAGTGCTTAATTTGTAAAAATATAAGTGCCAGGGCCCAAGGTATTCGACAACAGTCAGCATCACTCAAAACTCCTGTCATTGCTGCCAACTGGCAGTGCCAGCATTACGTACTGAGTATCACACTTGAACAAGTATGACTTTTTGCACTATCACAGGTCAAACAAAGCTCTAATTATTGCTTGGTTGTGCGAGTTTTATCATTATTTAATACTTTTATTTGCTAACCATGCATGCTGTGCTAAACAAAAGGTAGAGTGAGACTGCCACCATGTGGTGTACTCTCATAAACAAGTGCCTGTGTTTATAAATAAGTGCCGGTGCTGAGAACCGGCAAACACTGGCCCAAATTCAGCACTGGTTCATTCGAAGTAGTGGACACACTATTTTTGTCATGAGATATAACACATGCGAGATAGTGGGTTACATTAACCAAACTTGCAAGCTGGTTCAGCTTATTGCTGTTGGAGCTGTGGCAGGTATTGTCTCCCCTATCTTTTTGAGGCAGGCCCGTTCGCAACTTTTTTTAACTTAGAAATGAATGTAAAGTAAATAAGTATAACATGGCTGGCACAGCTCACTTTGTTAAATACAATTTTATTCCACCTTGGCAAAACACACTGCTGAAATTAGCCATGAGCCTACAACCCCATTCCCCAGGGGATGGCTCAGTGTCGCTTTACAAACTGGGGGGCATATTTAACATAATTTCATGCAGCACAACGCAGCAAGCCACCTTGCTGCGCTGCATGAAAGGGAAAGGGCAGTCGTATTTAACATCATATAGTGTATTCCTGTCCTTTTCTTGCACTGGTGCCCTTCAGGCAGCCTAGTGCAAATGCAGGCACCCTTGCACCATGGTGCAGAGGTGCCTGCGTTACAAGGACAATTGTTTTGTGCAGGAAGAGATACCTTCCAGCACAAAAACAAGGGCTACCTTCCTGCACAAAAACAATCTCTCAAGGCATTTTCCTCTTTCTATGTGTGCAGCAGGTTGCAGCACACATAGCAAGAGGAATTAATGGGTTACGCCATCCTCTGGGAGGCGTAAGGATTTCATGCAATCCCAAGTTTACAAACCTTTGTAAATCTGGGATTGCTTGAAATCCATGGGTGGATGCATGGGAACGCCTATGTCCCACCCATGGAAAGCCTGCAAGGATGAAATGTAATGCAATGCAGTGCAAGCCATTGCATTGCGTTGCATTTTGTTTTTAACAAAGTCATGCAAGGTGGCACAAATTGCCCCTTGCATGGCTTTGTAAATACCTACTAGCATTTTGCATCATGAAGTGCCACATAAGGGATGCAACCATGAAGCAAAATGTTAGTAAATCGGGCCCTGGTTGTACAACCTTTACGCAGATGGAGGCCTGCTCAGTTTGCCCCTAACACGCTCATTTGGAGTGGAGTCGTAAAGGTAGGAAGGTGCTCTGGTCAGGTTACTGAAAGAAGCCAACAAGTATGAACAAAGCCAAGGGGTCTGGCTTTTCGGCAAGGAACGTCTTTGGAAGTAGTTCAAGATCTGCATATGTGTTTACTAGCTGCCTAGAACGAAACCTCATAATAAAACAACATTGTGTGCCACATCATTATGGAAGCTTGGAAATGCCCAGCTTCAGAACAGACTCCATTAGCAGAGCTAAGGTGTACCCTGACATGAATTTTATGAAAAGTATTCAGAAGACAAAATTAATAAAATTTCATAAATCAGAAAATAAAATATCATGTCAGTATGGTAAATACATCAAAGAATTCACACAGGCTTTAAGTTAGAGCCATGCCGCATCCGCAGTCTATCAGAAGGACTACTTGATGCCAAAATGTAATGGAAACTGAAGTGAGTCAATGTAACCATCCACGAAATGCCACACATTTGGTGGACTGCCCAACCAAGCAATGCCAATCCATGGAAAAAAGCAAAAAGTTAATGGCTATAGGGGGCTGATCCAAAGCCTACTACTTTCTCTGTACTACTTAATATTGTACTGTTTTGAAGAATTGTTGAGTCTCTCCAAGCTGCTAGAACTTTCTGTAGTGAGACCTAAAAAGTGAGTCGCAGAATGCTATAATCATTGCCAGCAGCTCATAATCACTCTGCGCTAAAAACACATTTTTTGCTCAATAAACATTTATTCCTTTCCAACTGATTATCAGTTATGTGGTCATATTGCTATGCAGCACTGTTATTGCTACAAACAAATGAATTGTTGACATTTAACTAGTGTAGAGTTCACCAGGTCTGTTATTTGCACTTGCTGCGCAACATTTTTTTTAAATCAATAGTTTGTGCTTAGCACAATCTAGCCACAGAATCAACGGAAAACTTTGAAGATAACAAAAAATGGAGCAAGGAACAATGATGATAAAAGAGCCACTCTCCGGTGGAGACCGGAGCATGTTAAATGCACAGACAAAGGGGCATATTCTCAAGGACTTATCGCCGATTTATCGACACTTAAGCGGCGCAAAAGTGGCAATAGATTTATCGCCCTATTCCCAAGCTGGTGCAAACTGTCGATATCGTCAGTTTTCCAGCGATAGCTGCAGCAAAAAACATCGCCACGGATGAGAGCGACAACTAACGCTAATGATATGCAGAGTAGGCGGTCCCGTTCAAAAACACACGAAAAAACCACTTCGCGATATTCTCAACGATCAGCCAGATCGGGGATGCGATCCAAAAACAGGCGATAAGGCACATTAGCAGCAGGCATTTAACACCTGCCTTCTACTGGTGTTAAGCAGGACGACAACCTGCAGTATAAAAGGGAGCCCAGCCCAGAGCCACATCTGAAGACCAACACATGTCATGGAGCTACTGATCATGCAGCTCGGAGATCCAAGAGGGCCACAACACCCACCGCCACCACCCCCAGGCCCCCCCCGGACCACCCCCCCTCCCGGACTACCACAGACGCAGCGCAGAACAAGACAGCGGACCTTCCGAAAATGCACCAGCCTCACAGACTTAACGCCAGAGGATGTCATTGCCCACTACAGGCTCAAAAGGACAACCATCCTCCGCATCCTGACTCCTGACCCACATTGCCCACAGGCTGACGGTACCAACACAGTGGACAACCAACATCCCTCCGCAGACAAAGCTGCTGGCTGTGCTGCACCTGTTTGCCTCTGGTACCTTCCAACCAACAACTGCCAGAGTCGGAGGAGTCTCACAGCCAGCCCTATCAAAGTTCCTCACACCTGTCTTGGATGCCATCATCAGCTTGGTCCCCCAGCACCTTCACTTCCCCCACACTGCGCAGGAACAGCTGGAGACCAAGCAATGCTTCTACACCATAGCTGGCTTCCCGCACGTGTTGGGGGCAATTGACTGCACACATGTACTACTTGTGCCCCCTGCCGACACTGCACACAATTACCGCAACAGAAAGCACACGCATTCCATCAATGTGCAGGCAATAGTGGACCACCGGGGACTCTTCACCAACGTCGTCGCCAACTACCCAGGCAGTGTGCATGATTCCTACATCTTCCTACAGTCCATCATCAACCAGCTCTTCCAGGATGGCACCTATGGAAATGCACTGCTCGTTGGTAAGTACCAAATGAACATACCACACACCTCAACTCCACAATCATGCAACTCACAACTGTGGGAATGCACACGTCACAAAATCACATACAATATGCCAAACAACACGCCCACCTACCAGACATGACAACACAAGTAACTGTGGTAACCGTGGCCAGCCATGTAGATAAACCATCCACGTCATGGCACCTCTGCCACACAATTGCAGAATGTGGGGAGAGGTGGGAACCAAGTCTGTGCGAAGGAGGCAAGTGACCCATGAATAAGAATGTACACAATGCCAAGTGTGGCGGTGATGTGCTGGACAGACTTCAGTATGCAGAGCACAGACATGTCCATGTGGACATATACTGCTGGTGTTTGTAGTGTTGTGGACAGTGGACGCAACCATGTCACCTCAGGCAGTGGGGAAGACCTTGTACATGTAGCTATGTCGTCCCCCCCTGTAAGCGTAAGCAGAGTGGGCTGGGCCAGCGTACGCCAGTCCAGCGTAGCAGTGGGAATAAATAGCCCGGGGCTCTGGGCGTGGTTCACTTCCGGGATGGCCACCAAAGTAAATACTGCGTGTGTCTCTGTGTCCGCCATATCCTGACCATAGGCCTACACACACGTGGCCGACCACCTTTTACGGCCAATATCACAGTGTCGTTGTCAGGCTTGTGGACATGCGCAGACAGTCATGACAATGGTGTGTCTTAGGAGTGCAAGTGATGCAACCGCGCAGCGCACACAAGTAAATAGGCTCGGGGGGAGTGAGGAGCAGCTGTGAGGCAACGTAATACACATGGATGCTGCTCATTTGCCACAAGCAATACATGTCAAACATGAATCCCAAAGTCGCACACATCACACACCACTAAACTAATAAGCCTGCCAACACAGAATGCAGAACCACCGATTGACACATATCTCTCTCCCCTGTCACAGGTAATCAAGGATATGCACTCTGCCCGTGGATGATGACACCCCTCCAAGACACGAACACCCAGGCCGAGAGGCAGTACAATGCGGCCCACAAACGCACCAGGGGCATTGTGGACCCCTCATTTGGCGTGTTAAAGTCATGTTTCAGGTGCCTGGACATCACAGGTGGAAGACTCCTGTACAGCCCGGAAATAGTGTGCAAGATGATCATTGCATGTTGTGTGTTGCACAACATATGTGTACGCACCAATGCCCCATGGATCCAAGTGCCAGATGCACCGGACGATGATGATGAAGATGAGGCAGGTGGACCACACCCCAGTGCAGCTGCAGCAGGATTAGCCCGAAGGAACGGAATCATTAACAATGTCTTCACATGAGCACGTCACATTGTGACTGTCCTTAGCAATCATGGGACAGGACAAAATGACCACAGGCACAGCATGTGCAAATAAATTCATTCCAAAACACATTCCCTGTGTGCATGTCACTCATCTGCATAAGCACATCACTCTGACAAGTGTAAGTGCAACATTTAGTGCTAACAATCTCACAAATGGCAATTAGATGGTGGGTGTGTCACCTCTGTACAGAGAGGCTGTTTAGGGTGTCACGTATTCAAAATGCCATATCAGGGTGTCAAAGATGGTACGTAATCCCACTCAGCAGCGTATCACATGTGTCCAAATTCATGACATAAAGTCGGTCATTTGTGACCAAGAAAAGACAACAGGGCGTCTTTTGGGGTCAAATATGTACCACCATGATGCAGAGAGTTGCACCCTGTGACTCAGGTCCCACAACATTAGCAACATGGACGTGAGGGGGAATCACTGCCCCTACATTCTTCCATACTTTCATACTTGATTGAACATAGACATGACACATCTGTGTGAATTTGAATGTTTTATTCACATTCAGTGGAGTGTTGAAGCTGGAGCAGTACAGGGCCATGCAAACCCCACTTTACATTGTTGCCCCGTGGAGGGCCAGCCAGAGTCCTTTAGGGAATGACAAGTTCATCGGAAGAGGAAGAGTTCAGTCCGCAGTCTGATTGCTGTGTCATTGGTAACCAAACAGAATATGGCATTCCATGTCGAGGAACAAGGTGAGTGTCGCAGAGTGTATAGGGGGACAGTGGAAGGTGATGATGCAGAGGGCAGAACCAAGCAGAAACAGGCCATATGGCGGAGATGAATGCTACCGCTTCCTTCTTACCACTAAGGCAGACTCATCCGCATCTTTGTCCTCTGATGTTTCATGTGCCTCACATGTGGGTGGTGTTGTTTTGTCTGCATCACTGTGTGTCACTGACACATCAGGGGGCGGAGATGTGGATGTAGAAGCAGCATTCATCGGCGCCAGGCCTTGTGGCGGCAATGCCATGATTAGGGACTGTAAGTGGTCCCTGATGGCACTTAGACACCCACGTATGGCATCTAGTTTGGCTGCCATGAGGTCGAACCCCACCCGCACCTGATCAGCCATCTTCTCCTGGCACCCTAACACACGGCGTTGGAAGGCCATGTGTTGTTCGTGGGGGTCTTGGGAGTCAGGTGTGGTGGTGGGTGCTTCCTGCTGTGTGGTCTGTGCAGGGGGTGAGGTCTCCTCGATGCAGCTGGGCTGCCCTGCTCCTGGAGGTGAGGTGCCGAAGCTGTCGATGAGCTCTTGGAGGGCGTCGGTGTCGAAGGTGTGGAGGTCCTCTTCGTCATCAGTGAAGAGATGTGCGGTCTGCTCTGCAGGAGGTGTTGATTCTCCCTCTGCAATGTGAAGGGGAGATGCAGTTTAACATTGTGTTCACATGTATGTTGACGCATTGTACAAGTTTACATACAGACTGCATGACAATGTACATTGTGACTGTTTGGGAGGAGCTGCCTATTTGATGCGGGACAGTGGAAATTTCGACAACATCACAGATGTGTGTTTGTACTTGTACATTATCATCTCACATTTCCCTGCTATGCCAAATGTGATTGGCCAGTTTCTACACACAAGCCGCACCAGTTGTGTCCTCTGTTCTGTAGTGAACGTGTTGCAGTTTGTACCACATTGTTGTCAATGTTGATGTGCTCTGAATGTTATGTGTGTGTGCTGCATTTTGGGTGAGTCGCCCCTGCAGCTCTGATTTTGCTGCCCCTTATCCCTTTCAGGCGGTATGCCTTTGACTTCTGTGCTTTTACAGTGCTGAGATGTTGCATACTTGGGTAAATTGGGCTCTTGGTGGGAGTTGGGACTCTTGGGCATGGTTTGTCCGCAGATGTGTTGTTGACGTCAGGGGTTGTTTGTGCACGTGGATGTGTCAGAGTGTGACCTGCTCCTTTACGGATGTGGTCCACACTCAGCAACCTCAGTGTCGTGGCGTGCAACATGTCATGATCTATTGACTGCAGCCATGCTATTCGTCATGCAGTGTCACTTGCATTGTCAGTGTGGCTCACAGACACGCCGCTTTGCTGGGTTTGGCACATGTGCATGGGTTGGTTGTGAGATTGGGGATGTGTGGGAAGGGCCCCCTCTGGGCACATAGTCGACGGGGGCCTACTTGCTGTTTCTAGGTGTGCTGCAGTGTGCCAAGGGGATCAGGGACATGATCCAGAGTCATTGTGGGTGAGCACTGTGCTATACTTAATTGTGCATGTGTGACATTGTGCCCATCTCCCCCCGTCCCCCCAGTCCCTGGTCGTTACTCACCCTGTTGCTGTTGTGTCAGGTCATGTTGAGCAGTGTCCGGTCCCCCTACTCCTGCCACCGTCTCCCCACTGATGACTGTGGACACCTTTTCCTCCATCTCATCCAGCTCCTCCTGTGGCGCTGGACTCCCACCTCCAGTCTGCATTGCTGCCGAGTTTCTGCTTGGTTTTGCGGTTCACTTCATTCCAGCGCCTCTTGAGCTCTTCCATTGTCCTCCTCAGCACTCCGACTGCATTCACCTTGTCCAGGATGGACTGCCATATTCCATTTTTTGTTGCCAATGACACAGTGGAGGTGACAAACAGTTGTTGATGGTGTTCTACCACCTCCGTTATCAGGATCCTGTTTTCCTGCGGACTGAACCGCGTCTTCCTCTTCTTCTTCTCCTTGCCCTTCCCTGACCCCGAGGTCCCAGGCTGGTCCTCCGTGGGGCTTGTGGGGTTCTGGTTGTCCTCTGTACTTGCTCCGGCTGCCTCCATTGTGCTTCGCAGTTGTTTTGGTTTTGTTTGTGGGTTTTTTTTCTGCTTTTATAGTGATTTTTCCCGCCTGACGTGTGTGAATTGCAGGCCTGGCGCAGCTTATCGCTGATTTTTTTATCACGGTTGGGCCCATCGCCACTTTTTTCACGTTCGGCTTTAGATTTTTATCGCCGTCCCGGTAATTTTATCGCAGACATTTGACGTGTTATCGGGAAACTATCGCATGTTACCGCCGTGTTGGGAATACGACGTTAACACAGAGTTATTTTCCCGCGATAGACGGCGATATGAAAATTTGCGTTAACCTATTTTGGCGATGATTATCGCACGTTCTTGAGAATATCCCCCAAAATCTTTCTGAATAGGGGCATGTATAAAAATCCAGTCCAATCCAAGAAAGGAGAAACATAGCACGTTCAAGGATTTCTGGTGCTGGGCAGCATTGGAATAGGCTGATCTTTTGAGAAAGTGTTATTTTATTTATGCATTTTTCTATAGCGCGAACTTTACCCAGAGGTGTCAGAGTGCTTTACAATAGAGAGACGTAAATTTCATAAGGAAAGAGAGTAGCATGGAAGTAGGTACAACTACTTATAGGTGCTCGTGGTAAAAGTTAAACATTAACAAGTTACATATACATTCAAAATGATAAATTATGAAAAGGTGGCGCGAGAGGAGTAAGTTACAAGAAGGGTAAGTTGCAAATTAACAAGTTACAGATACATTAAAGATAATAAAATATGAAAAGGTGACACGCATATGGTAATACAAGTACAAAATGCTTATTTACAAGATTGAGCACTCATGAGTATCGTGTGGCAGTCAGGGTCATGCCCTGGGAAGAGAAGGATTAATCATAGAAGTGTCTTTGGAAGAGAAGAGTTTTAAGATCTGCTTTGAAAGTCCAGAAGGAGGCAGTGGTCTGAAGGATTGGAGGTAGCGAATTCCAAATTCTAGTCGCATTACCTGAGAAGAATTGCACCATAAGTCTTTCCCTTTTGAAAGTTGGGGGTTGGAGCATTACATTTTCAGCATTCCGTGAAGGTTTGGAGCCACCTGATATTTTGAGTTTGTTGACCAAGTAGCGAGGGGTGGAAGTGTGTGCATGGCTTTGTGGGTGATGCAGGCTGTCTTGAACATTGACCTAGCTTCAATGTGAAGCCAGCAAAGAGACATCAGTATGGGTGTATTATAATAATTTCTTTTGGCCCCATAGATGAAACGTGCCGCTGAATGGAGATTGGATTTTAGGGGGGATAGGTGCGATTTGCGGAGGCCAGCAAGGAGAGAATTGTAATAGTCCAGTCTGGAGAGAACCAAAGAATGGACCAGGGTTTTCAGGACTTGCTCAGGAATGAAACGCATACTCCACCAGAGAAGGTGCAGTTGGTAGCATGCATTCTTGGTCATGGTGATGATTTGTTGGATGTTGGAAGTTGGATGTAAACCAGGAGAAAGCATGTTTTCTGGTTATCTTTTAGTTTGTTTGTTTTTTAGCTTTCATTCTATCCAAAATAAGATAGGTTTGTTTCTGATAGATCTGACGCCATTGCTGACAAAATGTTTGCCCTTGGTTTTCTCTTGCCCTTCTATGTCCTAAGTGATTAGATTTGGAGGCAGGCCAACAAATATTTAATACTGTGCATGCATTCGAAGGCAACCATTGAAGTTTGCCCAAGACGTAAGTTATGTGGGCAGGCTCTCAGGCTCCATTTTTGGGTGTCCTGTCTAGCATGAAGAATAATACTCACATGGGCCAGAGAAGACTTTGGAATTCTTTACAATATTTCTACCTCGTGCTTTACTTCATTTATTGCTGTCTGGACTTTAAAACCAGAGGTAATACCACATCTACAACACATTGAGACATAATTACTGCACTGCAGATTTACCTCAGGGTTTTCTGCTCACCTCTGCATGAAGGTCCCAGTCTAACGCTAATAAAACCGAGTCTGAAGCATCTCTAGCTAAACCGGGCTCCACGTAAACGTTATCTTCTTTGAAAGTCACTAGTCTACCTCTTTGAGTCAAGAAAGCAAAACCTTTCAGTAGATCCACCTCCTTAGAATATCCATGCTCAGCCAGGGTTCAGCTACTTGAATCCTTTCAGCAAATACAATTTTAAATTAGTGTTTGCCATTTTTTCGATGCCAGTATAAGTATGAAAGTGGACATCTGCAACATCCTGTGATTTCTGCTAAGGTAACCTATTGATCGCAGTTTGGTGGTTTTCTATCTGGTTGTCTTCTGACTTAGTCCTGCTCTCTGTCGCCTTGTTTACTTTATGTTAGGGCTCTTGGGTACCCAGATATAGGTGCCTGAAAGAAACACAAGTTCATAGAAATCCCCTGCAATTATGGGAAAGCCTTAGCATTGATTAAAATATTCACTCTGAATTTATCAGTGATACTTTTTTCAGCACAGTTTACTGATTGGACCCAATTACTACTGGAACCCAAGAGGCACTGACAAGACATCTGATTTATGTTTATACCACTGCCACTCCAACATTAGTTGATCAAAAGATGGTTGAGCAGGAGTAGGCCTACACCAAGCTAGGACTCACGTGGGGAAGGAGTATAACATTTAAGACAATAGAAAGAATCTGGAGCAGAAGAGATTCACAATGGACGGAGGGGTTCAGCTTCATCAAAGATCAGATATGAAAAGAAATAAGAGGAGGTAGTGTAAAAGTAACGATGTTGGTGATGATAGAGGAATGCAAAAAGAACAATTGATGGATGGAATGCTGAAAAATGTCAAACATTCACCTCCAGTACAGAGATCTGGGGCTAAATCCATTGTTTTTTGCTCACTAAGCCACTCCAGTTTGGACCCAGTAATATGCAAATCAGTCTTGATCCTGCTCCCCATGGGAACGGTCCAGCCCGAAATGCCAGGCCAGGTCCTCCCTGGACCAGAAACAAGCAGCCTGGGACTGGTTTCAGGGTATCACCCCTCATCAGCCAGGCTAGCTTGACTCCAGTGGTATGGAGAGCACGGGACTCACGTCTGGGCATACCCATCCCACTCGGGGTGACAAATGCAAAAGGTTAAATTGATACACAGAATGCTGAACAATGTCAAACATTTTCCCCCAGTACAGACATCTGGGCCTAAATCGATAATTTTTTGCTAACCATGCCATTCCAGTTTGGACACAGCCATATGCAAATCAGTCTTGACCCTGCTTCCTGAACTTCCGGGCCATGTCCTCCTGGACCGGAAACAAGCATCCTGGGACCGGGGGCCCCAGGCTAGCTTGACTCCAGTGGCATGGTGAGCACGGGGCCCACGTCTGGGCATACCTATCCCACTTGGGGTGAGAAATGCAAAAAGAACAATGACAGAGGACAACGTTTTACCTAAGTCATACTATGAAAAATTAAGATTTGGTGGTGTGTTGGTGTTGACGCTCTCGGAAAGAATATGTAACAGGAAGAGGTAAGTTAACAGAGTATTGTGAGGCTCTTCAGAGCAAAAATTAGAGCTATCAGAAGAAAGAAACATTAGGTCAGTGGCATCTGTGTGTGGCTGAAGGTGGAAGAACATTGGATCATAGAGGAAATACTACACCCATAATAGAGAATCTCACAAGACAGGTGAATTCAAGTAAATATCCCATAAATGACTAAAAGAGCAGGACATTGGGAATCTCAGAAATCAGATCTCCTATGCTGGTATTGAATGAGCTTACAGGTCTGGAGGGCTCTAAGAAGTCAAGATACTTGCATGTGTAGATTCCAAAGAAGAGGCTTAGGGGAAGAATCACAATGTTACAGAGAGACAGCAAGAGCTAGAAACAATATCTCGCCATATCAATAACTAAAGGCTATGAAGAATGAGCAGAAGAGATGGAAAGAAAAAGCTGAAGAATTGGCCAATGGAAGCCAAGTTGCAGTTAGTGTAATAGCTGTTTTGTGACTCAGAAGGCACACAATGGGAGAGAGAAATCAGAGAGAGGGCAGAGTCACCTGATGAGTGACAGCAAAGAATGTGAGCAAAGGGGTGTGCACCCTGAATATCGAAGACAGAATATCATGGCACGAAATATCAAGGACAAAATATTGAAACAGAAATATCAATAGGTAAGTAAGTATAGATTTTCTACCTCCACATATGCTCACCTACAGGATATATCAATTTTCAATGTACATAGATGAGGAGTTAGGAATAGTAAATCTATACCTCCTCTACATGCACTTACCTTTGAATATTTTGGTACTCGATATTTCATCTACAATTTTCTTATATCAAGATATTTCTATGTTTGATATGCAATAGTAAAATCGAGAAAAGGCACAGATGCAGGGTCACAGAAAGGTGCAAGGGACAGAGACACTAAGGAATGCTAGAACATGTGGAAACTGGTGATAGTGGGCACTCTTGAATAAATAGAAGATTAACAACTGAGAAAAATCAGTCAATCAATTTGTATAGGGGTCTTGTAAATTTTTACATTTATTTCGTTTTTGTTTCCATTAACAGTTTGAAAAGGACATTTTAAACATCACTCTTTCTTTGATGGATAAGAATTCTACGACTGACCACGTGCTTCGGAGGGATCCAGGATACATTGGGCGTGTATTTAGTGCTCTGGTAAGTGATGCACACTCATGAATCAACTTGTGGACAGCTAGGGCTCGGTGCACTGATTTGCAATTTGGTTGGTTTCAGTTGAATTCGTCTGACCTCATAATGTGAAGTAGGGGTGAGAGTAACTCGTATGATTTGTTGTAGGGTAATCACGTAAAATTACAGCAAAATTACGCAAGATTACATGGAATTATGCAACGATCGTAATCCTGCATTTACAGCTATGTTCCTAGCGTAAAATGCACCCTTGTGTCAAAGATGGACCTGAGGATGCATTTTGCACTAAGAAAATAGGGCTAAATGCAACAGAACAGAAACAGCAACAGCCAACAGACGGTTGCCGTCTGTTCGTGTTCTTTTGGGTAGGCATTTTTGCCTGAAATTATGCAAAATTACTCAAATGGACATCATCATGTAATTTGCAATAAATTAGCATCACCTGAGTAATGTGAAATTACCCTCATTATTCCGGCATAATCAAATTTCGCCCAGGCCTAATGGGGAGACCCTGAGTGTATCGTTGGAGCAAACAGATATTTGTTTAATTTTTGTTTAAGTTAAAACTTAGGAAACTAGTTTGTTCACATCCCTGCTTTCTATGCACAGCAAAAAGAGAGCTAAAAAACATTGCAATTTTTTTTAAATAGTGCCAAGTGATTTAAACACATTAATGCTCTAGTAACAGTACCAAAAAGCAACAATTATTTTCTTGTTAAGGTTTGGCATTCACTCATAGATCCAAGCGAACCAGTACCTTACAATATAGACGTGAGGCGCATCCTCATTAAACATGCAATTATGTCACACAAAGGTAGTCTTTGTACGACCTTAGATGAATAAAGGCTGAAAGGATCCACCAGGATTTGAACAGGTGACCATGACATCAAATATAGGTACCTTGAGCGGATACATTAGTGCACTGAGTCAAAGGACCTGGCTTAACAATGTTTTTTCCTTTTAAACACCAGTGCCAGGTATATAAGCGAAATCCAACCAATCAATGCTTCCCATTCAACATAGATTCAGGGAATACAACCGCGTGTTTCTTCAATAAGTTACCCAACCAAGGCCGTCAAAAGTAGCCAGTGGCAGCAGTTTTTAACCCTGACTTGCCGTTTCGTACTCCTTGAGCTGGCCTTGCTATCCCCGACCTCAGGGGTCATGCAGGCAGCAGGTAGAACTGCAAGAAAACAGGGTTAGTATAGCCATGCTTGGTCTTTGTAGTTTCTGCTCCTTGCTTTGCCCCTACCTCCTTAGCAGCAAATAGATGACTGTTGATGGGCTAAGGTTACATTAACCAATGATATCAGAGAAGAGTCAAATGGTTTCTGATGTCATTCCTTCCACTCTTGCCAATTAGGTAAAAAAGTTTCAGTAACTCTTCATGAAAGTAAAGCCTTCCATTTATAATCTTGAGCTTGTTAAATTCCCCTACTCTCTTATGATATTTGTCTAAATGTATCTTCTCCAGGTTAACAGCAATGATGACACTGGAGTGTTGATAGGAAACTGGAGCGGTAACTACACAAAAGAAGAAAGTCCATCCAGGTGGAACGGAAGCGTGGAGATACTCAGAAAGTTTGCTTCAACCGGACCAGTTCGATATGGGCAGTGCTGGGTCTTCGCTGGGGTGATGTGCACAGGTACTGTGGAGTGGACTACAAGCAGACCAGCTTATGGAAGGGGTGTCCTTATGTGCTTCTACTCAGTATGTTGATACTGTGTATTGAACAAATGTCTTAGGGTTGGTGTGTCAGTTACCCAATGAAACATTGAGTATTGATTGAAAGCATTGTGGTTAGAACAGGCGCAATGGCCCAGTTACTTAACAGTAATCTACATTACTCGGAGCCCAAGGCTTGCCTTTTTCATAAGATGATGAGGAGTGTGACGAGAAAGGCAGATGATCACATAACTTTATACAAAATGGTGATGGAATTCCAATTGGGCAACTGTTAGAAACAAACAAATCACCCTACTGTAACATACTTGATACACATCATACGATGGAAGTATTAGGATAACAATGCTTCATTTTACGTTTTTATATATTGTTGCCAGTATTGCTTATGGTTTCAGTCGGTTTTCCACCAAAGGCTTCTTTTTCCCCTTCATCTGTTTCACTTAAGCACCACAAGTTTGACTTGGTGATATGTGTGTCCTCTTCCAGCTCCCCGGTCCATCGGTCTTTGTTAGATTACTTTGGTTTTGAGGTCTTAGTGGTGAAGGGAGGATTTAAGGTGCAAATTTATGATGTATCAAAATATTTCCAAACTACTAAATAATAGCTATAAGAAGAGGGTCATTTAGAATTTCATCTATTGCTGAAGTGAGGGAGGAGAGTCTGGCAGTCTTCTTATCAGGCATACTTCTTCTTCAAGGCATTTTACGAACTCAGTCATTTCCAAGAGCTACAACTGTGCTATGAAGTGTTGCCTGTGAACCAGCATTCCATCAGTTCTTCAGCATCCTATTGCTGACGAAGGACAAATCTGGTAAAGGCCACTGAAAAGCATGGGGCAGATTTACAAGCCCCTTACGCCACTTTTGCGTCACTTTTAACATGGGAAAAGTGACGCAAAAAAGGCGCAAGGGGCTTGTAAATCTGCCCCCATGTCTCTACCGGTATGCCACCAAATCTGCTGACTTGTTCTGAATATTACGGAAATGGCAGCCAATGTTTTAGGATTGATAACAGCTGAGAAATGTCCTGAATATTTCAATATTTGTTCTAAATCATGACCAACTACTTTAGTTCATGATAAAGTCGTCTACTTACTTGATTTTTTTTTACCTGTATTGATTTATTTATTCTGGACTACACACACAGTGAATGCAACATCTTTAAGTTTTTTACACCTGTTTTTCATATTTTTTTTTTTTGTTTTTTGTTTATCATATTTAATTTGTTTTGTCTTTGCTTTAATGCTGTTCAACATTTGACTGGAATGAATTCTTATGGTTTGACTCAAAGCGTCATATACTATGGACTCTTAAATATCTGAATTAAGCATAATCAGTTGTGTGAATGATCCCTTGTTGGCCATTTACTTCAGTTCATTCTCTTAGCCAAACTCACAAGGGGTTACTGGGTTGCCCTTACTTTGTAACATAGGATCATAAATGATTGTAGCACAAACACAGGTGGCAATACCACTTGTGCTGTCTCAGCACTCTGCCTTTTGCAAATGATTTAGATTTGCAGAATAAATCAGATGGGCTAGCAAAGGCAGCCCAAGGAATTAAACAGGGAGTACAAAGGGAAGATAGCCATTTGAGAGGCCATTCGTTCGTAGAGACTTACTTTCTGGACCCTTTGCTAATACATGGCCTGTTGGTGTTTTTTCTCTCTTTCCTGCTCTACTTTCTTCAAGTAGAATAATGATGTAGCTCAGAGCAGAAGGCGCATGCCATCTTAATGCATGGGCATGCTGGGCAGTTGCCCGGGGGGCCCACAAGCATAGGGGCCCCATGCTATGTTTTTTTGTATGTCAAAACACTGATTTTGTTGGAGGTACCAATAAATGTAAATAGGCAGGGCCCTGGTGCATTGCTTTGCCCAGGGGCTTATAATGCTGTTAAGACTGCCCTGCCTGCTTGGATATATATATATGTCCCCCTACCAGAGATTGTCCTGCTCTTTTGCTTGCCAAGCCCTGGAATTGAGTAGGTGGTGTCACAATGAAGACTTTGAAAGCAGCAACGGTCCATGCAGGTAAGAAAGGTGGGGCGGTAGGGCCGGCTGGGGGTCGGGGGGGATTTCGACAGACGACCATGAGGCCCTACCGCCCCACCGCTCTTACCTACATGGGCCGCAGCTGTTTGAAAGGCAATGCCATGTATGGTATGAGAACTCTTACATCTCTTTTTGAGCTCCTAACAGATTTAGGGCCAGATGTAGGAAGCCAAATAGCGATCGCAAATGCCGAAATTCGCAAAATTGATTTTACCTACATCTGGCCCTAAGTCCTTCTAAAGCAGAATGACTTCCTGCTCCAAAGATTCCTATTTTAGACTCATGGCCCTAGCAGGTTAACACCCTAGCATGATTTTTTGACATGAGGTTTGCTACTTGTGCCCATGAACCTGGGGAGAAGAGGGGGCTCTTGGTATCTACCCTGACCCAAGTGCCCAAAGCTGGTAAGCTGCCTATTCAGGAGAGGCTCAGAAAAGGCCGCCAGACCATTGCCCGGAAAGTATAGGGCCTGGTAATGACCTTCCCATACCACCAAAGAGCTGCCCTTTAACAGTGCCGAGTTGTGAGAGTACACTGTGGTGTATTGTGGTGCACTGTGGTGACTGAAATAGTAAGTAAATGATTCATTTACTGATTAAAAACTCAGGGTGCATGTTAGTTTGACACTATACACTGCAGAGGCCAGGATACGAATGCACTGAGAAACTCTTAGGATGCTTAACACCAGGAATAATATTGCTATGTTGATAACTCTTGCAAGCACACTAGTCATCAAGTTGAGTATCACTAACGTGGAGGAAATGCTTGATTCAACAGTGTGGCACAATCATTCTCAAAATCATAATGTACTGAGCAAGTTGCAAATTGATTGACATCAGGGCCACTGGAATTGTACGGTTTTGCAGCTGTGGCATTTTCTGCATAATTATCGTTTTGCCACATTTGCCACATCTGCTGCTTAATCTGCAGGTTTCAACAGAAAATGTTGTTTCTAGCTCAAACGGATCAAACGTTAATAAAAATGTGGCGTCACTTGTTGCTCCGCAGTGAGGCAAGGTTGATTTGCCACCTTACTGTTGCTTTTTGCTATATTTGGGTGGTGCACCATGGTACTAATAAGGTGGAACATATGCCCAGACAGTGGTAAGAAGTGTAAAATGACAAAATAATGAAGTAGAAGTATCACAAAATGTGGCGCAGTATGCCACATAATGTGCCTTTTCTTGCCGCATAATTTAGTCAACCCTGCCTCATAATTTAGTCCTCGCCATCTGCATAATTCCAGTGTCTCTGATTGACAATACAAGTCCAGACATTTTGCCTTATATCAAGTTGTGCTCCACTAACTTTTAGCATATCTGTCTACAAGATATATTTAAGGGTACCTTGCTAGTATGGGAGATAAAAAAAGAATGGGAATTTGTTTCAGATTTCTAAGCAATTCTATTTTTACGTTTTTTAAATTTCTTTGTTCTGTGTTTTCCTTAGCTCTCAGGTGCCTCGGAATCCCAACTCGTGTGATTACAAATTTCAACTCTGCCCACGACACAAACAACAACCTGAGTATTGATGAATTTTATGACATCGCGGGGAAATACATAGGCAGCCCTGACAGCGTATGGTAATGTCAGCAACTATTTGTCTCTATGAGTATTAGAGTAAAAATGTAATCTATCTCTCAAGTAGCAGCTTTTCTGTGAAAAAGCTAATTAGGGAATAGAAGTTGGTCTCTGAAACTATCAATATTTCACAAGTGATATGTTAGTGAAATACAGAACTCGGCTAAAATGTCTTTGTTGCTTAACAACTGATGTATGGTACAGTCATCTGCTATACAATGTTCTGAATTCTATATGCATGTATTTACCCCTACTTATGGAGAGCAAACCTAGCTAAAATGCAATAGAGCAATGGACAAGCGATGGCCAACAAGCGTAAACCCTCCTTCAATACAAGAATTTTAGCAACTCCAGGCAAAATATTTTTTCTGTTTGGGCTATCACTTTCATCCCAGTAACAAGCCTTTTGTTCAATATGGTGATCTCTTGCGCCGTTTTTCAGTGATCGAGTAACGCAGATATAGCTATAAACAATACTTCCTAAATTACAACTTGCCACATCATTTACCATTAAATGGGTTATCCAGTGAAAAGTGGAACGATAGGGTAAGAAATCTAGTCAGAAATCATCAAAGGGGCATTCTGATACTCTTATTACTGGTGAATATTGGTGACGCAAGACTTGATAAGAACTAGACTTCTTCTTTTCACCTGATGATCCCTTTAAAGTCTATGGGGCAGATTTACAAGAAAGTGATACATCTGTACAGATGCGTCACTTTCCCTGCGCCACCCTTAGAAACACTTGCGCCACCATAGATGCGCCGTATTTACAATACGGCGCACTATGGCGCAAGGATTGACAGATGCGTCAGAAATTATGACGCATCTGTTGGCGGAAAAGTCACGCATTGCTGGAGTCGTGTCGCAAGCACGACGCAACTCCAGCAATGCGTGTTGAGGCCTATTCCCACTACACTGCGTCACTACTTACGCCTGCTTCAAGCAGGCGTAAGGTTTTTACGCAGTGGCATCCTAAAAGTGGCGCAGTGAAATCTTGTAGATTTCACTGAGTCACTTTTACGAGGCCTTCCTGCGTGGGAACGCCCACCCTGCATACATTATACCTGACGCAGGTATAATGTGACGCAGGGCTTTACAACATGACGCATCTCCCTAGATGCGTCACGTTGTAAATAGACCGCATTGTTTGCGCCGCAGTTGCGTCAAAAAAGTGACGCAACTGCAGCGCAAAAGTCACGCAAGGGGCTTGTAAATCTGCCCCTATATTTCTAGTCTTATTGAGTCTGTATATTGCAGTGCACCACATTTATAATTTCATAGAACACCTTATTTTCCATGTGGGAATATGCCTTCATAGCTCACCCAAATGTTTGATACGATTTCTGTGAAATGGATGGTTATTTTGTCACATTTTGGGAAATTTTCCTGAAAGTCATTATCTTGTACAGAAGTCAATGTCATGAGAGCAATTTAAAATAAATCTGTGAAAATGACCAAACAATGCGAGGAAATGCCACGTGCTGATGTACGTACATGAACTCACCTGAAATGTCTTTACAATTTTCAGTTGAAATTGCTGCATAATTTCTAGTTGGACTGCAGACTATTTCGGCGACTGGAATGCACATTTTTCAAACTTTTCTGAGTGATTCATACAATTTTTTTTGTGGCAATGTCCATCAAAATTTCTGCAAATGCTTGATATTCCACAATGCACAAAATGTTGGAACTTGCTACTATTTTGTCTTATCCTGGCATATGAAGACATTGCCTATGATTTTCAGCACATTTTGGGGTATATTCACAAGAACGTGCGATAACTACCGCAAGAGTAGCGTAACGCAACTTTCAATATCGCAGCCTATCGCGGGAAAATAGCCCCGTGTCAACGTGGAATTCACAACAAGGCGGTAGCAAGCGATAGTCTGCCGATACCGCGGACAATGTCCGCGATACAACCACCACGATGGAGATAAAAACACAAACCACAACACCAAAAAACACGCGATGGGCCAAAACGCGATGAGGAAATCAGCAACAAGCAGCGCCAGGCCTGCAACACACACCTGGCAGGCGTCAAAAATCACCATAAAAGTAGAAAAAACACCCACACACAAACTGACCAACACCCAAGCACCATGGAGGCAGCCGAAGCAGGCGCAGAGGACGAGCACAACCCCACAAGCACCCCGGACGACCAGCCTGGGACCTCGGGGACAGGGAAGGGCAGGGACAAGAAGACGAGGAAGACCAAGTTCAGTCCGCAGGCGAACAGGATCATAGTCACGGAGGTGATGGAACACCATCAACAACTCTTCGTCACCTCCAATGTGTCATTGGGCACCAAAACTGGAATATGGCGGGACATCGTCGACAAGGTGAATGCTGTCGGAGAGCACAAGCGGACAATGGACGAGGTCAAGAGGCGATGGAATGACATCAAGCAGAAGACCAAGAAGAAACTCACCGCCAACCAGAAGGCAGCAATGCAGACCGGAGGTGGGGGCCCAGCACCACAGCTGGAGCTGGATGACATGGAGGAGCTGGTGTCGACAGTCATCAGTGTTGAGACTGTGGCTGGAGTCGGGGGACCGGACACTGCTCGACAGGACACAACACAACTGCAACAGGGTGAGTGACCACCAGGTACTGGGGGGATGGGTGGAGATGGCCACAATGGCACACATGCACAAGCAAGCAGGGCACAGTGCACACCCACAATGACCCTGGGTCCTCGCCCAGACCCACAGACTGTCACAATGTACAATGCCATGCTGTCTGAATGTCATCCTGTACCATGTGGCTGCATATATGTGGACACATTGTAATACACCATCTCCCCTTCACATCGCAGGGGCATCGTCAACACCTCCTGCAGAGCAGTCCCAGCCACTCTTCACTGATGACGAGGAGGACAACACCAGCATCGACACCCAAACCATCCAAGACATCATTGACCTCATACGCCACTCACCTCCAGGATCAGGGCAGCCCAGCCACATCGATGAGACCCCACCCACCACCCAAACCACCCAGCAGGAGGCACCCACAGCCCCGGCACTCTCCCAAGACCCCCAGGAACAACACATGGCCTTCCAACGCCGTGTGCTGGAGGGCCAAAGGGAGACGGCTGAGCAGGTGCGGGTGGGGTTCGAGCTCATGGCTACCAAACTGGACGCCATCCATGGGTGTCTACGTCTGCCCCATGGTCTCCAACCAGCCCTGACTGACATCGCTGGAGTCATGACGCGGAGAGAAGTACACCTGTCCGCGCAGAGTGGCTCCAGCGATGCCAGCCGTGAGCTTGCACACATGTGGAGGCTCATGGAGGACATGGTGCGGATGGAGGCAGAAAGGATGGCAGCCACCGCTGCACACCATCGAAATGTAGCAGGGATCTACCATGCCCTGCAGTACTTCATAATGGCATTGCTGCCACAAGGCGTGTCACTGATGAATGCGGCTGCCCCACACCATCCACATCTCCGCCCCCCGGTGTGTCAGTGCCTCCCACTGTGGCAGGCGTATCCACTCAGGCCCCTGATGTGTCAGTGGCACACAGTGCCACAGCCGGTACTGCAACACCCACAGGTGGGGCAGAGCACACATCCGAGGACTAGGACGTGGATGGGTTGGCTCTCAGAAGGAGGCACTAGCATACATTTCCGCCACCTGGCCTGTTTCTCCTTGGTCCCGCACATGGCCTCATGACCTTCCACTGACCCCCGATACACTCCGATGCACTCACCTTGGACAGCGACATGGACTGCCACATCCTGTTTGTCGACCAATGACACGGCGACCAGACTGCGGACTGTAACCTTCCTCTTCCGCAGTACATGTCATCCCCGGATGGACTCTGGCTGGCCCTCCACGTGCCCATATTGTGTAGTGTGCTCGGCATTGCCCTGTACTGCTCCAGCTGCATAACTGCACTGGATGTGCAATAAACATCCAGTGACGCACTGCTGTGTCATGTCTTTCATCATTCATGTGTTAATGTGTGGATGAATGTAGGGACAGTGACTTCCCTTGCGTCAATGATGTTCATCCTGTGGGATGCCAGTCAGAGGGTGCTACATTGCATTTAGTGTACCGGGTCCCGTGAACACTACAACAGGGTCACACGCATCAGTCACTTCCTTGTCCGGACATGGACTGAACCACGCCCAGAGCCCACGAGTCATTGTTGCAAGCCCTGCGCTGGTCCGACGTACGGCAGGCCAGACCATACCGCTAACGCTGGTGGTGTGCAGGTCACTGGTCTAGTTGTCAGCATGTCATAGCCACTCCCTGAGGGCAGGTTTGCACGCACACCACACCCATCCGGCACAGGCATCACAGGCCATGTGACTCTGCCAACATAAGGGGCCGACGACGTCACATTCCCCTCTGCCGGTGGTGACTGGATGACGGACGCTCCTCGGTTCTCAATTAAGGGCCCATGAGTTTTTGCGCACAGGGTTAGTGGCACACAAGGCTTTGTGGACGGCACGGGCCTACCACCATGTGGCGCAGACTGGGGTTGCACAGGGTTAGTGGCACACGAGGCCTTGTGGACAGCATGGGCCTACCACCACGTGGCGCAGACTGGTGTTGCACAGGGTTAGTGGCACATGGGGCCTTGCGGATGGCACAGGCACCCCGCCACGGGACGGTGACTTTGGGTGCACTGAGTCAGTGGCACCTTAAGCTGCTGAGCGGGTGTGCAGCCTGCGATGATGCCCCGTCCCGGCGGTCCGGACAGCTCAGGTTTTGTGTGCCCTGCTGGACCACAGTGTAGCCCAGAGCCAGCGGGCAGCGCGGGCCTACTGCCACGTGGCGTCGCTTCCGGGATCCCAGAGTTGGTGGTACCCATTGGGCTGAGCGGGTGTGCAGCCTGCCATGGTGCCGGGTGCACTAGTATGTCCTATGCCATGGAGTAATCAAGACCCAGCACCAAACGTGAGATCTGGTGGCCTGCGGAGCGGGGCTGCATGATGTGGAGGGTGCCATGTCCGCGGGCCCCGGGCTTGTGGCTTGCAGCGGCACGTGGTGGGACCTCCTGTCTACGTGCCGGTGGCGGAAGGTGAGCATTGAGGCCTGGGTGTGCATGGGCGGGCATGCTCCGATGGGCGGCGGGAGGGGTTGGGGTGCCTCTGCCTGGGTGTGCATGGGTGGGCAGGCGATGTTGTCTTGTGCAAGTGTGTGTACTGTGCCAGTCATGTATCTGGACTCTGTTTCAGCTGACGGCTCTGACTCAGATGTGTGACCTGGTGTCCTGCTATACATACCGGCACGTGGTTGGAGACACACCGGTGGCAGTAGGTGAGCAGTGTGGCCTGGGTGCGCAGGGGCGGCACTCTCTCTCTCTCTCCCTCTCTTCCTCTCTCTCTCTCCTCTTCTCTCTCTCTCCCCCTCTCTTCCTCTCTCTCTCCCTCCCTCTCTTCTTCTCTCTCTCCTTCGCTCTCTCTCTGTCCTCTGATGTGCGCAGGACACACCTTCTTATCATGTTTTTTGTCTTACAGGCTGTGACCTATGTATTGTCCCGAGGGGAGCGGCCATGTGTCTTCATTTCATTTCGGTGTTCATTTTAATAAAGTTTCATCTGTTGCTTCGAAAGTGAATGTGTGCTGCTCATTTCTGTGACGACACATGCATGTCACCAGTTGTGATTGTGCGACATCAAGCGGAATAGTTTGTACATGTTTAGGTGTGGCTGATGTGGCATGTCTTTGGTTGGGGGGGTGCCAGGGAGGGGTGGTCCTGGGGGTGGTGGCGGTGGGTGTAGTGGCCCTCTTGGGTGTCCGGGCCGCATGATGGGTGGCTCCATGGCATCTATTGCCCTTCCGATGTAGCCCTGGGCTGTGCTCCCTTTGGTTTGCAGGCTGCCGTCCGACTTTACACCAGGTCAGAGCAGGTGTAGATTTCCTGGTGCTAACGCGCCTTATCGCCTGTTTTGTGTTTTTATCGCCGATGTGGCTGGTCATTGAGAATGTTGAGGTGTGATGTTGTCGCGCCTTTTGGCACGGGAACGCCCACTCTGCATCTCATTAGAGATAGTTGCGCGGGTCCTCTGTTGCGATGTTTTTTGCGGCTGCTATCGCGGGTAAACTGGTGCTGTGGGCAATTTACACCAGCTTGTGAATTGGGAGGTATATTTATCACGACTTTGGCTGCGATAATGTGCCGTTAATTTGGCGATGGCTCCTTGTGAATATGCCCCTTTGTTTTTTACAAAATTCCTTCTATCCAAATATATGTGGCTTGCCCAACTCCTCTGCAACCTTGAATAGCCATGTTATTGCTGATAGAAAAATGAGGCGTCCTGGTACATTCTGGGATTTTGTTTTGACCTCACTGCCCCTGATGAACCTGATGATCTTTGAACTGTCATGAAATACATTATTATGAGTATCAATGTCATTCTCTTATTAAAAGTGAGTTGAGATATTTTACCTTGACTGTGATAAAGATTTTACATGTGAATAGCATCTGTTAACACGTATGCCAATACAAAACGTGGCTTAACAACGCAGTCAATACCACGACGGTGTCGTAACCACGAGTTCCATTAGAACACAAGTCATTACAACAACTTGCTTTAGGGAAGCGCTGGACTTTGTAATAGTTTAAATTACTATTCCAACTCCAGTCTGTGTATCAGTAGGGAATGTGTTGGACTTAAAATCCAACACCAGTCCAACACCGCATTCCTTAATGCAAGTCGTTGTAATGACTTGCGTTGTAATGGAACTCATGGTAACGTTGCAGCCGTGCTACTGACTGCATTGTAAAGGCACTACGTTGTAATGCCTGGGTTGTAATAGATGTTTCCCATTACATGCACAGTGTCATAAATCCTTTCCACTATGCACGCCAAAGGATGACAAGCTGCAAATTCAATTCATAGATCTTTGTTAATCCATCAGGTTATGAAGAAGAATCTAAAAGATACAGCAGAGCACATCAATTCAATTATGGAGGTCTAGCCCTTCTTGATCAAAAGGAGAGAAGCAATGTAGATCATTTCTCTTAATACAGATACTTACATTCAAAAACCAATGGTGCAACAGGAGTACGAGTATTAAGGTCCTACATCTTGGAAGTATACAGCTTTTCTCTTAATTGAAGGTTTGGTATTTATCGACATTTTACAGTGTGGGAACTGCTCTCTTCCATCAATGTGTGTCAGAAAATGGCTTCCTACGGAAGGCAAGCTAATTCATCATGGGTGGATACAGAACACAAAGCCTACCATCTTTATGTCTTCAGAGTGGTAGGGCATGCTACTTTTTGTCCCACTGTTGCAATGGAATAGAAACCTGTGTAATGTGTCTATCTACATGGGACACAAAGCTGCTTTTCTACTGTAGTGAACACCCACAATGTATTGAAATGGATTTCATTCGGAAACCAAAAATAAAATATGCATAGCAGATTCACCTTCGCAAGAGGGTTCCTTGACTATAGTTGTAGCTTATGGCCTGATTTAGAGTGTGGCGGAGAGTGTACTCCATTGCAACAGCGAAAAAGTACCCTCTCTGCCAAACCTTCAGTCTGCCCCCTTGATTTACAAGCTGGTGGACCTTAAATATTTCAGTGATGGAACGTACTCTGGCACCATCACTGACATAATCCTCCGACAGCCTGATGTAGTACTGGCCTTCACAGGTTCACATATATACCACCGTCTTCCCGATTTAGATCGGACGTGAATAGGTTTTTTTTTTGCTGCTAGTAACCACTGGGTAAAACCTGTCAATGAGAAACAGTTTAAAATATAGTAATTACCCCTACACCATAGGAGACATTTCCATGGTGTGGTGGTCATTACTTTTTGCTTTTTTAATAAACAAAATCACCCTTTAGGGTTTTGCATTCAAAAAAAGCAAAAACTTGATAAAAGTTTAACAGGCGTCCGACTCATTTGACGGACCCGTGACGGTTGTTTCTGCCAATGTTAAGAGATGACCGCAGTGTCAGTGGACTTCTCTGAATGCGGAATATGGGTTCTCTGTCAGAGCAATGGACTATTTTAATGCATTACCCTGTTGAAGTAAATACCATACTCCGCGTTTGAAATCAGGCCTATCAAATTTCTAACACGTCTAGGATTTGGTCAATATAATATCTGACAGCTTTAGTAATTCACAAGGTAGATTGGGAATCCTCAGTTACTACAGGTGTTTTTTTAAAATATTCGTGTGATGTGCTTGAAATGACAGAAGTTGACCAGTACTTTGTCATTTTATACATAGGAACTTCCATGTCTGGAATGAATGTTGGTTCAAACGAAAGGACCTGGGACCACAGAGCGATGGATGGCAGGTTCTGGATGCCACACCTCAGGAGCTAAGTGGAGGTATACTGTGCCTGTTACATGTAGAACACACCCTTACATTAATAGGAGAAGTATTTACAGAAACCTTGTAAGCTATGCTGTTCCTTGAGTGAGGAGGGTCTGATGGCAAATATTTCGAATTCCGAATCGAAGAGGCAGTTGTGGCCGCCACAATAAAGAGGTGGTGGGCGGGTGGCGCTAGCGCAAGAAGGGGAGCACGCAGGGGTGTTAATAATTTTTTTTTTTTTAAAACACTTACCTGGACACCGGCAGCTACCTCCAAAAGATATTATTTACCATGGGGGAGAGTTGATGGTGGGTCAGAGTATGGAGGGCGCAGAAGTTTCTTTTGGTGCACTATCGGCATGAAGCTCCAACCCCTTCATGTTGCCTCCCAATTCAGTAGTGAAATTTCTTTTGAACTTGTCAGGTCTACAACTTACACCGATTTGACCAAAGGTGAGATATGCTCATAATAGATCATGGAAGCCACATATCTGGAAAATTAAGATTCAGTTACAAACTTACTGATGCATGAGACTGAGTTATCATTAACTAATTTCATACTGCCCCAAAGAAATTTCCGTTACTGGACGCAAGTTATTGTATTTCTCATAATAAGCCTTGATGCAGTGCAACCATTCAATGTCACCGTTACCACTCTCTCTCCTCCATAGGAATATTCCAACTGGGGCCGACATCTGTCAAAGCGGTCAAGAACGGTGATGTTGACTTGCTATATGATGGGCCTTTCGTATTCTCTGAGATGAATGCAGACCGCAAACTATGGGTATATGATCAAGAAAATGAAGATTTAGAGCTGATTCAATCAGACACCACCACAATCGGTCAGTTTACCAGGACCAAGGCTGTGGGCAGCGACGATTTTGAAGATGTCACTGGAAATTACAAATATCAAGAAGGTAATGCAGCGTTCATAGTATACAGAAATATACACTCTTATGTTTTCTTGTCTGTGTACAGTGTGCACCTACACACACTGTACTGCACTCATGTCATCTTCACCGTACACTAAATGCCATGATGAAAAAGACTATGAAAGCAACAAGGTTCTTAAAAGGACACCTACAGTATCTCAATGTATGGGGAACAATATTCTGGGGCTGGACATCCTAAGGAGATTTGAGAGCTGGGACGCAATTTAAATTTCTATGCAAGGAGATCAATGTGCAAGGACAAAAATAATACCCTTTACTCAACTTAAAACTGAATATGAAATAGCAGAGACATAGACTAATAAAATACATACAACTTAGACATGCCTTCTAATCAATGACACAGGAAAATGGACTAAAATGGAAGAGTCGCCATTAGAAATTAGATTACTAGACACATATGATGAAAAAAAGCTATATTTTGTACATACATCATCCTTACACCTAACTCACAGAAAGACCTTCAAGCAGTGCAAAGGCAATGGAAAAAATATACAGGATAATTTGATGATAGAACATGAGAGGAAGCCCTCATGTAGGATTGAGAGGTTTTGAGAAGGTCCAGCCTTCAGATTAAAGTAGTACAATTTTACACAGCATATTTTGGAAAATGATGAAGTTCAGTAGAGCAGAAAATGATAAGTGGCTGTGAAAATGTGGGCAACAGGGTACCTTCATACACATACTATGGGAATGACCAGTCATTCAGAAGGAAGTGGTCAAAAATACTAGAATGTTTCCATGATGAATAGGGTCAGTACTGATTTGCATTAGGTAGGCCTCTTTCTACAGTGGCAGAGGGTGTGCAAAATGATGGGCTGGAATGCCACTGGTTAAACTATTTACAAGCATTCATCCCATACCCTTTTTTGTGTTTGTCAGAAGCAGTGGTGGTTCCTCCTAAAGGGCGGAGGAGAGTCGCCCCGCCTGCTGTGAGCGCAGCAGGTACATGTAAATAAATAATGGTCATTATTATCATTTTATTGCAGTGAGTGTCGTAGTATGAGGGCAGGGCTGATGGCAGCAGCATGATTAGGATGACCTGTGAGGCTGGCAGCCAGTGTGGAGTGTGCGTGTTGGATTGGCTGACGGTCTTGCGACGGATAGCCCTACATGCGCACTTCAGACTGCACCAATCCCATTGGTGTTAAACTGCTGGGGATTGCAGGCACAGGCACCTAGGCTCAAAAGAACGGCTGTGTTAGCCTGCTCAAACCAACCCTGGTGCTTCTCTCATGCTGAAAACAGCATCCGAGCAGCTCCAGGATTGGTTAGGTTTGCGCTGGCTGTAGAAAGTCAACCACATTCAGATCAATCCCTTCACTGTGGCCCTGCAGCAAATCCCGATCAGCCCTGTGCACATGCAGCACACACCAACTTCAAGCGGTAAATGCAAATAAAGAAACAACTGTGCACGTCTTTACGCTGCTTTTTCATCTGGGGAAGGTTGGTTGCAGGCTGAGGAGTTTGTTGGGGTAAGTGGTTATATCTGCCCGTTGTGCCACACGTTCAACATGTCAGGTTGTGCTCAGGCACGCTGCCAATTACAAACCCAGAGAACTAAAAAAAGAGACACAATATGTCAGACACAAAACCTGTGAGAAGAGGTGGGTCAGGATCTCTGGAAATAGTGTTAAAAGCAGCTTTTGTCTTCCACGGTACCCACTACTCAGCAAGCATGACGCATATCTCCTGAGGAGTTCCAAGAAAGAAATCACGTTTTGCTCCTTTTAAGCTCCATTGATAGAGCGCTGTGCTTTAGTACATTTGGATCGTCACTCCCAAAAAAATCGTAGCGATTGAAAGGGCCAATTCTTTCAGCGCATGGCATGGAAAGGGCCTAGTCATTTAGTTCTGTGTGATATAGACAGCATTTTGACACTGTATACGGGACGTAGCCTGTTGTCTGTATGTAGATATACTCAGTAGCGGCCCGTCCCCTCCCAAAGTGGGGGGGCAGGCCGGAGGAGGAGGGAGGTGGGGACGGTTTGGGTAAAATAAATAAATAAACGTACCTTAACGCTGCTGCCGTCTTCCGCACGTCGGATCTTCCTGCTTCTGGCACTGGAGCTGGGCACAGGCGCCCAGCCTGCCCTGCGGCCAATCCTGAAGCTGCTCTCGCTTGAGAGCAGCTTCAGGATTGGCCTGAGCATCGCAAACTTGCACTCCCCTCCAGACTGGGACCCTGTGCCTTCTCTCTCCAGCCCCAGCAATGCAGATGAGGCTGGAGAGAGCTTCACTGCGCATGAGGGGTTCGGCTGGCCTGAGACGGCCGGCCAAACACCTAATGGGCAGTGAAGGGAGTGCCTACCACTTTCCCACCAGCAGTGTCATCCCCTGGACCCGCCCCCAAGACTCTTCAGAGTCCTGAGTGCGGGTCCAGGGGATTCAAACAAAATGATAATAAAACAAGTTTAAAACCTGTTTTATTATCGTTTTATGTACTGGTGGTGCCGGGGGGGGCAGCGCTCCTCCGCCCTAATGGAGCGGCCGCCGCTGGATATACTGCTTTTAAATACTGTCTGGAGGACATGGTCAGCTGACTACCTAGACAACATTAGCTGTGCCCATCTTGAACATGATGACTGATGGCCTTAAACAAACCCTTGACCACTGATGTGGTTTATGACTGCACGCCATTATGAGTACGGCTAATGGGAACGCCCCTGGGTCAGACGATCTCATGGCAGAGTTTTATAAAGCATTTAAGGACCTCTTCGGCTCACACTTCCTGGAGGTCTGCACCAAAGCGAGTTGCATAAATGAGTAACATATGTCTCTGCACTCCAGGTGCCCCAGTTACAGTGACTCTGCCCGAGCGGGCTCCCCGCCAGAGGCGGTCTCAGTACAGGGTTTAATGTGGTGTGTCTACAGAGCGGCATTCAGTTCAGAAATAACTGTGCAATACGATTGGGATGGAAAATAACAAACTGTTTTATGTTGTTTCAGTAGGGTTATGACTAATTATTTAGCCATTTTGTATAAGCAAAAATGGAACAACTGATTCCTGAGAATGGGATTGAACTAAGTGGAAGAACATCTAAAGTCGTAAAATGGAAATGAAATCATGTGATATGAAACCCTTCCATTAAATGTACCAGGGTTATCCATCAGCAAGTCTGCTTTTAGATATGTTGCACTGCACGCTAAAATAGCTCCACTAACATGTTTTGTACATTTTGGATAATATTTACAGCTCTTGTTTTGCAAGCCTATATTCCAGATGAAAAGTTGTGAACATTGTAATTTAAAATGGACACCAATTAGACAAAACAGGGTTAGGTTCGGATGTCATATTTAAACTAGTTTGTTTTCACTACTTTGTCATAGTATTGGAGCGCTTTGTTACATCAAATCAAAAGCCCAATGAAATTCTACAAGACCACAGAAGCTGCCGCTGCCACAGTGTTGACAAATGAGGGCTGCACAGCTGGATACAGTAATGATTGTTTCCAGGAACAGCAAGTGACATGTGATCTTTGCGTTGCTTAGATGCACATGCTGTTTAAGGCTTAACTTTGCATAACATTTCTCTGGCATCTACATCGGGACTCAGGGGGATATTCACAAGGACTTATCGCCAAGTTATCGCCACTTTAGCGCAGCAAAAGTGGCGATAGACTTACCGCCCCATTCGCAAGCCGGTGCTAACTGCCCACATCGCCACATAACCCGCGATAGCTGCTGCAAAAAACATCGCCACGGTTGACCCCGCCAACTAACGCTAATGAGATGCAGAATAGGCGTGTCCGTGCAAAAACATACGAAAAGACAACACTGCGCGATTCACAACGGACAGCCAGATCTGCGATGCGAGTCAAAAACCAGCGATAAGCCGCGCTAGCAGAAGGTATTTAACACCTGCCTTTTGCCGGTGCTAAGCAGGACAACCACCTGCAGTATGAAAGGGAGCCCAGACCAGAGCCACACCTGAAGACCAATAGACGCCATGGAGCTACTGATCATGCAGTTCGGAGACCCAAGAGGGGCACAACACCCACCGCCACCACACCCAGGCCCGCCACCACCCCCAGGACCCGCCCCGCACCCCCCCCGGACTACCCCAGAGGCAGCGGAGACAAAGACAGCGGACCTACCGTAAACGCACCAGACTCACAGACCTAACGCCAGAGGAGGTCATTGCCCACTACAGGCTCAAAAGGACAACCATCCTCCGCATCCTGAACCACATCGCCCACAGGCTGACGGTACCAACACAGCGGAGAACCAACATCCCTCCGCAGACAAAGCTGCTGGCCGTGCTGCACCTGTTGGCCTCTGGTACCTTGCAACCCACAACTGCCAGAGTTGGAGGAGTCTCACAGCCAGCCCTATCCAAGTTCATCACACCTGTCCTGGATGCCATCATCAGCCTGGTACCCCAGCACCTTCACTACCCCCACACTGCGCAGGAGCAGCTGGAGACCAAGCAAGGCTTCTACGCCATAGCTGGATTCCCTCACGTGTTGGGGGCAATTGACTGCACACATGTCCTACTTGTGCCACCTGCCGACACTGCACACAATTACCTCAACAGAAAGCACACGCATTCCATCAATGTGCAGGCAATAGTGGACCACCGGGGACTCTTCCCCAATGTCGTCGCCAACTACCCAGGCAGTGTGCATGATTCATTCATCTTCCGACTGTCCATCATCAACCAGCGCTTCCAGGATGGCACCTATGGAACTGCACTGCTCGTTGGTAAGTACAAATTGAACACACCACACACCTCAACTCCACAGTCATACAACTCACGACTCTGTGAATGAGCACGCAGCAAAACTACATGCAACATGCCACACAACATGCCCACCGACCAGACACGACAACACGACTCAATTGGGAACCTGGGCTTGCCATGTACACAACCCAGCTACGGCATGGCACCACAGCCACACAATAGCAGAATGTGTGGAGATGTTGGAAGCAGGCATGTGCGTGGCTGGCAAGTGACTAATGAATGAGTACCTACCCAATGACAAGTGTGGCGTGGATGTGCAGGACAGACTTGAGTATGCAAACCACGGAAATGTCCATGTGGACATTAACCGCTGGTGCATGGAGCGTAGTGGCCAGAGGACGCTACCATGTCACCACAGGCTGTGGGGATAGAACGGGTTGATGACGCTCATAACGTCCCCCCCTGTAGGCATGGGCACAGTGGTTTGGCCCTGCGTACGCCAGGCCTGCGTAGGGGTGTGAATAAAAACCCCGTCGCTCTGGGCATGGCTCTCTTCCGGAATGGCCAACGTGTCTTCCAGGGGGGCACCTCTCAGCCCGCCATGAGGCCGACGCTGTGAGCGGCGGCTCCTGCGACCCTGTGCGCCTGCTGCACCCCAGGCTGCTGGTCCCCAGAGCCGTCTTGCCTGCCCCAGCGCACCACGGCCACTCCGCTCACCTGCCGACACCGGCGTGTGTCATAGAGGGCCCACCACGTGCCGGTGCAAGCTCCAGGCCCCAGGCCCGCTACCTTGGCAGCCACCTCAGACCATCACTTCAGCAATCCTTTTTCGTTGACATACCCCACCTGCTTACCCTTCGGCCCAGTTGGTAGCACATATTGTACTGAGTCTTGAGTTTTGAATGGCAGTGACCAAATGTCTGTGGCAACGTCCACATCACTATACTCCCTTCGATCGGTGAAGCCAAAGTCTGCATAGCAAGCACACAACACGTGTCTGTGGACCCGTTCCAACCGCTGGCCACGGACCCCACTGCGGTCCAGTAGGTCCCACATCCAGCACTTTGTCCTTATTCATGAATGGCATACCAGTGAACGCACGGAGAGGAATAAGAGGAAGATGCGGTCCAGTCCGGATGTAAGCCGGATCCTCGTTACGGAGGTGACCGAACACTAGCAACAACTGACCTGGTGCCACTAACCCTGTTTAACGCAAGCCAGTGACACGTGGTGCCACTAACCCTGTTCAACGCAAGCCGGCGACACGTGGTGCCACTAACCCTGTACAACGCAAGCCGGCGACACGTGGTGCCTCTAACCCTGTCCAACGCAAGCTGGCGACACGTGGATGTGGGCCCCTGCAGACTGCTGGCTCCGGCATGCACTGCGGGCCAGCCAGCCTCACACCAATCACATCAAGGCGGGACCAGCCAGGGCACGGCATTGTCGCAGGCTGCACACATGCTCGGCTCTGGTGCCTCAGCCTCCGTGAGCCACACATCATCGACACATGACATTCTGACGCCATGTGTGGGAGTACCAGGAGGAGCTGGCTGAACAGCGGTTGGCCCACGCACACCGCGGCCTACACTGCGGTCAAGTAGGTCCCACATTTGTGACTGGGTCTTGGTTCCTGAATGACTGAGTACAATCAATCAATCAATCAATCACAGAATTTGTAAAGCGCACTACTTACCCGCGAGGGTCTCAAGGCGCTGGGGAAAAAAAGGGGGGGGTGCTGCTACTGGTCGAACAACCAGGTCTTGAGTAGCCTCCTGAAGGTCAGCAGGTTTTGGGTCTGTCGTAGGCTTAGTGGAAGGGTGTTCCAGGTCTTGGCGGCGAGGTGGGAGAAGGATCTGCCGCCGGTGGTGGTTCTTCGAATGCGAGGGACGGTGGCGAGGGAGAGGTCGGTGGAGCGGAGTTGGCGGTTGGGGACGTAGAAGAGGAGTCGTCTGTTGAGGTAGGCTGGGCCAGTCTTGTGGAGTGCCTTGTGTGCGTGGATGAGGAGTTTGAAGGAGATTCTCCTGTCGACGGGGAGCCAGTGCAGGTTCCTCAGGTGGGGGGTGATGTGGCTGTGGCGTGGTACATCGAGGATCAGGCGTGCGGAGGCGTTTTGTATGCATTGCAGTCGCTTGATGAGCTTGGCCGGGGCTCCCGCGTAGAGGGCGTTCCCATAGTCAAGTCTGCTGCTGACGAGGGCCTGGGTGACTGTTCTTCTCGTGTCTGTTGGGATCCACCTGTAGATCTTGCGAAGCATGCGGAGGGTGTTGAAGCAGGAGGATGAGACAGCGTTGACTTGCTTGGCCATGGAGAGCGTTGAGTCGAGGATGACTCCCAGGTTGCGTGCGTGGTCGGTGGGTGTCGGGGCTGCTCACACCAATGTACACACCTCATCGCAGACTGCATCCCCTTGCAGCCCTGGTGCCACTGACTCCGTGCGTCGTGACTCATGGGCACTCCCTGGTTGAACTTTGGTGGCGTCTGAGTCTGTGGCCTGGGGGTTGTCATCATCATCACCTGGCAGGTACGGACTTGGTGTTTGGCATGAGTCTGTGGCATTCATATCACCCATGTTGCCTGTTGCTGCTTGGTTATGCCCTCTGCATCAAGCCCTGGGGGAACACCTTCCACCGTCCCACGATACACTCAGCGACAGTCTCCTTGGACATCGATGAGGACCTGCTCAGCTCTCATGGGTCTAACCCAGTGCATCGCAAGTCACCGTCTCGTGGCGGTGTGCCCGTGCCGGCCGCTGTGCATCCAGGGCCACTAACTCTGTGCACCTCAAGTCATGGTCCCGTGCCGTTTGTACTTTGAACGTCTGATTGTGTGATGACTGTTGTAGTTGTTGCAAGCCCAGACAATCCCTGGCGGCTGGCTTACACTCACCCCACACACAGCCAGCACAGGCGTCACTGGACTGGTGTGCCTGCCGACACATCATGCCAAACCACCTATTGACTCATCTCTCTCTGCACTGTCACAGGTGATCAGGGATATGCGCTCTGCCCTTGGATGATGACACCCCTCCGAGACCCGAACACACATGCCCAGAGGCAGTACAATGCGGCCCACATATGCACCAGGGGCATCGTGGAACGCACATTTGGCATGTTGAAGTCACGTTTCAGGTGCCTGGACATCACAGGCGGATGGCTCCTGTACAGGCCAGACATTGTGTGCAAGATGATCGTTGCATGTTGTGTTTTGCACAACATCTGTGTATGCTCCAAAGCCCCATGGATCCCAGTGCCAGATGCACCAGACGATGATGAGGACGATGGGGCAGGTGGCCCACACCCCACTGCAGCTGCAGCAGGAATAGCCCGTAGGGACACCCTCATAGCCAATTTCTTCACCTGAGCACGTCACTTTGTGTCCGCCCTGTACAATGATTGGACAGTACAAATTGTCCACTGGCACTGCATGTGTAAATAAAACTGATACAGGTTATAGGTTGTACTCGTCCATTGTCATGTCACTGATTCCTGCGATGCCAGATTTGATTGGCCATTTTGTGCACGCATGCGGCACCAGTTGTGTCCTGTGTTCTGTTGTGGAAGTGTTGCAGCATGTACCACATTGTTGACGATGTTGGGGTGCTCATATTGTTATGTGTGTATGTTGCACTGTGGCTGAATCGCCCTTGCAGCTCTGAATTGGCTGCCACTCATCCCTTTCAGGTGGTGTGCCTTTCACTTCTGTGCGTCTACAGTGCTGAGATGTTGCTGACTTGAGTGAATGGTGCCCTTCGTCATGTTGTGACTTGTGGTCATGGTCGGTAGGCGGTTGTGTAGTTGACGTCAGGGTTTTTTTGTGCACGTGGATGTGTCCGAGTGTGACCTGCACCTTTGCGGATCTGGCCCACACTCAGCCGTGTCAGTGTCGTGGCCTGCACATTGACATGATAGTTGGACTGCAGCAATGCTACTCATCATGTAGTGTCTCTGGCATTGTCGGTGTGGCTGGCGGATACGCATCTTCGCTGGGTTTCGCACGTGTGCATGTATTGGTTGTGTGAGTGGTGATGTGTTGGGTGGGGACCCCTTTGGGCACATGGTGGAGGTGGGTCTACTTGGTGTTTGTGTGTGTGCTGCAGTGTTCCAGGGGGATCAGGGACATGATCCAGAGTCTTTGTGGGTGTGCAGTGTGCTCTGCTTAACTGTGCATGTGTGCCATTGTGCCCATCTCCCCCTGTCCCCCCACTCCCTGGTAGGTACTCACCCTATTGATGTAGTGTCAGGTTATGCTGAGCAGTGTCCGGGTCCTCTGCTCCTGTCACCGTCTCCCGACTGATGACTGTGGCCACCATTTTCTCCATTTCATCCTGCTCCTGGTGTTCTGCTGGCACCCCACCTCCAATGTGCGTTGCTGCTTTCATGTTGGCAGCGAGTTCCTTCTTGGGTTTGCCCTTCGCATCATTCCAGCGCCTCTTGTCCTCTTCCATTGTCCTCCTCGGCGCTGCAACGGCATTCTCATGGTCCAAGTTGGTCTGCCATCTCAGCGTCTTTTTTGCCAATGACACGTTGGAGGTGACATACAGTTGGTGGTGGTGTTCAATCTCATCCGTGACTTGGATCTGGGTTTCGTGCAGTCTGTACCCCATCTTCCTCTCCTTCTCATTGCCCTTCCACGACACCTGGCTTCCTGGCTGGTCCTCCGTGGGTCTTGTGGGTTCCACGTTATCCTCTGCACTGGGTCCGGGTGCATCCTTGGTGCTCCGCAGTTCATCTTGTTTTTGTTGTGATCTTTTTGGGTGTTTTTCTTGTGCTTTTCCCCGCATGACGCGTGGGACTTGCTGGCCTCTCACTGGTTTTCACACAGGTTTTTTCGCGGTTGGGGCCATCGCAACTTTTTTCGCGTTGGGGTTTGCATTTTTATCGCCGTCACGGTAGTTGTTTCGCAGACATTTGCAGCGTTGTCGTGCGAATATCGCACGGTATCGCCATGTTGTGAATGCCACGTTGACACGGCGTTCTTTTCCCGCGATGGACTGCGATGTGAGGAGTTACGATAAGCTATTTTGGCGATGTTTATCGCACGTTCTTCTGAATATACCCCTCAGACGGCCATAACCCCCCAAAAAGTCTCAAACATGTGTGTCCTATTTGTGCCACTGTACACCAGCATAATGCACTGCCTGTTGGCAACATCAAGGGCCAATATTATGTCTTGTCCCAGCTCCCTCAATGCATGTCAGCACATGTAAATAGTAAGGTTGTGTTTATTAAACATGGCATTTCTGTGGCCAGAAATTGTAAGTTGCAGACCTCGGCTTTCCATGCAATCTCTTTTTTCTTGTACAGGGCATACTTTGAACTGAGTCGCCTCCAGGCGTTTATAACGGGCCAATATTGAGATCTCTGAGGCAAAGGCTGAAGGCAGTGCGAATTTCTCACAGTGCCTGTAAGTGGGTCAAAAAAGTGCTCAGACTACTTGTCCATTCAATCCTTGGCCTCTCTGCTGACCAAACAAAGCAATGATCACTTAGTCCAGTTGCAATTGGGATTCTGTGGAACTATGCGTGAAGGAGCAGGCACACATTTGCCAAAGTATTGAGAAGGCAAAAGTAAATGAAAATACACTGCTTATAGGTGAGTCGCTGCATTGTGTGATTGGGGGTTGTGAACTGAAAGGAGCTGCGAGGAAGTGCACTCAGGAGTCAGTGAAAGGAGGCTGCTGAAGCTGATAAGCTATGCATATGGACGAGATGTAGAGAGAAAAAGGGACACGAGTCTAAAGTAGAACGAGCATAACAGGAATTATTGAGAAATTCTGAAGATCACTACCCCTTCCACAGGCCTCGAAGTCTGATATGAAGTTCTCTGGTTATAATGAATTAGCAGCTACCTACGTCATTGTCATATGAAATCTCTTTATTGATGTCATAACTACTATTTCGCAATTTCTTTATTAACCTTCTTGCTTTCTCAAATTTGCTTGAAAATGCTCCATTTGCCTACTCTTTTTTCAAACATTTCCCAGCGGGAGAACCCCTCCCCTGAGCCCACCATATGACAGTCAAGCTCACTCGCTATGCTTCCTTGCCACAGGGCACTCATCCAGAACTTTGACTCCTCACCACTTACAAATGTCATTAGCTGCCACTGGTCGGAAGTATGCCTGGAAACTCAAGACTGGTGCAGCTTTCCGAGCATACTACTGCCAATGTTTGTGAGTTTCAAAAATAAGTAAATAAGCATCCATTCAAGGAGAAGTTCTTAGGGTGCATATTTACTACTTTTTTGGTAAACTGGTCAATATATATATATATATTCACTGAAAAAACCATAGGTTTCAGGCACGTTATAGTTAGAAATTAGCATTTAAAAAACCTTAGAAATTCACTGAAAAAACCATAGGTTTTAGGGAAAGTTATAGTTAGTTGGACATTTCACTCGTACAAAACCAGAGAAATTCCCCCGTTATAGTTAGTTCAGCTAACTATAACTCGCGCCCCGCAATGCACTGCTGATGACGTCACATATTACATCACACATGACATGGTCAGTGACATCACTGATGACATCACTGATGACATCTCAAATCTATGGTTTTTTCAGAGAATTTCAAAGGTTTTTTAAATGCTAATTTCTAACTATAACGTGCCTGAAACCTATGGTTTTTTCAGTGAATTTCAAAGGTTTTTAAATGCTAATTTCTAACTATAACGTGCCTGAAACCTATGGTTTTTTAAGTGAATTTCAAAAGTTTTTTAAATGCTAGTTTCTAACTATGCCTACAGAGGTAGGACATGTGGAAAAAAACGCACAGAAAGAAGCAAAAGAAATGCAGAAAGAACCAACAGAAGTCCACAAAGACGAAGAAAAGTGCAGGAAGAAGCAAGACATGTGCAGAAAGAACCAACAGAGGAGCAGAAAGAGGCCTTGTTGCAAAATCATCCTGTGCCCACAACTTTTTCAGACGGGTACTGGTGGTAACTGACTCTGACTAACCAGGCCTAGAGCCAGTGCAATGCTAAAAGACACTTAGAATACAGTGAAAACACCTACATACACTAGGGAACACTATGCGTTGGGCTACCCCTGTGATTAGCATGACCTCCTCTGTAAGGCCCTAGTACATAATAGGGCAGGGGATTAAAACTACCTCTAAGTCAGAGGTGCAGAAATATGCTACTTTAACTAGTAGTCGCGTTTGCAGAGTGGTGGATAAAGGGTGCTGGGCGTCCAACCAACGCTCAGGAATTCCGCTGCGTCGGACTTACAGGAGGTAGCAGCAGGGATTCTTGGCCCCCAAACTTCCTCAGGACTAAATTGGACTTCATCCCCCATCCCGTAGTCTGCCACAAGGCACGTTTGCAGAGTGGTAGAGAAAGGGGGCCATGGCCTCCGAAGACGTCTTAGCAATCCCACTGTGTGGGACTTACTGGAGGTAACAAGAGGGTAGTTGGGCCCCAAGGACATCCTTGAGGGCCAACTTCCCAAACTATTACCTCCAGTCAGTCCCACACAGCAGCATTGGTAAGTACTCGTACCAGGCCATGCCCACTTTGCCCACCACTCTACAAACGCGCTCCCTGGCACGCTCTTGGATGGGGAATGAAGTCCCCTTCACTGCTGGGGGTCCTTTAGGGGCCAACTAGAATACCTTTTACCTCTAGTAAGTCCCACGCAGTGGGATTGGTGAGAGGTAGACAAAGGCCATGCCCCCTTTCTCCACCACTCTGCAAACACGCCCCGTGGCGCGTTTAAAGTTGGGGGATTAAGTCCCCTTGAATCCTGAGGGTCCCTGGGGTCCAACTAGCCCACCAGGTACCTCAAGTAAGCGCCACAGAGCTGCGTTGCAGAGAGGTGTAAAAAGGGGCGTGGCCTGGACCACCTCTCTGCAACGCAGCCCTGTGGCGCTACTGGAGGTACCTGGTGGGCCAGTTGGCCCCAGGGACCCCCAGTATTGAAGGGGAATTAATTCCCCAATTTAAAAGCGCCACAGGGCGCGTTTGCAGAGTGTTGCTAGGAGGGGGCGGGGCCTCTGACACGATCGCGTCTTTTTTCTTTTTCTTTTTTTTTTAGAATGGGGGTTGTGTGGCCCCCCTTTTTTTCCCTTTTTTTGGGCCCTGGGGACCCCATCCCCCAGGGCCTGACCCCTTTTGTAAAAAAAATGAACGGGAAGGGGGCCGCGTGGGCCCCCCTCCAGTGGCCAATTCCGGCCCCGGGGACCCCATCCCCCGGGGCATGGCCAGATTTTGTTTTCTTTTTTTTATGGAGGGGGGCTGCGTGGCCCCCCTCCTGAGGCCTCTACTGGCCCCGGGGACCCCATCCCCTGGGGCCGGCCTTTATTTATTTGTTTATTTTTAATTTAATTTTTTAATTTTGGGGAGGGGGGCTGCGTGGCCCCCCTCCCGGGCCACTTCTAGCCCCGGGGACCCCATCCCCCGGGGCTGGCCCTCTCCGTTGGGGACCGTGGGGGGAGCCCCAATGCCCCCACGGTCCCGCCGGCTCCCCGCGTCCTGCGGGAGCCAGCATTGCTTTTCCACACGGGGAGCTGCTGACATGCAGCTCCCCTTGTGGAAAAGCAATCTGCTTTGCTTCATTGAAGCGAGAGCAGGTTTCCCTGCTCTTGCTTCAATGAAGCAAAGCAGTTTGCAATGACAGGGCGGGAGCCGCGAGGCTCCCGCCCTGTCATTGCAAACAGCAGTGCCCCGGGGGTGGGCACCCCGGGACACTGCAGGAGCCGGCCCTGGGGGGGTGGCGGTCCCCAGGGCCATCACGGGCTCCAGGAGGGGGGCCGCGCGGCCCCCCTCCCTTCAATTGCAAAGCCCCGGGGAGGAGTGGTCCCCGGGACTCGGGGGTCCGTAAGAGGCCCCCCACACATTTCCAAATTAGCCCCGGGGGGTGGCGGTCCTCGGGGCTGCGGGGGGCTGCGTGCCCCCCGCAACTCATTAATCAAGCCACGGGGGAATTTCACAGGTTTTGTATGAGAGCAATGTCCAACTAACTATAACGTGTCTGAAACCTATGGTTTTTTGAGTGAATATATATATATATATATTCACTGAAAAAACCATAGGTTTCAGGCCTGTTATAGTTAGGGTTTAGCATTTAAAAAACCTTTGAAATTCACTGAAAAAACCATAGGTTTTAGGGAAAGTTATAGTTAGTTGGACATTGCACTCGTACAAAACCCGTGAAATTCCCCCGTTATAGTTAGTTCATCTAACTATAACTCGCGCCCCCGCAATGCACTGCTGATGACGTCACATATTACATCACTCATGACATGGTAAATGACATCACTGATGACATCACTGATGACATCTCAAATGACATCACTGATGACATCACTGATGACATCATCCAGTGACTGTGTGTTTGTGTAAAGTTTAAATATGTTTAATATATATAGGGAAAGGCATATTGAAGAATGAGTGGGTGTATAAGCGTCTGAATGGATGATTTAGTAGGTGCGTAACTGAGTCTATAAGTGAGTGATTAAACGTATCTTACTGGATGCATGGGTGAGTGACTAAACTGTGTGAATGTCTGTATCTGTCTGTCTGTTGTTGTGTAAGCAGCTGCATGGGTTTCTGACTAGCTAAATGAGTGTCTATATGGGTTATGGATTGGTTCTCGGAGTATCTGTATGGGTGCCTCAGTGTTTGTGTGGGTGGGGTGTGTGTGACTCTGTGCATAGATGTGTGAGTGGGTGATTCACTGGGTGCATGGTTTCAAGAGTGCGTCTGTGATGGACTGTATGGGTGGGTGAGTGTGTGTATGGGTGTGTTAGTGATTGAATGTATATCTCAGTGGTACATGTGTGAGTAACTACATATGTGAAAGGCAGTATATATGTGTGTTGGAGTATATAAATGGCTATAAGTGAGAGTGTGTGATTGTGAGAGTGGCTATATGGATGAGTGTGTGCTTGCATCAGTGATTGCATAGGAGCGTAAGAATGTGCTAGTATTTTTATGAGTAAGTGAGCTGGTGTGTATAACTGTATAGGTGAGTAAATGGGAGTGTGATTAATTATTAGCATGACTGACTAGGTGTGTGAGTACCTCTATGGATGAGTTGCGTTGTGTGAGTGTTTATATAGGTGTATGAGTGCATATGATAGTCCTGTACTGAGTGACTGTAAGTATGAGTGACTGTACAGGTGAGCGAGTAGATGTGTGTGTGTAGACCTAAGAATCAGTGAGTGGGTATGTACTTATTGGTATTGGAGTGTGTATGGCTTTGAGAATGGCAGTCTGTAATTTAGAGTGGGTGTATCAAAAGTTATATTAGGGTGTGAGAAGATGCATTAAATTCTCACATGGATGATGTCATCAGTGATGTCATTTGAGATGTCATCAGTGATGTCATCAGTGATGTCACTGACCATGTCATGAGTGATGTAATATGTGATGTCATCAGCAGTGCATTGCGGGGGAGTGAAGTTATAGTTAGCTGAACTAACTATAACGGGGAATTTCACGGGTTTTGTACGAGTGCAATGTCCAACTAACTATAACTTTCCCTAAAACCTATGGTTTTTTCAGTGAATTTCAAATGTTTTTTAAATGCTAAACCCTAACTATAACAGGCCTGAAACCTATGGTTTTTTCAGTGAATTTCAAAGGTTTTTAAATGCTAATTCCTAACTATAACATGTCTGAAACCTATGGTTTTTTTCAGTGAATTTCAAAGGTTTTGTAAATGACAATTTTTAAATGTATTAATTGTTATATTTATTTTTTTGATACTGATTTACTACATTTTTTTAAACTATTTATTTTTAGATGTTTTATTTTTTAAATTACATTGTAATTACATTATACATTACATTACAAAATATACTTTCTCAGAATGAATTACTTTAGTTTAAATACTTTGCAAATAGGCAATAGACTTTTAAGTACAGTAGTTACAGTTGTTGCAATGGGCAACACAATTTCAAACACAATGCAACATTGAGCTCAATGTGAATTTCTACCTAAATGCAATTAGTTACTTTATGGATTACTTTTCTAACCACAGGACTGGATCCTAGATTCAGTCCTGGGACATCTCCTGTAAACAGTTGAGTAAAAGCGTTTTGGTTACAGTAGTGATTTTTAAGGAATATTATTGTATTTTAAAAGTTGACACTTAGAAACTTTTTCACATAGAATCACCAATGTTATCCTATGGGAGGAAATTCACTTAGCAGGTAAGTAGTGTTATCGTGACTTTTTCTCACTCAGTGGTGGATCCTGGATCCAGCACTGGTGCATCTCCTGTAAACAGTTGAAAGAATGCGTTTAAGTCATACTTTGTGAAAATCGACACTTTGAAACTTTTCTGCTGAAAACCAGACAATGGATTCCTATGTAAGGAAATATAAGTTACTGGTAAGTACGGTTAAAATTACTTTTCATGGTCAGTGCTGGGCTAAAAGATGCAGCACTGGGTTCTCTCCTGATAACAGGTGAGTAAATCGGAATTCGTATTTCGGCTGATTTTAGAGGAATATTATAAAGTTCCAAAACTCCACACTTAGAAGAATTTCCAAGTGAAACCAGTCAATGATATCCTATGGAAGGAAATTCAAGTTACTGGTAAGTACAGTTAAAATTACTTTTCAGGATCAGTACTGGGCTGAAAGATGCAGCACTGAGGTCTCTCCTGATAACAGGTGAGTAAATCGGAATTCGCAGTTTGGCTGATTTTAGAGGAATATTTGTATGTTTCAAAAATCGACACTTAGAAACTTTTTCATCAAAAGCAGGCAATGATATCCTATGGAAGGAAATTCAAGTTACTGGTAAGAACGGTTAAAATTACTTTTCAGGATCAGTACTGGGCTGAAAGATGCAGCACTGAGGTCTCTCCTGATAACAGGTGAGTAAATAGGAATTCGTAGTTCGGCTGATTTTAGAGGAATATTTGTACAATGGAGAAGGGAGGGGGCGGGGCCTGAGGTGACATCTGTGCAAACACGCCCCGTGGCGCGTTTTAAGTTGGGGGATTAAGTCCCCTTGAATCATGAGGATCCCTGGGGTCCAACTAGCCCACCCTGTACCTCCAGTATGCGCCAGGAGCTGCTTTGCAGAGAGGTGTTCAGAGGCCACGCCCCTTTTGCACCTCTCTGCAATGCAGCTCTGTGGCGCTTTCTGGACGTACCTGTTGGGCTAGTTGGCCCCCAGGGACCCTCAGGATTGAAGGGGATTTAATTCCCCATCTTAAAATGCGCCACGAGGCCTGTTTGCACACATGTCACCTGAAGCCCCGCCCCTCCCTTCACCACTGTGCAAACGCGCCCCGTGGCGCGTTTTAAGTTGGGGGATTAAGTCCCCTTGAATCGTTAGGGTCCCTGGAGTCCAACTAGCCCACCATGTACTTCTAAAGCGCCACAGAGCTGCGTTGCAGAGAGGTGTAAAAGGGGCGTGGCCTCTGTACACCTCTCTGCAACGCAGCCCTGGCGCGTACTGGAGGTTCCTGGTGGGCTAGTTGGCCCCCAGGGACCCCCAGTATTCAAGGGGAATTACTTCCCCTTCTTAAACGCGCCAGGAGGCGCGTTTGCAGAGTACTGCTGGGAGGGGGCGGGGCCTCCGGCACGATGCCGGTAGATTTTTTTTTTTAATTTTTTTAATGGGAGGGGGCTGCGTGGCCCCCTTCCCTTGGCCACTTTTGGTCCCGGGGACCCCATCTCCCGGGGCCTGAGCATTTTTTTTTTTTTTAAATAAAAATAAAAAAACGGGAAGGGGGCCGCGTGGCCCCCCTTCTCTGGGCCTGTGTTGGCCCCGGGGACCCCATCCCCCGGGGCATGCCCTCAATTTGTATTTTTTAAATTTGGAGGGGGCTGCGTGGCCCCCTCCTCAGGCCATTTAAGGCCCCGGGGACCCCATCCCCCGGGGCCGGCCTTGCCCTTTTAATAAAAAAAAATTAATTTGGGGAGGGGGCTGCGTGGCCCCCTCCCTGGCCACTTATGGCCCAGGGGACCCCATCCCCCGGGGCCTGGCCTCTGGTTGGGGACTGTGGGGGTCCCCAATCCCCCCACAGTCCCAGCCGGCTCCCCGCCTCCTGCGCGAGCCGGCATTGCTTTCCACATGGGGAGCAGCTAACATGCTGCTCCCCATGTGGAAAGCTAATGAGTTTGCATTTTGAAAGAGAGAGCAGGTTTCCTGCTCTCTCTTTCAAAATGCAAACCAAGTTTGCTATGACAGGACGGGAGCCGCGAGGCTCCCGATCCTGTCATAGCAAACTACAGTGTCCCGGGGTAGGCACCCCGGGACACTGCAGGAGCCGGCCCTGGGGGTGGCGGTCCCCAGGGCCATCAAGGGCTCCAGGAGGGGGCCGCGCGGCCCCCTCCCAGCCATTTCACAGCCCCGGGAGGTGGTGGTCCCCGGGCTTTGGGGTCCGTAACGGACCCCCATATTCAAATCTTTAGTGCCCCGGGGAGGGGCGGTCCCCGGGGCATGTGGGGGGGCTGGAGCCCCCCCACACAGGTGAAAATAATTTTTTAAAAAAGAAGCCCCGGGGGGTGGCGGTCCCCGGGGCTGCGGGAGGGCCAAGAGTCCTCCCGCACCATTATTTTTGAAAGCCCCAGGGGGTGGCGGTCCCCGGGGCTTGGGGGCCTTAGAGGCCCCCACATTAAATTAAACCCCCCACCATGCCCCCGGGACTTGGCCCACCCGGGGGCAAATAAACTATCGAAGCGCGGGAGACCGCGCCGATTTCTATTTTTCGGCGGGATTCGCGCACCCTAGCGCATCCCGCCTATTTTGTTTTTAAAAAAATGCTTTTTCTGCTCAGGGGTCCTTGTGAGACCCCCTGAGCAGACCTAGGGGTCAGGGTGTTTCTACCCTGCCCCCTTTGTGCGTTTTGCGCACTTGTTTCTTTTTTTCTCGCCGGGATCCGCGCACCCTGAGCGCATCCTTCCGATTTAAAAAAAAAAAAAAAAGGCTTTTTTCTGCCCAGGGGGTCCTTGTGGGACCCCCTGAGCAGGCCTAGGGGGTCAGGGTGTTTCTACCCTGCCCCCTTTGTGCGTTTTGCGCACTTGTTTTTGTGCCTCGGTTCTACCGAGGGACAAAATGGCTGCCAACACTTCCTGGTTTGGAGTGTTGACAGCCAGCTGACAGCCAATTAGCATGCAGCTCGTGATCGGGACGGTGCGCGCAGTGTGCGCTGAGGGTACGCAGACCCTTCTCGGCCATAGATATATATGTGACTTTACTTTTATTTTCTCAGGAACTACTGAACGGATTTACACCATTTAAGCAAAAGGCACCAGTCTGAACCAAGGGCTACCTCTTTGCCAAATTTGGTGTAATTCCGTTCAGCAGTTCGGGCTGTAGCTGCGACTAAAGGTTCCTATGGAAAAATGAATGGGGAAAACGCGTTTTGGGACCTCCCTTTTTTCTCGGCCCCCGCTTGACGAATCAACCCGAGACTTTCAGGGTAGGAGCGGAGCGGAGCGCCCCAACAAGTTGGAAACTTTCGCGAAGATTCGTCAACCGGCGCAAGAGTTATTTCAAATAGAATGTCGCGGATTTCCTATTGATAATAGGTCCTAACTATAACTATCTACTGGCGACCGCCAGTAGATAATATATATATATATTCACTGAAAAAACCATAGGTTTTAGGGAAAGTTATAGTTAGTTGGACATTGCACTCGTACAAAACCCGTGAAATTCCCCCGTTATAGTTAGTTCAGCTAACTATAACTCGCGCCCCCGCAATGCACTGCTGATGACATCACATATTACATCACTCATGACATGGTCAGTGACATCACTGATGACATCACTGATGACATCTCAAATGACATCACTCATGACATCACTGATGACATCATCCAGTGACTGTGTGTTTGTGTAAAGTTTAAATATGTTTAATATATATAGGGAAAGGCATATTGAAGAATGAGTGGGTGTATAAGCGTCTGAATGGATGATTTAGTAGGTGCGTGACTGAGTCTATAAGTGAGTGATTAAACGTATCTTACTGGATGCATGGGTGAGTGACTAAACTGTGTGAATGTCTGTATCCGTCTGTCTGTTGTTGTGTAAGCAGCTGCATGGGTTTCTGACTAGCTAAATGAGTGTCTATATGGGTTATGGATTGGTTCTCTGAGTATCTGTATGGGTGCCTCAGTGTTTGTGTGGGTGGGGTGTGTGTGACTCTGTGCATAGATGTGTGAGTGGGTGATTCACTGGGTGCATGGTTTCAAGAGTGCGTCTGTGATGGACTGTATGGGTGGGTGAGTGTGTGTATGGGTGTGTTAGTGATTGAATGTATATCTCAGTGGTACATGTGTGAGTAACTACATATGTGAAAGGCAGTATATATGTGTGTTGGAGTATATAAATGGCTATAAGTGAGAGTGTGTGATTGTGAGAGTGGCTATATGGATGAGTGTGTGCTTGCATCAGTGATTGCATAGGAGCGTAAGAATGTGCTAGTATTTTTATGAGTAAGTGAGCTGGTGTGTATAACTGTATAGGTGAGTAAATGGGAGTGTGATTAATTATTAGCATGACTGACTAGGTGTGTGAGTACCTCTATGGATGAGTTGCGTTGTGTGAGTGTTTATATAGGTGTATGAGTGCATATGATAGTCCTGTACTGAGTGACTGTAAGTATGAGTGACTGTACGGGTGAGTGAGTAGATGTGTGTGTGTAGACCTAAGAATCAGTGAGTGGGTATGTACTTATTGGTATTGGAGTGTGTATGGTTTTGAGAATGGCAGTCTGTAATTTAGAGTGGGTGTATCAAAAGTTATATTAGGGTGTGAGAAGATGCATTAAATTCTCACATGGATGATGTCATCAGTGATGTCATTTGAGATGTCATCAGTGATGTCATCAGTGATGTCACTGACCATGTCATGAGTGATGTAATATGTGACGTCATCAGCAGTGCATTGCGGGCGCGAGTTATAGTTAGCTGAACTAACTATAACGGAGGAATTTCACGGGTTTTGTACGAGTGCAATGTCCAACTAACTATAACTTTCCCTAAAACCTATGGTTTTTTCAGTGAATTTCAAAGGTTTTTTAAATGCTAAACCCTAACTATAACAGGCCTGAAACCTATGGTTTTTTCAGTGAATTTCAAAGGTTTTTAAAATGCTAATTCCTAACTATAACAAGCCTGAAACCTATGGTTTTTTCAGTGAATTTCAAAGGTTTTTTAAATGCTAATTCCTAACTATAACATGTCTGAAACCTATGGTTTTTTTCAGTGAATTTCAAAGGTTTTGTAAATGACAATTTTTAAATGTATTAATTGTTATATTTATTTTTTTTGATACTGATTTACTACATTTTTTAAACTATTTATTTTTAGATGTTTCATTTTTTAAATTACATTGTAATTACATTATACATTACATTACAAAATATACTTTCTCAGAATGAATTACTTTAGTTTAAATACTTTGCAAATAGGCAATAGACTTTTAAGTACAGTAGTTACAGTTGTTGCAATGGGCAACACAATTTCAAACACAATGCAACATTGAGCTCAATGTGAATTTCTATTTAAATGCAATTAGTTACTTTATGGATTACTTTTTCTAACCACAGGACTGGATCCTAGATTCAGTCCTGGGACATCTCCTGTAAACAGTTGAGTAAAAGCGTTTTGGTTACAGTAGTGATTTTTAAGGAATATTATTGTATTTTAAAACTTGACACTTAGAAACTTTTTCACATAGAATCACCAATGTTATCCTATGGGAGGAAATTCACTTAGCAGGTAAGTAGTGTTATCGTTACTTTTTCTTACTCAGTGGTGGATCCTGGATCCAGCACTGGTGCATCTCCTGTAAACAGTTGAAAGAATGCGTTTAAGTCATACAGGCGATTTTTAAGGAATATTTGTAGTTTGTGAAAATCAACACTTTGAAACTTTTCTGCTGAAAACCAGACAATGGATTCCTATGGAAGGAAATATAAGTTACTGGTAAGTACGGTTAAAATTACTTTTCAGGATCAGTACTGGGCTGCAAGATGCAGCACTGAGGTCTCTCCTGATAACAGGTGAGTAAATCGGAATTCGTATTTTGGCTGATTTTAGAGGAATATTTGTATGTTTCAAAACTCCACACTTAGAAGACTTTTTCAGCAAAAAGCAGGCAATGATATCCAATGGAAGGAAATTCAAGTTACTGGTAAGTACGGTTAAAATTACTTTTCAGGATCAGTACTGGGCTGAAAGATGCAGCACTGAGGTCTCTCCTGATAACAGGTGAGTAAATCGGAATTCGTAGTTTGGCTGATTTTAGAGGAATATTTGTATGTTTCAAAAATCGACACTTAGAAACTTTTTCATCAAAAAGCAGGCAATGATATCCTATGGAAGGAAATTCAAGTTACTGGTAAGTACGGTTAAAATTACTTTTCAGGATCAGTACTGGGCTGAAAGATGCAGCACTGAGGTCTCTCCTGATAACAGGTGAGTAAATAGGAATTTGTAGTTCGGCTGATTTTAGAGGAATATTTGTACAATGGTGAAGGGAGGGGGCGGGGCCTGAGGTGACATCTGTGCAAACGCGCCCCGTGGTGCGTTTTAAGTTGGGGGATTAAGTCCCCTTGAATCATGAGGATCCCTGGGGTCCAACTAGCCCACCCTGTACCTCCAGTATGCGCCAGGGAGCTGCGTTGCAGAGAGGTGTTCAGAGGCCACGCCCCTTTTGCACCTCTCTGCAATGCAGCTCTGTGGCGCTTTCTGGACGTACCTGTTGGGCTAGTTGGCCCCCAGGGACCCTCAGGATTGAAGGGGATTTAATTCCCCATCTTAAAATGCGCCACGGGGCCTGTTTGCACACATGTCACCTGAAGCCCCGCCCCTCCCTTCACCACTGTGCAAACGCGCCCCGTGGCGCGTTTTAAGTTGGGGGATTAAGTCCCCTTGAATCCTTAGGGTCCCTGGAGTCCAACTAGCCCACCATGTACTTCTAAAAGCGCCACAGAGCTGCGTTGCAGAGAGGTGTAAAAGGGGCGTGGCCTCTGTACACCTCTCTGCAACGCAGCTCCCTGGCGCATACTGGAGGTTCCTGGTGGGCTAGTTGGCCCTCAGGGACCCCCAGTATTCAAGGGGAATTACTTCCCTTCTTAAAACGCGCCAGGGGGCGCGTTTGCAGAGTACTGCTGGGAGGGGGGCAAGGCCTCCGGCACGATGCCGGTAGATTTTTTTTTTAAACATTTTTTTAATGGGAGGGGGGCTGCGTGGCCCCCCTTCCCTTGGCCACTTTTGGCCCCGGGGACCCCATCTCCCGGGGCCTGAGCATTTTATTTTATTTTTTAAATAAAAAAAAAACGGGAAGGGGGCCGCGTGGCCCCCTTCCCTGGGCCTGTGTTGGCCCCGGGACCCCATCCCCGGGGCATGCCCTCGATTTTTATTTTTAAATTTGGAGGGGGCTGCGTGGCCCCCTCCTCAGGCCATTTAAGGCCCCGGGGACCCCATCCCCGGGGCCGGCCTTGCCCTTTTTTAAAAAAAATTAATTTGGGGAGGGGGCTGCGTGGCCCCCTCTCTGGCCACTTATGGCCCAGGGGACCCCATCCCCGGGGCCTGGCCTCTGGTTGGGGACTGTGGGGGTCCCCAATCCCCCACAGTCCCAGCCGGCTCCCCGCCTCCTGCGCGAGCCGGCATTGCTTTTCCACATGGGGAGCAGCTAACATGCTGCTCCCCATGTGGAAAGCTAATTGTTTGCATTTTGAAAGAGAGAGCAGGTTTCCTGCTCTCTCTTTCAAAATGCAAACTAAGTTTGCTATGACAGGACGGGAGCCGCGAGGCTCCCGTCCTGTCATAGCAAACTACAGTGTCCCGGGGTAGGCACCCGGGACACTGCAGGAGACGGCCCTGGGGGTGGCGGTCCCCAGGGCCATCAAGGGCTCCAGGAGGGGGCCGCGCGGCCCCCTCCCAACCATTTCACAGCCCCGGAGAGGTGGTGGTCCCCGGGCTTTGGGGTCCGTAACGGACCCCCATATTCAAATCTTTAGTGCCCCGGGGAGGTGGCGGTCCTCGGGGCATGTGGGGGCTGGAGCCCCCCACACAGGTGAAAATAATTTTTAAAAAGAAGCCCCGGGGGTGGCGGTCCCGGGCTGCGGGAGGGCCAAGAGCCCTCCCGCACCATTATTTTTTGAAAGCCCCGGGGGGTGGCGATCCCCGGGGCTTGGGGGGCCTTAGAGGCCCCCCACATTAAATTTAAACCCCCCCACCATGCCCACCCGGGGGAAAATAAACATCGAAGCGCTGGAGACCGCTCTTCGATTTTTTTATTTTTCGGCGGGATTCGCGCATCCTGCCAATTTGTTTTTTAAAAAAATGCTTTTTTCTGCCCAGGGGGTCCTTGTGAGACCCTCTGAGCAGACCTAGGGGGTCAGGGTGTTTCTACCCTGCCCCCTTTGTGCGTTTTGCGCACTTGTTTCTGTTTTTTTTTCTCGGCGGGATCCGCGCACCCTGAGCGCATCCTGCCGATTTAAAAAAAAGGCTTTTTTCTGCCCAGGGGGTCCTTGTGGGACCCCCTGAGCAGGCCTAGGGGGTCAGGGTGTTTCTACCCTGCCCCCTTTGTGCGTTTTGCGCACTTGTTTTTGTGCCTCGGTTCTACCGAGGGACAAAATGGCTGCCAACACTTCCTGGTTTGGAGTGTTGACAGCCAGCTGACAGCCAATTAGCATGCAGCTCGTGATCGGGACAGTGCGCGCAGGGTGCGCTGAGGGTACGCGGACCCTACTCGGCCATAGATATATATGTGACTTTACTTTTGATTTTCTCAGGAACTACTGAACGGATTTACACCATTTAAGCAAAAGGCACCAGTCTGAACCAAGGGCTACCTCTTTGCCAAATTTGGTGTAATTCCGTTCAGCAGTTCGGGCTGTAGCTGCGACTAAAGGTTCCTACGGAAAAATGAATGGGGAAAACGCGTTTTGGGACCCCCTTTTTTCTCGGCCCCCGCTTGACGAATCAACCCGAGACTTTCAGGGTAGGAGCGGAGCGGAGCGCCCCAACAAGTTGGAAACTTTCGTGAAGATTCGTCAACCGGCGCAAGAGTTATTTCAAATAGAATGTCGCCGATTTCCTATGGATAATAGGTCCTAACTATAACTATCTACTGGCGACCGCCAGTAGATAATATATATATATATTCACTGAAAAAACCATAGGTTTTAGGGAAAGTTATAGTTAGTTGGACATTGCACTCGTACAAAACCCGTGAAATTCCCCCGTTATAGTTAGTTCAGCTAACTATAACTCGCGCCCCCGCAATGCACTGCTGATGACATCACATATTACATCACTCATGACATGGTCAGTGACATCACTGATGACATCACTGATGACATCTCAAATGACATCACTGATGACATCACTGATTACATCATCCAGTGACTGTGTGTTTGTGTAAAGTTTAAATATGTTTAATATATATAGGGAAAGGCATATTGAAGAATGAGTGGGTGTATAAGCGTCTGAATGGATGATTTAGTAGGTGCGTGACTGAGTCTATAAGTGAGTGATTAAACGTATGTTACTGGATGCATGGGTGAGTGACTAAACTGTGTGAATGTCTGTATCCGTCTGTCTGTTGTTGTGTAAGCAGCTGCATGGGTTTCTGACTAGCTAAATGAGTGTCTATATGGGTTATGGATTGGTTCTCTGAGTATCTGTATGGGTGCCTCAGTGTTTGTGTGGGTGGGGTGTGTGTGACTCTGTGCATAGATGTGTGAGTGGGTGATTCACTGGGTGCATGGTTTCAAGAGTGCGTCTGTGATGGACTGTATGGGTGGGTGAGTGTGTGTATGGGTGTGTTAGTGATTGAATGTATATCTCAGTGGTACATGTGTGAGTAACTACATATGTGAAAGGCAGTATATATGTGTGTTGGAGTATATAAATGGCTATAAGTGAGAGTGTGTGATTGTGAGAGTGGCTATATGGATGAGTGTGTGCTTGCATCAGTGATTGCATAGGAGCGTAAGAATGTGCTAGTATTTTTATGAGTAAGTGAGCTGGTGTGTATAACTGTATAGGTGAGTAAATGGGAGTGTGATTAATTATTAGCATGACTGACTAGGTGTGTGAGTACCTCTATGGATGAGTTGCGTTGTGTGAGTGTTTATATAGGTGTATGAGTGCATATGATAGTCCTGTACTGAGTGACTGTAAGTATGAGTGACTGTACGGGTGAGTGAGTAGATGTGTGTGTGTAGACCTAAGAATCAGTGAGTGGGTATGTACTTATTGGTATTGTAGTGTGTATGGTTTTGAGAATGGCAGTCTGTAATTTAGAGTGGGTGTATCAAAAGTTATATTAGTGTGTGAGAAGATGCATAAAATTCTCACATGGATGATGTCATCAGTGATGTCATTTGAGATGTCATCAGTGATGTCATCAGTGATGTCACTGACCATGTCATGAGTGATGTAATATGTGATGTCATCAGCAGTGCATTGCGGGGGCGCGAGTTATAGTTAGCTGAACTGACTATAACGGAGGAATTTCACGGGTTTTGTACGAGTGCAATATCCAACTAACTATAACTTTCCCTAAAACCTATGGTTTTTTTCAGTGAATTTCAAAGGTTTTTTAAATGCTAAACCCTAACTATAACAGGCCTGAAACCTATGGTTTTTTCAGTGAATTTCAAAGGTTTTTAAAATGCTAATTCCTAACTATAACAAGCCTGAAACCTATGGTTTTTTCAGTGAATTTCAAAGGTTTTTTAAATGCTAATTCCTAACTATAACATGTCTGAAACCTATGGTTTTTTTCAGTGAATTTCAAAGGTTTTGTAAATGACAATTTTTAAATGTATTAATTGTTATATTTATTTTTTTGATACTGATTTACTACATTTTTTTAAACTATTTATTTTTAGATGTTTCATTTTTTAAATTACATTGTAATTACATTATACATTACATTACAAAAAATACTTTCTCAGAATGAATTACTTTAGTTTAAATACTTTGCAAATAGGCAATAGACTTTTAAGTACAGTAGTTACAGTTGTTGCAATGGGCAACACAATTTCAAACACAATGCAACATTGAGCTCAATGTGAATTTCTATTTAAATGCAATTAGTTACTTTATGGATTACTTTTCTAACCACAGGACTGGATCCTAGATTCAGTCCTGGGACATCTCCTGTAAACAGTTGAGTAAAAGCGTTTTGGTTACAGTAGTGATTTTTAAGGAATATTATTGTATTTTAAAACTTGACCGAAACTTTTTCACATAGAATCACCAATGTTATCCTACGGGAGGAAACTCACTTAGCAGGTAAGTAGTGTTATCGTTACTTTTTCTTACTCAGTGGTGGATCCTGGATCCAGCACTGGTGCATCTCCTGTAAACAGTTGAAAGAATGCGTTTAAGTCATACAGGCGATTTTTAAGGAATATTTGTAGTTTGTGAAAATCAACACTTTGAAACTTTTCTGCTGAAAACCAGACAATGGATTCCTGCGGAAGGAAATATAAGTTACTGGTAAGTACGGTTAAAATTACTTTTCAGGATCAGTACTGGGCTGAAAGATGCAGCACTGAGGTCTCTCCTGATAACAGGTGAGTAAATCGGAATTCGTAGTTCGGCTGATTTTAGAGGAATATTTGTATGTTTCAAAAATCGACACTTAGAAACTTTTTCAGCAAAAAGCAGACAATGATATCCTATGGAAGGAAATTCAAGTTACTGGTAAGTACGGTTAAAATTACTTTTCAGGATCAGTACTGGGCTGAAAGATGCAGCACTGAGGTCTCTCCTGATAACAGGTGAGTAAATCGGAATTCGTATTTCGGCTGATTTTAGAGGAATATTATAAAGTTTAAAAAATCGACACAGAAGAATTTCCAAGTGAAACCAGTCAATGATATCCTATGGAAGGAAATTCAAGTTACTGGTAAGTACGGTTAAAATTACTTTTCAGGATCAGAACTCGACTGAAAGATGCAGCACTGAGGTCTCTCCTGATAACAGGTGAGTAAATCGGAATTCGTAGTTTGGCTGATTTTAGAGGAATATTTGTATGTTTCAAAAATCGACACTTAGAAACTTTTTCATCAAAAAGCAGGCAATGATATCCTATGGAAGGAAATTCAAGTTACTGGTAAGTACTGTTAAAATTACTTTTCAGGATCAGTACTGGGCTGAAAGATGCAGGACTGAGGTCTCTCCTGATAACAGGTGAGTAAATCGGAATGCGTAGTTCGGCTGATTTTAGAGGAATATTTGCACAATGGTGAAGGGAGGGGCGGGGCCTGAGGTGACATCTGTGCAAACGCGCCCGTGGCGCATTTTAAGTTGGGGGATTAAGTCCCCTTGAATCATGAGGGTCCCTGGGGTCCAACTAGCCCACCCTGTACCTCCAGTATGCGCCAGGGAGCTGCGTTGCAGAGAGGTGTTCAGAGGCCACGCCCCTTTTGCACCTTTCTGCAACGCAGCTCTGTGGCGCTTTCTGGATGTACCTGGTGGGCTAGTTCGCCCCCAGGGACCCTTAGGATTGAAGGGATTTCATTCCCCATCTTAAAATGCGCCACGGGGCCTGTTTGCACACATGTCACCTGAAGCCCGCCCCTCCCTTCACCACTGTGCAAACGTGCCCCGTGGCGCGTTTTAAGTTGGGGGATTAAGTCCCTTGAATACTGAGGGTCCCTGGAGTCCAACTAGCCCACCATGTAGCTCCAAAGCGCCACAGAGCTGCGTTGCAGAGAGGTGTAAAAGGGGCGTGGCCTCTGTACACCTCTCTGCAACGCAGCCCCTGGCGCATACCGGAGATTCCTGGTGGGCTAGTTGGCCCCCAGGGACCCCCAGTATTCAAGGGGAATTACTTCCTTTCTTAAAACGCGCCAAGGGGCGCGTTTGCAGACTGCTGCAGGGAGGGGGCGGGGCCTCGGCACAATGCCGGTCTTTTTTTGTTTTTGTTTTTGTTGCTTTTTTCTGCCCAGGGGTCCTTGTGGGACCCCTGAGCAGACCTAGAGTCAGGGTGTTTCTACCCTGCCCCCTTTGTGCATTTTGCGCACTTGTTTCTTGTGTTTTTTTTTTAAATCATTGGGATCCGCGCACCCTAAGCGCATCCCACCGTTTAAAAAAATGCTTTTCTGCCCAGGGGTCCTTGTGGGACCCCTGAGCAGACCTAGAGTCAGGGTGTTTCTACCCTGCCCCCTTTGCGCTTTGCGCACTTGTTTCTGTCCCTCGGTTCTACCGAGGGACAAAATGGCTGCCAACACTTCCTGATTTGGAGTGTTGACAGCCACTTGACAGCCAATTAGCATGCAGCTCGTGATCGGGACGGTGCGCGCAGGGTGCGCTCAGGATACGCGGACTCTACTCGCCCATAGATATATATGTGACTTTACTTTTGATTTTCTCAGGAACTACTGAACGGATTTACACCATTTAAGCAAAAGGCACGACACTGAACCAAGGGCTACCTCTTTGCCAAATTTGGTGTAATTCCGTTCAGCAGTTCGGGCTGTAGCTGCGACTAAAGGTTCCTATGGAAAAATGAATGGGGAAAAGGCGTTTTGGGAACCCCCTTTTTTCTCGGCCGCCGCTTGACGAATCAACCCGAGACTTTCAGGGTAGGAGCGGAGCGGAACGCCCCAAAAAGTTGGAAGCTTTCGCGAAGATTCGTCAACCGGCGCAAGAGTTATTTCAAATAGAATGTCGCGGATTTCCTATGGATAATAGGTCCTAACTATAACTATCTACTGGCGACCGCCAGTAGATAATATTATCTACTGGCGGTCGCCAGTAGATAGTTATAGTTAGGACCTATTTTCCATAGGAAATCCGCGACATTCTATTTGAAATAACTCTCTTGCCGGTTGACGAATCTTCGCGAAATTTTCAAACTTTATGGCCCGCTCCGGTCCGTTCCTACCCTGAAAGTTTCGGGGTGATTCGTCAAGCGGGGCCGAGAAAAAGGGGGTCCCAAAACGTGTTTTCCCATTCATTTTCCCATAGGAAACTTTAGACACGGCTACAGCCCGAACTGCTGAACGGAATTACACCAAATTTGGCAAAGAGGTAGTTCTTGGTTCAGAAAGAACCCTTTTGTTAAATGGTGTAAATCCGTTCAGTAGTTCCAGAGAAAATCAAAAGGAAAATCACATATATATCTATGGCCGCGTTGGATTCGCGCACCCTCCCGATCACGAGCTGCATGTTAATTGGCTTTCAAGTGGCTGTCAACACTCCAAATCAGGAAGTGTTGGCAGCCATTTTGTCCTCGGTAGAACCGAGGGACAGAAACAAGTGCGCAAAGTGTCAAAGGGGGCAGGGTAGAAACACCCTGACCTCTAGGTCTGCTCAGGGGTCCTACAAGGACCCCTGGGCAGAAAAAGCATTTAAAAAAATCGGCAGGATGCGCTCAGGGTGCGCGGATCCTGCCGATTAGAAAAAACCCCAGAAGAAACAAGTGCGCAAACGCACAAAGGGGGCAGGGTAGAAACACCCTGACCCCTAGGTCTGCTCAGAGGGTCCCTCAAGGACCCCCTGGGCACAAAAAGCATTAAAAAAAAAAAGCGCGGGATGCGCTCAGGGTGCGCGGATCCCGCCGAGAAAAAAAAACGAAGCGCGGTCTCTCGTTGTTAATTGGCCCCCGGGTGGGCCAAGTCCCGGGGGCATGCAGGGTTTCTTTTTAATATGTGGGGGCCTCTAAGGCTCCCCAAGCCCCGGGACCGTCACCCCACGGGGCTTTAAAAAATAATGGTGCGGGAGGGCTCTTTGCCCTCCCGCTGCCCCGGGACCGCCACCTCCCGGGGCTTCTTTTTTTAATTTTTTGACCTGTGTGGGGGCTCCAGCCCCCACACGCCCGGGACCACCACCTCCCCGGGGCTGTGCACTGGATGGGAGGGGGCCGCGCGGCCCCCTCCTGGAGCCCTTGATGGCCCTGGGGACCGCCACCCCCATGGCCGGCTCCTGCAGTGTCCCGGGGTGCCTACCCCGGGACACTGTAGTTTGCTATGACAGGACGGGAGCCTCGCGGCTCCCGTCCTGTCATAGCAAACTTGGTTTGCATTTTGAAAGAGAGAGCAGGAAACCTGCTCTCTCTTTCAAAGTGCAAACCCAATTGCTTTTCCACATGGGGAGCAGCATGTTAGCTGCTCCCCATGTGGAAAAGCAATGCCGGCATCAGCAGGAGGCGGGGAGCCGGCTGGGACTGTGGGGGATTGGGGACCCCCACAGTCCCCAACCAGAGGCCAGGCCCCGGGGGATGGGGTCCCCGGGGCCATAGTGGCCAGGGAGGGGCCACGCAGCCCCCTCCCCAAATTATAAAAAAAAAAAAAAAAAAAAGGGCAAGGCCGGCCCCGGGGATGGGGTCCCGGGGCCTTAAATGGCCTGAGGAGGGGGGCCACGCAGCCCCCTCAAAATTAAAAAAATAAAAATTGAGGGCATGCCCCGGGGGATGGGGTCCCCGGGGCCAATACAGGCCCAGGGAAGAGGGGCCACGCAACCCCCTTCCCGTTTTTTTTATTTTATTTAAAAATAAAATAAAATGCTCAGGCCCCGGGGGATGCGGTCCCCGGGGCCAAAAGTGGCCAAGGGAAGGGGGCCACGCAGCCCCCTCCCAATCAAAAAAAAAAAAGACCGGCATCGTGCCGGAGGCCCCGCCCTCCCTGCAGCAGTCTGCAAACGCGCCCCTGGCGCGTTTTGAGAAGGGAAGTAATTCCCCTTGAATACTGGGGGTCCCTGGGGCAAACTAGCCCACCAGGAACCTCCAGTATGCGCCAGGGGCTGTGTTGCAGAGAGGTGTACAGAGGCGACGCCCCTTTATACACCTCTCTGCAACGCAGCTCTGTGGCGCTTTTGGAGGTACATGGTGGGCTAATTCGACTCCAGTGACCCTCAGGATTCAAGGGGACTTAATCCCCCAACTTAAAACACGCCACGGGGCGCGTTTGCACAGTGGTGAAGGGAGGGGGCGGGGCTTCAGGTGACATGTGTGCAAACAGGCCCGTGGCGCATTTTAAGATGGGGAATGATGGGGCATCCTCCACCCAGCAGTACCTCTCATCCAAGACCTGAAGAAATATTAGCACATTACCCCCACATGGATTGAACTCATTTGGGTCCCCTTGACCAGCCCACACCATTTTTAAAACCAGATGTATCATTTACAAAACCATCACAACCAGCACCCCTGCTTATCTTGCAGACAAGCTCATCATTTCTGGTGGTTCTCAGCTCACTCGCAGTTAGGACATCCTCAGAATGGAGACTAAGAAGTGTAAAAAAGAAAGAACAAGAAAGCAGCCCTTTTCCATCTATGCACCCAGGAACTGGAACAACATCCCCAAATCCATAAGGACTACCCCAACTCTGCTCTAGTATAGGAAAGAGTTGAACACTACCTTACAATGCATTAACAGTCCAGAAGCTGAGTTCCTCTCCTATTATTTGTTGATTTTATGCTTGTCTTTGACCATGTACAACACTCCTCAGCTTTTTGGCTAGGTTAGCACTATAGAAATATCATATATACATACATACACACATACATAGAAGCCTACAAACATACATATATACATATATACATACATACATGGATACATAAGAGTTTCAGATTTCGGGCCCAGATATACTGAGGATTTTTCGTTGGGGTTGCGTCACTCTTTTGGTGCAGCCCTGATGCAAAATATATTTTGGAATTTACAAAGTCCCACCAGGTACGTCCAGAAATCGCCACAGAGCTGCGTTGCAGAGAGGGGCAAAAAGGGGCGTGGCCTCTCAACACCTCTCTGCAACGCAGCTGGCGCATACTGGAGGTACAGGGTGGGCTAGTTGGACGCCATGGACCCTCATGATTCAAGGGGACTTAATCCCCCAACTTAAAACGCGCCACGGGGCGCGTTTGCACAGATGTCACCTCAGGCCCCGCCCCCTCCCTTCACCATTGTGCAAATATTCCTCTAAAATCAGCCGAACTACGAATTCCGATTTACTCACCTGTTATCAGGAGAGACCTCAGTGCTGCATCTTTGAGCCCAGTACTGATCCTGAAAAGTAATTTTAACCGTACTTACCAGTAACTTAAATTTCCTTCCATAGGCTAACATTGACTGGTTTCACTTGGAAATTCTTCGAAGTGTGGAGTTTTGGAACTTTATAATATTCCTCTAAAATCAGCCGAAATACGAATTCCGATTTACTCACCTGTTATCAGGAGAGACCTCAGTGCTGCATCTTTCAGCCCAGTACTGTTCCTGAAAAGTAATTTTAACCGTACTTACCAGTAACTTGAATTTCCTTCCATAGGCTAACATTGACTGGTTTCACTTGGAAATTCTTCTAAGTGTGGAGTTTTGGAACTTTATAATATTCCTCTAAAATCAGCTAACTACGAATTCCGATTTACTCACCTGTTATCAGGAGAGACCTCAGTGCTGCATCTTTGAGCCCAGTACTGATCCTGAAAAGTAATTTTAACCGTACTTACCAGTAACTTGAATTTCCTTCCATAGGATATCATTGCCTGCTTTTTGCTGAAAAAGTTTCTAAGTGTCGATTTTGAAACATACAAATATTCCTCTAAAATCAGCCGAACTACGAATTCCGATTTACTCACCGGTTATCAGGAGAGACCTCAGTGCTGCATCTTTGAGCCCAGTACTGATCCTGAAAAGTAATTTTAACCGTATTTACCAGTAACTTGAATTTCCTTCCATAGGCTAACATTGACTGGTTTCACTTGGAAATTCTTCTGTGTGGAGTTTTGGAACTTTATAATATTCCTCTAAAATCAGCCGAACTACGAATTCCGATTTACTCACCTGTTATCAGGAGAGAACCCAGTGCTGCATCTTTTAGCCCAGCACTGACCCTGAAAAGTAATTCTAACCGTACTTACCAGTAACTTGTATTTCCTTCCATTGGAATCCATTGTCTGGTTTTCAGCAGAAAAGTTTCAAAGTGTCGATTTTCACAAACTACAAATATTCCTTAAAAATCGCCTGTATGACTTAAACGCATTCTTTCAACTGTTTACAGGAGATGCACCAGTGCTGGATCCAGGATCCACCACTGAGTAAGAAAAAGTAACGATAACACAACTTACCTGCTAAGTGAATTTCCTCCCTTAGGATAACATTGGTGATTCTATGAGAAAAAGTTTCTTTTAACTTTTAAAATACAATAATATTCCTTAAAAATCACTACTGTAACCAAAACGCTTTTACTCAACTGTTTACAGGAGATGTCCCAGGACTGAATCTAGGATCCAGTCCTGTGGTTAGAAAAGTAATCCATAAAGTAACTAATTGCATTTAACTAGAAATTCACATTGAGCTCAATGTTGCATTGTGTTTGAAATTGTGTTGCCCATTGCAACAACTGTAACTACTATACTTAAAAGTCTATTGCCTATTTGCAAAGTATTTAAACTAAAGTAATTCATTCTGAGAAAGTATATTTTGTAATGTAATGTATAATGTAATTTAAAAAATAAAATATGTAAAAATAAATAGTTTTAAAAAATGTAGTAAATCAGTATCAAAAAAATAAATATAACAATTAATACATTTAAAAATTGTCATTTACAAAACCTTTGAAATTCACTGGAAAAACCATAGGTTTCAGACATGTTATAGTTAGGAATTAGCATTTAAAAAACCTTTGAAATTCACTGAAAAAAACCATAGGTTTCAGGCACGTTATAGTTAGAAATTAGCATTTAAAAACCTTACAAATTCACTGAAAAAACCATAGGTTTTAGGGACAGTTATAGTTAGTTGGACATTGCACTCGTACAAAACCCGTGAAATTCCCCTGTTATAGTTAGTTCAGCTAACTATAACTCGCGCCCGCAATGCACTGCTGATGACGTCACATATTACATCACTCATGACATGGTCAGTGACATCACTGATGACATCACTGATGACATCTCAAATGACATCACTGATGACATCATCCACGTGATAATCTGATGCACCTCCTCACACCCTAATATAACCTTTGATACACTCACTCTAAATTACAGACTGCCATTCGCAAAACCATAGACACTCCAACACCAATAACTACATACCCACTCACTGATTCTTAGGTCTACACACACATCCACTCACTCACCCGTACAGTCACTCATACTTACGGTCACTCAGTACAGGACTATCATACGCACTCATACTCCTATATAGACACTCAAACACCGCCACTCATCCATAGAGGTACTCACACACCTAGTCAGTCATGCAAATAATTAAACACACTGCCATTTACTCACCTATACAGTTATACACACACCAGCGCACTTTCTCATACAAATACTAGCACATTCTTACACTCTTATACAATCACTGATACAAGCACACACTCATCCATACAGTCACTCTCACAATCACACACTCTCGCTTATAGCTATTTATATACTCCAACACACATATATACTGCCTTTCACATATGTAGTTACTCACACATGTACCACTGGGACATACATTCTCTCACTAACACACTCTTACACACACTTACCCACCCATACAGTCTATCACAGTTGCACTCTTGAAACCATCCACCCAGTGAATCACCCACTCACACATCTATGCACAGAGTCGCACACACCCCACCCACACAAACACTCAGGCACCCATACAGATACTCAGACAACCAATCAATAACTCATATAGACACTCATGTAGCTATTCACAAACCCATGCAGCCACTTACACAGCGATAGACAGACGGATACAGACATTCACCCAGTTTAGTCACTAACCCATGCATTCAGTAAGATACGTTTGATCACTCACTTATAGAGTTAGTCACGCACCTACTAAATCATCCATACAGACACTTATACACCCACTCATTCTTCAATACGCCTTTCCCTATATATATTGAAAATATTTAAACTTTACAGAAACACACAGTCACTGAATGATGTCATGAGTGATGTCATTTGAGATGTCATCAGTGATGTCATCAGTGATGTCATCAGTGATGTCATCAGTGATGTCACTGACCATGTCATGAGTGATGTAATATGTGACGTCATCAGCAGTGCATTGCGAGGCGCGAGTTATAGTTAGCTGAACTAACTATAACGGGGAATTTCACGGGTTTTGTACGAGTGCAATGTCCAACTAACTATAACTGTCCCTAAAACCTATGGTTTTTTCAGTGAATATATATAAATTTAGGATCCCGATTATGAAAATGAACAAGGTAAAAACTTTTAGTGAATTGAGAATGGCAAAAAAAACAACACAGACAAAGCAGACCCAACTCTGGGGCCCCAGGCCTACCAAATCAAGAATACATTTTTAGGGGTGTTACACCCCAAATACCCCTGCTGAAGCTATGCCCCTGCCCGTCTGAGCAGGGCCTGGTAGTTCTCCCTGGGATCTCATAACTGCGTTCACATACAAACTAAATGTATTCTCACTGTGCACTTTTTTTTTTGTCTCTGCTACAAGAAGCCTCAATGGAAGAGTTGTCAAATCATGCATGTGGGTAGGGCTCCATGTTTCTAGTCCTCCCTCTTACACATGATTTTATTAAGTGACTGACTGCACAGGACCACACAAATAGAGCTGTGCCAGACTTTGTAAATCCCAAAATATATTTTGCATCAGGGCTGCACCAAAAGAGTGACGAACCCCAACGAAAAATCCTCAGTATATCTGGGCCCGAAATCTGAAACTCTTATGTATCCATGTATGTATGTATATATGTATATATGTATGTTTGTAGGCTTCTATGTATTTGTGTATGTATGTATATATGATATTTCTATAGTGCTAACCTAGCCAAAAAGCTGAGGAGTGTTGTACATGGTCAAAGACAAGCATAAAGTCAACAAATAATAGGAGAGGAACTCAGCTTCTGGACTGTTAATGCATTGTAAGGTAGTGTTCAACTCTTTCCTATACTAGAGCAGAGTTGGGGTAGTCCTTATGGATTTGGGGATGTTGTTCCAGTTCCTGGGTGCATAGATGGAAAAGGGCTGCTTTCTTGTTCTTTCTTTTTTACACTTCTTAATCTGCATTCTGAGGATGTCCTAACTGCGAGTGAGCTGAGAACCACCAGAAATGATGAGCTTGTCTGCAAGATAAGCAGGGGTGCTGGTTGTGATGGTTTTGTAAATGATACATCTGGTTTTAAAAATGGTGTGGGCTGGTCAAGGGGACCCAAATGAGTTCAATCCATGTGGGGGTAATGTGCTAATATTTCTTCAGGTCTTGGATGAGAGGTACTGCAGGGTGGAGTATGCCCCTATGAGGTACCAGTGTGATGTGTGGGCCATGGAATATAGGGCTTTACCACCATCCAGATGTGAGAGTACGAGGGCTTGAACAGTAGTTCTGAATTTGTCTTCTGGAAGTAACAGTTTGACTTTCTTTAGAACACAGCTTTGTATTTTTGACAATGTATTCCTTTACAGTGAGGTTGGTGTTGAGGGTGAATCCAAGTGACTTGGCATCTGGTAAAAGTTGGGATTTGAAGCTTTTAAGGTTCATATTATTGAACCAGGTTCTTATTGTGACAAATTCATCTAGTAATCCTTGTTAAAGTAAAACTCATCTGTTTTAATTCTTATCAGTTTCCAAAGTGTTTTCATATTTACGGTGTTGACCATGTGTTGTGTACAATAAATAAGGTATTTGTACCTAGTTTGTTCATGCAGCAGATGGTGTTTCATTTGTACGCTTCAATAAATTAATCTAGGCCTATTCATATTAGTCAGCCAGATGAGGTACAATTCCAACCTACTTCTGTGTCCATATTCCACCATAATCCACCATATTTTACTGATGACAAATTTATTCCATGTATTAAAGATTTGCAGTGAGGAAATGCTTGAATGAATCAAGGCACACCATTTTTGCATTGTTGGTGAGTTAACAATTTTTATTTGCACATGAAAGTCATCAACCAGTGGAAAGCATTAACAAAGGTTGGAATTTTAGTGGTCAAATTGAGGGCTGCAATACATCATTAATGGATCAAGCTGGTGGCTGTTTATCAACTTCAAGTATGGGGCACAATTATCTAGGATGTGGTACCGAGGTTCTCTTGGAGTGGGTTCTCTAAAAACATGAAAGCAGTACCCGTGGTTTGCTGACTTACGTACGTACTGAAAGAATATTCATAGACATTTGTACGCTAAGGTATTCTTATAAACAGACACACTTAATAAAAATGAGGCTGCATTAGACGCATTGGAGTGTCTATTGGGAGCCTTTGATATACCTGTTTGCAGAAGGTGTTGTCTTACGGTGGTTCGAGGGCCAAAGTGACCCATCTCTAGAAGGAGTGTGCATGTTAGTAGTTAATGCTGAGTGCATCACTGTACAGGATGTAAGGGTCAAAGGTCATATTCTTGCTTACATTTTCATTTATGTAACTTAGTTTTAAGCTGAGAATGCAGATTTGTTGAGCACAATTCATGCATTTGATTACCAGGGAAGTATGGGCTTGCAGTGCAGACAAGGAGATATTGCTCTATAACAGCTTTGTGTCTGTTCAGTATGGTACCAGAATGTTGTGGTCTAAATATCATCTGACAAAAATATACTGCCCTAAATAGCGTTTAAAAAAATATCAACTCATTGGAATTAATAATAGGACATCTACAGCTCCTGATGCGTATCAGATTGTAACATCTGCATGGGGAAAATGGATGTGGGCAAGTCAGTTTGCACACAGGTGGCCCATTTTGCCCATGGGGCACTTCTCTTTTGACTCTGAATTTCTCTCCCGACAAAAAAGGCATTTACATACAAAACCTATTCAGCATCATCAGTGAATTTCTAACTGAGGCAGATGGTCAGCCATCCACTGGAGTACAGCAAGCTATTGTACTACAGGAAGCTGGACATCCTGAGCAATTATTCATTGAAATTAAATGGTGGTAATGTTATTGGCTGTTTGATAGAGACACTTCTTTGAAAGTAATGGTATGTTGTCTTCCAACCAGGTTCTAAGGAAGAGAGAGCTGTGTATGAAAAGGCTACTGCAAAACTTTTTGGAGAGGTGTTTACGTCATTCAGTGCAGATGCAGACTCTGGCAGGGTAGCTGCAAGGAGGCCGGCAGTAGCACCCGAGGCAGAAGTTACCTGCAAGTTCATGAAGTTTGATCCCCCGGTGGTCGGTCAGGATGTCAACTTGATTTTGAAATTGACAAACAGCACTTCTTCTGCCAAGGCTCTGAAAGTTAACATTGATGCAGCGGGCACAACTTACACCCGAAGAGAGATGACGTCATTCATGTCTAGCTCTCATGCTGTCACTCTGGGTCCCAAGGAAGGTATGAGTCCACCAAACATTGCAAGACAATATGCTTGGCCTTGCTTTCATTTGCATAATCATTTCATGTTAGTGAACAATGATGGTGCAAGGAATAGCGTGTTAGTTTCCTCTCGTACAAGGAAATAAAACTATTAATTTGAGCCAAATATATGTAGGTATAAGGCAAGGAATGCAGAAGGTTAACTCTGAGCAAAGTGATAGCTGGAGAAACAAGCATTTGCAATGCAATCAGTCTCGCCTTTGGGACCTTATAAGTATTTAGCTATGTAGCACATTAGCCTGGGTGCTGAAACATCTACTGTTCTTTAACAAGGAGGGAAAGTAAGCACAAAACTGCGTGACACGCCAGTATGGGAACACATGGAGAGAAATATTGCCTTTCAGCGGGAAATGGTATAGTCAAGAGCTCTGTTTTTAATATAAAATCAGGGCCTTCGGTGGTCATATCACTGAAAATACAAGATTTGAAAAAAATATTATTGTCTACGGGTGCTTGTGGAAGACAATTTCTATGGACTGGAATCTAGAGAATGCTAAAGTGATTCTGGTATTTTACTGACCTCGGCTGGTTGTTTTTTTTATCAAGAAAGTTAAATAGAGGCAGTTGCCAGAAAAATTTAAAAAGAAAGCCCCTCAGCAGAAAGCAATTCTGGTATTTTACTGACCTCTACTGGTTGTTTTCTATCAAGACAGTTAAATAGAGGCAGTTGAACAGAAAAAAGTCCCTAAGCGGAAGCAGACAAGTCCTAGGGCTGATCTCCAGAGCCCACAAATTACACACACATATAAGTATATACTAAAGTATATACAAGAGGTCTCGAATGCTCGACCTAAAAATGAGCCCCAAGTCTCCTATTAGGACTCGCGTAGGGGGGTTCTATAAAAAAATAAAGGACCTGATTTAGAGTTTGTCAGACAGGTGTCCTCTGTCGCAAATGTGGCAAAGTACCCTACCCTCCAAACCCTTCGTCTGGCCACCGCATATAGAAAAGGGTGGATCGTAGGTTTTCGTTTGTGATGCCCCAGTTGGCACTACTGTTTGAATACTCCTTCCTACAGGCCAATGGAGTAGGTGCGGTCCGAGGACGGACATTACACCATCCACCCTATTTTGGGGGATGGTGTAATGCAGTTTTTCTATCCGTCAATAACAGGAAAAACCTGGCAGAGAGGGGCAGGAAAAAAACAATAAATCCCCCCATGACCAAGGAGAAAACTCCCAGACTTTGAGGATCATTATTTTTTTTTCAGAACTTTGGGAGCTGTTTTTGGCAAGCAAAAAAATGTAAAATGTTTAGTGGGTGGCAATCAAAACAGTGGTGGCTGTCCAGCACACATTTTGTGCATCTAAAGGAACTGCTGTGAAGGTGTTTCCCTCAAAGTACATAGATGGCTGCATGGCGGCGGTCATCTTTAAATTTGGCTGGCAAGGTACCATCGGGATAGCGGAGGTAATGTCCTTCACCATCCTGACAGACACTAATCCACCCACCAAACTCAAAGTCAGACCCATAGTGCCAGATTTACAAAAGTGTCACCCAACACAGCGCAGCAGCCAATAATGCTGCACTGTGTTGTGTGTAAGGGAGTGACCAGGATAGATCCATATCTCTAGACATAGTGCACTCTCCTCCCCCTCGCTATCGCTGATACAGAATGTTGCTCCCGAGCGCCTCGCACACACCTTTGCGCCACAGTGCAAGGGTACGTGAGTGAGTCTAGCATAGGTTTTGTACTGGAAGGGTTCCCTTACAGTACAAAATACTATGCTTAGACAACTTTTAAAAAAAAATCCTACTTTGTATGTGTGTTGTACAGTGCAGCACACATGCAAAGTTGGAAAATAAAGAAGAAATGGAAACCTTTCTCTTTTTAACGCCTGCATTCAAGTGGTGTTAATTTTCGACACAAAACCCTGTCTACTATTGTTTGTAGACAGGCTTGCATCAAAAAGCATGTGTGATTGCACGGAAAAGCCCATATACCACCCTTGTAACGCCTCCTTGATGCTGAGTAATGCACAGCAGTGCTTCGTGCTGCTTTTATTACTTTTAGGAAGCTTTCCAGGGCAAAGCAAGTTTTTTGTGCTAGAAAGTAAATAAAAAATAATTTTGAGTTGTTTTGTGTCACTTTTGTAACTGAAATACAGTGCAAACTGTTTGTAAATCTGGACCTTAGGGTAATATATTCATCAAAGGGATTCCTTATTTTTGCACCATGCCACGGGATGCAAAAGCTGTGCAACTCTTAAGATGCGATTTATCAAGCCATGCCCCTTGCGTTTCCCTGAGTGGCTTGATAAACCCAAGCAGCACAACACAGTGCAAATCGATGCGTTGCATTACTTTGCCCCAGGGAGGGGTCCCATGGAAATACTGACAAACTCTCAATGGTGGTGTTTGCCTCGCAGCGCTTGGCATGTTCTTCTTTTTGTTTTCTTTACGGGGGTGTCCTCCCCCACCTCCCTGTGACTCCTCCACCCTCCCGACCCTGCCCACAGGCATTTAGCCACCTTCAACTGCAGTGCATTTAATTAGGTGCTGCAGTGCAGGCAGCAAAATGTCTGTCAACAAATACAAAAGTAGCACAAAGTCTGCATACCCCGCTGTCTTTGAATGTAAGTGATTGATTCTTTTTGTGGGTGATTCTGGTGGCTGGTCCCCATTACCCTGCCCTGTTGGGAAATTGTGCATGAGCCCAGGCTTCATGCTCCAGAAACCAGCTGTAGGCTTGTAAGGTTCTGCCTCTCAGGGAATACCCGATAGTCTGATAGCCTGTCCAAAACTGGGGAATGGGGACACGAGTGGCGAAGGGCTATGAAATCGTGAACAAATGTTTAAGGTGACTGTCAAGAATGGGACAAGTGTGCACAAACAACCGGTTGAGCAGATCTGTCTTGGACTTAAGGGAACTATTCAAACAATGCCTGCAGTGAGAGACTTGGTCTTTGTTCGTGTCAGTGTTGTGCACAAACATCAGTGGGTTACTTGAAAGGATTAATATAAATGTGCATATCTACAGTCAAGTTTCACCCAGTCGCTAGCTGTTTTTCAGATAATGTTATATAGCACGTCCCCTCATGTTAGATATGATAAAATAATGCTAGATACTGTAACTGATGGTCTATTTCACTTTTGCAGAAAAGGAGCTTCCAGTGAATATTCCATATGCGCAGTACAAGCTGTCTTTAACGGAAGATAATGTCATTGAAGTGTCCGCGCTGTGCAATGTCGGTCAAGGAGGCAAAGTAATGGCTAGTCAGACCATCACCCTGAAGAGTCCCTCCATTAACATTAAGGTAAATAACTTTGCATCCTGAAGTTCCCATAGTAAAGATTATGGGCCTGATCTAGAGTTTGCAGACGGGTACTCCATCACAATTGTGAAGATTTCCCGTCTACCTCCTTTTAAGGGTCATGGGATATAATGCACTTGTAACAAGGAGAATGGGATATTCGTCTCATTTGTGACCTAGTATCCTACTTACCAATCTCTAAAACAGGCCCTATGTTGGGATATGGTGATTAGGTGTTTATCTAACCTTACAGATGTCCCGTCTCAAAACAAAATGAAAATTAAATTAAAGAATCCACAGATAAAATAAACGTTATCAAAATCAATAGATCTGACTTTCTCGAAGAACGTTAAAGGGATAGACAGAAGTATATGTTTTATAAGCACATCAATATATCTTTGAAATACGAAAAAAAGTGATGCCAGATAAAGGTTGGGAATACATTTTGTGACTATATACATTTTGAGGGTATACCTTTTCAACCATGGTTTACTACACTTCACATCGATGTATCATGACAAAACAGCTATCTTCAAATGACATTACTTTTGGATTAAGAATAGTTAATCTACGCTTACCTAAATATACTTACCTTCACAATATTTTTGGGTGATATTCCTGCTACATTAAATGCATTGCAATATATTTTTGTGGTCGATATTCAGACATTCCTGCTTGTTCTTAAGGACATGTGTGTAGGATGGTAAAAATGTTTCAAGATAGCTAAAAACGTTTGCTATATAAGTTATGGGTTTTTTGTGAGGGAGAGTAGACAATACATCTTAATAGATTTACTTAGATGAACTGAAATTCTTCCTTCGTTGACAATGTGTTGGAGCCAGGGCTCTCTGGGACACAGCAACAACAGCAGCGAGAGCACCATAAGCAATCAATCAGGGTTCTTGTAGAGCACGACTAATCACCCGTAAGGGTCTCAAGGCTCTGGCGGAAGGGGTTCTGCAGTTCAGTCAAAGAGCCAAGTCTTGAGGTCCTTCCTGAACTGAGGCACTCCACCAACCAACATTAGACCCCTGAGAGGCTGTTGTTGGTGGTTAATATTTGTCTGTTAATTAAACTACATAGGAAAGCTATAAAAATCCAGCACGTTCCACCATCGTAAAAAAAAATGCAATCCACAATGTGCCTCAAATGGTGCACAGCAGTCCAGTTAACTGTTCACAAAGTAGAAGGACAGTTACTACTGCACCAATGAAATGGCAAAAAGACCTATCCTATGGATGCACCATTAAATCTATCTTAACAATAAGACACACTAGTCATGAATGGGAACCCCCCGGTTGGGGCCTTTTGTGGGAAATAATGAAAGATGCCATCCTCTAAGTTACACAAGTTTCGAACTTCGAAATATAGGTGAGAACGGAAGAGGGATGGGAAAGGTCAAGTTTGAGGAGACCGCGGCCCCCAAATCAGATTTTGTGAAACGAGACTCCCTTTTATGTGGGTTGCTAAATGTAAGATCCTTGCCTAAACACTGCGTGGAGATACAGCTGGCACTGGAATCCCATGATTTGGATGCTTTATTTATGACGGAGACATGGACACACCTGGGTTCTGACTTAGAACCAGGGTTGGCATGCCCGCCAGGATATAAAGTATTCCATAAACCACGAGCGAGTGGTAGGGGAGGAGGGGTGGGTGTCATTTTTAAAGAAATATGGGACTTTGCCCCGCTAGATATTGATGTGATAGAAGGCTTTGAATTACTGGGATTCGCGCTTAAAGACCTCAATGGGCATGTATTGACAGGTATTGTGTGCTATAGGCCCCCTGGGCTGTTAGTGTACAACAACTGCTGGCACTGATTGAAACATTTAGCAACATGGCAACTACACATGCAAGACTGCTAATTCTGGGTGATTTCAACCTGTGGCTAAATGGAACCTTGGATTCTGGATACAATAATCTCCTCCAATCATGTGAAGTCTTAAACCTACAACAATGGGTTACAGAGCCAACACATAGGGGAGGACATACTCTTGATCTAATTTTTTCTGATAAACAGGTAGTAGGAGACCTAGACATTCTGCCCGTGGGTTGGTCCGACCACCACCTGATTAAATTCCGGGTATGTAACCCGAGAACGAGTAGACCGGTAGCCTGTGAGATGAGAAACTTTGTTGGTAGGGACTGAAGTCTCTTTTAAAAGGCTAGAACCTCCCCTGTGTTCCCTCCGAATGAATGTTTTAAGGTAGACATACAGGTAGAGGATAATTATGCGGCCTTCTGTGCACAGATAAAAGCTACGCTGGACCAGGTCACCCCTCTAAAAAATCATAAGAAGGTGGGCAGATCCTCGGCCCCATGGTTCAGTGAAAAACTAAAAAATGTGAAATTGGAATGTAAGCAGGCATAGAGGAAATGGAGAAGGGCTTACAAAGATGAGGACAAAATTGTCTGGAAGACAGCAATTATCTGTTATAAAAAAGAAATAAACATTGCGAAGGCTGAATACTTTGCCAGTACTATTCTGAAAGCATCGAATAGTGCAAAAAGTATCTTTAAAATAATGAATGACATGATCAGCCCAGACTGTGCTAAGAATAAAATCCATCCCACTCAGGACCTCTGTGACAGCTTAGCGACGTTTTTCGATGATAAAATTAGAACTATCATCGATGGTCTAAAAGGGGATAACTTACCAGGGGGGGTAGAAGACCCCAGTGGCAATAATAATAAATGCCCACCAGATATAAGGCAGACAAAAGAAGCAGGGGCAGAGATCACAAATACCTTAACCGATTTCGAGTTAATATCGGTGGAGGATTTTAACAGACTGGCCTTAGGTGTTTCCTCTGGATCACCTATGGATCCCTTACCACATAAAATCTGGAAGGAATTGGGAATAGAATTATTCCCTATACTTCGCCAGATCTGTAACCAATCTCTCTCTAGTGGATCAGTGCCGGCTTGTTGGAAGCAGGCACTGGTGACACCTCTTTTAAAAAGGCAACGCTTGACCCAGCCAGTCCAAAAATTATAGGCCGATCTCCCTGTTGCCCTACCCAGCAAAGATTGTAGAACGACTAGTTAGTAGAATGCTCTCAAAGCACTTGGAAACTAATAACATCCTAGAGGATGTGCAATTTGGCTTCCGTGCTGGACATGGAACGGAGACCGCCCTGGTGACTGTGATGGACGATCTTCGAATGCGTGCAGACAGAGGTCAATCAGCGATACTTATCCTGCTTGACCTGTCTGCCGCATTTGACACAGTCAACCATGAGGTTCTCCTGAACAGACTTGAAGAAGTGGGGATAGCAGGCATGGCTCTGAAATGGTTTCAGTCCTACCTATCGGATAGGAGACAAGCAGTAGCCCTTCCCCCCTATCAGTCTGAATTTAAAAACATTGTGCATGGCGTTCCCCAGGGATCCGCGATCAGCCCAATATTGTTTAACATCTATATGAGACCTCTGATTGCCATTATAAGGGTGCATAATGTTAATATCGTAAATTATGCGGATGACACCCAACTTATCCTGTCCCTAGAGGGAGAACAGTCGACATCCCTGGAAGACCTTCATGCTTGCCTGCAGGACATGGCACAGTGGCTGAGAAAGAACTCGTTACAATTCAATGCCGATAAAACTGAGATTCTTTACTGTGCGGCGGGGAAGTCCCTCCACCACTTCCCACTAATTTCTGGCCATCAGCCACAGCCAGCCCACTGGTCCCTGCGGAGAACGTGCGGAATTTGGGCATTATGTTTAATAACAAACTGACCCTTGAAGCACATGTCAATAAAACCGTGGGGAGCTGTTTCTCTATTATTAGAGCCCTCCGGAAGATTCTTCCGGTCCTGCCATCCCAAGCCCGAGCACTGGTAGTACGAAGTACCATTCTAAGCAGGTTGGACTACTGCAATGCTCTGCTGCTGGAGTCCCCAAGCTATTTGATGGAGAGGCTCCAGAGAATTCAAACAATTGCAGCCAAGCTAGCTCTGGGGAGGCCAAGACGATCTTCTGCCTCCTCGGCCTTGATGGAGCTTCACTGGCTTCCTATACTACAGAGAGTTCAATTTAAGTCCCTTTGCTTAGTTTTCAAGGCCTTGCATGGGTCTGGACCTATATTAATGCAGAGGAAATTCGCATGGTATGCCCCTATTAGGAGCCTCCGCTCCTCTTCCGCTAAAATGGTGAAGGTGCCAAGATTCAAAAAAACCAAATCAGGAGGTAGGGCCTTCAGCACCTCTGCTGCCCGACTATGGAACAGTCTTCCATTTGAGTTGAGAAAGCTGGAAGATCTTCTTCTGTTTAGGAAGAGACTAAACACATGGCTCTATCCTAGTGTATAACTTTATTATCTGGATGAGATCCCTCGCAGCATGAGCCCTGCTGGGCACACATATGTTAGCGCCAGGATGCCTGTTGGGTGACAGTGCGCTTTATAAGTGTCGGAAAAAAAAAAAAAAATACCTTGGCCGGCTCATCCTTTCAGCCTTTAGCATATGTGTTAGCATAGAGTCCATTAATGTACATGAATTATGCTGATGCGAACGCAAAATCTCTATTCAGCCACACCTATGAATGACTGCATCAGTATGAAAAAGACTGTCAAGACTGTCAAGCTCATGCAGAAGAAGGGGGTTTGTAGAATAACAGCAGGGCAGCAATAAGCAAGCAGGGATAACAGTGTGAGTTTCTTGGGCACTGGGCTTACACTTGTTTACTTTCCCTCTTCCACCCTTTCTTGTTCATCTAATGAAGTGTACAAAATGTTATAGCTATAACTGCAATAACATTTTATCATGTGCAGCAGTGTGCTAAGTTAGCCATCTCCGAACCTCTCAAAAATACAAAGGGGCTTATCTACAAGCCTCTTGCACTGCTGGTACGTCACTTTTTGTGATGCACCGGCGGCGCATTTTGCTGCCCCATACTTACAAGGACACGTAAAGCCACCCTGCGTGGCTTTTCGTGTCCTTGTAAATACGGCCCCTGTTCACGCAGCACTTTGCGGGAAAAGGGCATGCCATGGGTGTTGCTTTGGGTGTTCCCACGCAACATCCATGGATTCTGCCGAGATATACAACCTTTCGTAAACCTGGGAATGCGTCAGAAACCTATGCCTCCCCAGGGGAGACATAGGGAGGCGCAACAAGGAAAAATGTTTTCATTTCTCCTCGTTTTTTCCTCTTTCTATGCATGCTGCATTCTGCTGCACACATAGAAAGAGGAAAACACCTCTCCTGATTGTTTTTGTGCAGGAAGGTGTCCCTTCTTGCACAAAAACAATCATCAACGCAGGCACCCTTGCACCATGGTGCAAGGGTGCCTCCGTTGGTGCATGGCAGCCAATTGAGCACCAGCGCAGGTGGGAGCACAGGGATCCGTCATATCGTTGTAGATATGACACATCCCTGTGCTTTGAAAGTGACTCAGTGAGGTGCAGCAAAATGGCTAGCGGCACCGCGCTAAGTCGCTTTTACTTGGTTAACTTTGTCAACACTATCAAATTTTTAAAAAGGTGGGTGATTGTGCCCTAAATTTGCACCTGTTTATACGGGAAACCCAAGAAAAGCTTCCCTTTAAATCAAAAATTAACTCATACAAATGTTTTCATGGAAATTTCTCTGGCTAAATATTTTTTGGTAAGCATCATCCAATGCAAGTTAAGTTGTGTGGACTCTACAAACTTCAAAAATTCACAAAGTAGTGAAATAATTACATTAACTTATACCTGCTATGCAGGTGAAATGTACATTCAGCACATTCCTAGTCGTTACTTGTTTGGCTGTTGTGATTTTTGTAATTGTAGTTGCCTTAAGATATGCCCCCCAGGGTTCAGTGTAGTGTGCTGACTTCCAATCTCTGGGGTCCAGTGCAGTGTGCTGACTTCGAAGCTCTAGGGCCCAGTGCAGTGTGCTGACTTCGAATCTCTGGGGTCCAGTGCGGTGTGCTGACTTCGAAGCTCTAGGGTCCAGTGCAGTGTGCTGACTTCAAATCTCTGGGGTCCAGTGCAGTGTGCTGACTTCGAAGCTCTAGGGTCCAGTGCAGTGTGCTGACTTCGAATCCCTAGGGCCCAGTGTAGTGTGCTGACTTCGAATCTCTGGGGTCCAGTGCAGTGTGCTGACTTCAAATCTCTGGGGTCCAGTGCAGTGTGCTGACTTCAAGCTCTAGGGTCCAGTGCAGTGTGCTGACTTCAAATCTCTGGGGTCCAGTGCAGTGTGCTGATTGCGAAGCTCTAGGGTCCAGTGCAGTGTGCTGACTTCGAATCTCTAGAGTCCAGTGCAGTGTGCTGACTTCAAATTTCTAGGGTCCAGTGCAGTGTGCTGACTTCGAATCTCTAGGGCCCAGTGCGGTGAGCTGACTTCGAATCTCTAGGGCCGAGTGCAGTGTGCTGACTTCAAATTTCTAAAGTCCAGTGCGGTGTGCTGACTTCGAATCTCTAGGGCCCAGTGCAGTGTGCTGACTTCGAATCTCTAGGGCCCAGTGCGGTGTGCTGACTACAAATCTCTAGGGTCCAGTGCGGTGTGCTGACTTCGAATCTCTAGTGTCCAGTGCAGTGTGCTGACTTCGAATCTCTAGGGCCCAGTGCAGTGTGCTGACTTCGAATCTCTAGGGCCCAGTGCAGTGTGCTGACTTCGAATCTCTGGGGCCCAGTGCTGTGTGCTGACTTCGAATCTCTAGGGCCCAGTGCAGTGTGCTGACTTCGAATCTCTAGGGCCCAGTGCTGTGTGCTGACTTCGAATCTCTATGGTTCAGTGCAGTGTGCTGACTTCGAATTTCTAGGGTCCAGTGCGGTGTGTTGACTTTGAATCTCTAGGGCCGAGTGCAGTGTGCTGACTTTGAAGCTCTAGGGTCCAGTGCAGTGTGCTGACTTCGAATCTCTAGGGCCGAGTGCGGTGTGCTGACTTCGAATCTCTAGTGCCCAGTGCAGTGTGCTGACTTCGAATTTCTAGCGTCCAGTGCATTGTGCTGACTACGAATCTCTAGGGCCCAGTGCAGTGTGCTGACTTCGAATCTCTAGGGCCCAGTGCAGTGTGCTGACTTTGAATCTCTTGGGTTCAGTGTTGCGTGCTGACTTCGAACCTCTGGGGTTCAGTGCAGTATGCTGACTTCAAACCTCTAGGGCCCAGTGCAGTATGCTGACTTCAAACCTCTAGGGTCCAGTGCAGTGTGCTGACTTCGAATCTCTAGGGCCCAGTGCAGTATGCTGACTTCAAACCTCTAGGGTCCAGTGCAGTATGCTTACTTCGAATATCTAGGGCCCAGTGCAGTATGCTGACTTCAAACCTCTAAGGTTCGGTGCAGTATGCTGACTTCGAATCTCTAGGGCCCAGTGCAGTATGCTGACTTCAAACCTCTAGGGCCCAGTGCAGTATGCTGACTTCAAACCTCTAGGGTCCAGTGCAGTGTGCTGACTTCGAATCTCTAGGGCCCAGTGCAGTATGCTGACTTCAAACCTCTAGGGTCCAGTGCAGTATGCTTACTTCGAATCTCTAGGGTCCAGTGCAGTGTGCTGACTTCCAAGCTCTAGGGTCCAGTGCAGTGTGCTGACTTCGAATCTCTAGGGTCCTGTGCAGTTTAGTGGATGCGTGCCCCTAGTATGCACTGCAGGTTTGTGGATATGTATCTGTAGGACACAGAGCATTGGGGTGGGTGAGTGTCTTCTGGATTCAGAGTAGAGCATTAGAGTTCCTAGGATAAATTCCAGCAGGATTCGTCCTGGGTAGTTAATGGAAGGTAATTTTGGGACTCTAACAGTTTTCCTTCACTGGACTTACATGAAGTGAATGTCTTTATATGCTTCTTTATTTCAAATCACTGTTGGATCATAAAAGACAGCTGCACTTCCAAACAGTTATAATTCTAAACCATTACCCTGACCACATGCACAATGGTACAAAACCAGGCAGCTAGGCTTATCTGCCAGCAGCCGAGGTGGTGCCACATCACCCCTCTAATGAGGAAGCTGCACTGGCTACCAGTAACACAACTCAGTGCTTTTAAGATTGGGTGCCTCATCTTTAAATCCCTACATGGCCCTTGCTCAGAATTTATCTCTACCCTCATCCAGAGATATACCCCTGCCCGGAACCTGAGGTCATCCTATCTCAACCTCCTGGTCATCCCCACCTTTAAAAGGAAGAGACTAGGTGGATCTAGATGTGCTGTTCTGGCCCCTCGTTGTTGGAATTCACTTCCTTCAAACATCAGATCCTCATCGTGTTACCTTCAATTCAGGAGGCTTCTAAAAACTTGGGGGCATATTATCAACGGCATGCGTTGAATATCGCAAATCGCGCTTAGTGCGAATTTGATTATTGCCGTCTATCGCTGGATTACATTGCCGTGTTAGCAGCGTATTAGCAACGCTTAGCTCACAGGCGATGTACAAACCAGTGATAGACGGTGATAATCATCATTAGCATGTGAAATCAAGCGATGATTTCACAGCGCTAATGAAAAGCTTGTTAATATGGGAGTGTGGACTTAACCTGTAAATCCACCTCCCAAACTAAACATGCTTAAGTCAGGTTTTGACCAGACGTTAGGATCCGGCGATAACCGCGGTTAGTGGGACTTTTAATATCGCTTCGCAAGACTGGGCCGCCTTGTTAATACAGCGCTGTTGTGTTAGCGCCCTCTTTCATGTTGTATTTTTGAAGGAACGCCTACTTTGCATCTCATTAGCGATGTTTATCGCTGGCATGAGATGCGTTACAAAATCGGCTGCTAACATGCTCTAATGCATGTTAGCGACGCCTTGTAAATAGGGCGATAAAAATATCGCCGCTTTAGCGGCAAAAAGTGCCGCTAAAGCGGCGATACTGCCCTTGATAATATGCCCCACGGTTGTTCTCCCAAGCTTATGGATGATTCAATGAGCTGCAGGATATTCCCTATAACTAGGGCCAAGAAACCGTATGGTGTACATGCGCTCTACAAATATGTTTAACATAACATAACTTAACTTTCATTAAATTGGTGTTAGATCCTTTGTAAACACCCGTTTGTAAAGCCTGACTGATAACGTGCACTGTTGACAGATGGAATTTCTGATGTCTGCAGACCAACTTTAGACACCCACAATACCTCAGTGGGCAGAGGTGATCTAATGAATACAAGGGCCTGTGGTAGTAGGGGTGTTAGCCACACACATTGTGACTCATTCTTTGCTCTCTGCTCAGGTTGTTGGCCAGGTTGTGGTGAATGAGACAGCTCGGGCGGACCTGACATTTTCCAACCCTCTCTCCGAGGAGCTCAAGGACTGTGAGATGCATGCAGAAGGCAGTGGCCTGTTTGCAAAAGAAATCATAAAATTGTAAGCTTTCGTGCGTGGCTTTTCGCCACATATTTTTTTATTACTTGAGTCTACTACTCATAAAGTTCTACACCTCCTTCAGTATTTCGTATTTCCTCTGATTTATTGGCCTCCAATTAGTTCTTTATGTGCTTTGCTTCTTCGCACTATTTCTCTAAATCCTTATTTTCATCTGTCATTCTCCTCTATGATTTTCTCACTGCTTGCACTTTATATTGTATTCCCAAGAGCTTCTGTCTTTTTCACGTTTCCTACACGCCCTCAACACTTTGTTTATGTCTTGTTCTTCTTCAGGCCTTGCTTTCTACTTTCTCCTTGTTTTGTTCTGGTCAGAGTTTTTTCCTTCCCTAGATCCTGGTTTGTCGGTTAGATGAGTCTGCCATTCGTTTCGTATTCTAGACTTACATTACACCATGTTTCTTTGCTCTTTAGTATTTGCATTGGTGAACAATTAATTATGAATTAATATTTCACGATTCAATGAAAAGAGGCAATGTGCAAAAGTATATTTAGAGAAAAATTGACTTTTCGGGTGTGGTGTTCCCAACTGTTCTGCATCCCTTGAAAAACACAAGAAGTATATATAAATCAATAGTGCACCCTGCATGCGCATTAATCTTGCTCCAACCCTAAATGTAAAACTACACTACAGACGTACATTAGCTTCTGAGGTCTATCATCACTATCAGGGTCGAACTAGCCATTCCGGGCATTGCCCCAGGAGGCTGGAAGGGGTGGTGGTTTTGCAGCGGTAGGGGCCAGTTTTTGTTACTGGGGGCCCAGTAACAAAAGCAGCAAGCAAGCGGTTCCAGCCTCCCAGGGCCAGGCAGTGCTTCACCAGGGGCTGGTCTGAGAAAATTATCAGGGCTGCTAGGAGTTCCCAGTCTGGTCCTGATCACTATCCTCTGTAACAGACCGGAGGTGGGCTAATTATATAAACAGATGTGCGCTTAAGGCTAAGCAAGGAGTTTTCAAAGTGCTATCTCAATACCATTATAAAATAGTAGAAAACTGAGCTTATAGCCAGTTGTTATACCTTGTATACTTTTTCCTTCTTCTGTTTCTGCAAGTTTCGTTATGGCTACCGTTTACAGGTAGTGCAAACCCTATGAAGACATGTTAGACCAAGGTCTGTGGAGAAAACATCTTGTTGGCGGGTTTCTTAGTCTGCCTAGACTAGAGCCTCACAGTAACTGACTACAGTCGGTCACCATTTATGTATGGTTTCCACTAAATGGAGTATGACCCACAATGGGATTAGTATATTTTCATCTGAGAGATCCAAAGAATGAACATAGACTGTCAGCAATCTACTGGCCATCATACGGAGTTGTGCAGAATGGTGTCTCCGCAGGAGATACCACTGCATGTGATCATACGCTTTACTTGGTGCGGAATTGCTATTCATAATGAAATATGGGCAAATAGAGAGATAGAGTAAAATACGGTAAGCATAACAACTGGTTAAAGATTATATATAAACTTAGCCCTGCTGAAGAGGACTACACATCCAGCCTCCTTGGATGGGTGATGGCTATGCAAAAACATGACACCAATGTGGCTATTTCATGTTCATTAGATGGTAGATTCTTAACTGTGTCACATAGGGAAAATGATGTGGCCTAAAGGCTAGAACTGCAGACATTGGACCTGGGGAACCAAGTTCTAATCCTGGCCTCGACTCAACGCCCTTTGATTTTGTGGAAATCATTTAATCTCCCTGTGTCGTGTAATCTGGGGTCAGATGTACGAAGATTAGGAACAGTGATTTCCTAATTCCGATTTCCTGCAAATTGCAACTGTAGGAAAATTGAATATTATGTGGTATGGGTGGGTACCCTTACCAGGCAATATTATCACAATGCTTCAAATATGATCCTTGGATTCACAGCAATAATCCTTAGCGCAGTCCTGGTAGCGTAGTAAAGAGCAGTCTGGCATTACTGGATGAACATGTGTTAAGTATTTTATAGAACCATAAGGGTTCATAAGCAATCGACAAGACTCGAGAAAAATTCAACACCAATGTATAAAAATAGAGTATATTTTTATGTAAATTTAGACACAGAGACAAACTAAAAAGAATACAAATAACCAGAGTTATAGATTTTTAAAGCATTAGAAAATAAATATTTAAAAATGCAGACATTTAACATGGCGGTCAATGGGAAAATCTGCTCAAGCACATATGGGTCGAGTTACATTGTACCCTCACAGGGTAGGTCCTTGGGGACCCAGGACCAGGGACAAACAATTTTACCGGTCCCGTGGAGTCCAGCTGCAGTGGTTGGCATGGCTGTCGGTTGTCTTTAAACAGGAGTTGTGCCCAAGCTGCTTTTACCATAGAAATGACAAAAAGGGGATGCAAATATAGAAGAGCGGGTCGTGGCTAACATTAGTTGCCAGTGTTATGAACTGCCCTCTTGACGTAGCGTCGCATTTAGGGGGTCAGTTACCTCACTGGTAACCATCAGGCCTTGGTAGCAGTAAAGGTAAGGAAAATGAACTTCGATATCTTGCGGTCTAGAGGAGTGCGATAGCAGCTTGTAACTTCAGTAAAAACTATACTACAACTCCCTGAATGCACTTCACCATTTACTTTGGGTAATCCCTCAGAGGGCCTGATGGCCAGCGAGCCTTCAGATGCAGAGCGTCCTTTTACCTGCACTTTGCAGGGGACTGGTCCCACCAACCTAGGGGTGTTAGACTTGCCTTGGCATCCTTGGCATGGTTTCCCCTGACTTTTTGCCTCTACCTCCTGTACTTTTGACAGTATGCTGGATTTCATTTTTGCTGGCTTAGATGCTTTAGGCACTTTGCCATTGCTCATCAGTGACAAAGTGCAAGTGCTCCCTGTGTAAATTGTTATCAAGATTGGCTATCCATGATTGGCATATTTGATTTGCTAGTAAATCCCTAGTAAAGTGCACTGTGTGTGCCCAGGACCTGTAAATCAAATGCTACTAGTGGGCCTGCAGCACTGATTGTGCCACCCACATGAGTAGCTGTAAAGGTATCTCAGACCTGCCACTGCAGTGCCTGTGTGCAGTTTTAAACTGCCATGTCGATCTAGCAAGTGCACCCCCTTGCCAGGCCCTAACCTTCCCTTTTTATGCATTTAAGGCCCCCTTCAAGTAGGCATAACGTACCCCCATGGGCAGGGTGCAGTGTATGTGACAGGTAGGACATGTACTGGTGTGTGTAACATGTCCTGAGAGTGAAATACAGCCAATTTCGTTTTTACTATTGAATTGCTATCTGTCCTATAGGCTAACATGGGAGGTGCTTTGTAACATCTTACAAGTATAACTTTCCATTGGGACAAGATGGAGAAATGGAGTTTAGGTTCTCTAAACTTAGAATTTAATAACATCTTTTTAGACAGGTGGTTTTTAGGTCTCGCCTGAGCCAGTGCATGCGCTGCTCTGGCGAGAGTTTTAGTAAGCGGGTTTTGGAAGTGCAAACAGTGGCTTTTGCTGGCGACCAGCTTGCGTTCACGCGAGCGTGCACGCGCGATCAGGCGCCATATGGCTTCCCTCACCATCTGGACACTCGCGTGAACGCAAGCTGGTCGCCAGCAAAAGCCACTGTTTGCACTTCCAAAACCCGCTTACTCACGATTACTTTCACTTTCACGGCCGCGCGGCCGTGTCAGTTTCACGGCCGCGCGGCCAATGCTTGTTTTAAATTGTTTCTTGCTTGTTGCCCCGTTCTTTGCAGTGACTCACAGTGGGTGACCTCTGAACTTTGAGTTGCCTTGTTTTATTAGACTCCAGACTTTCCTCAACGTTGTCTCGAAATTCTCCATTGTCTGCTGCACCAATTTAAAAGGAGCATCTTTACAGAAAAATTACATAATTTACCTTCTACCTCTTTGAAATAGAATCGCTGTAACCAATTTTAAAGAGTTACAGAATGGTGACGTCCGAGCTGGCACAGAGGGAACCAGCTTTGCTTAGGTCGTGGCTTTAATGCTGCTTTTTAGCTGTAAAAAGCTAAATGGAGCACACAAACAGCAAAGTCACGCCGCTCACACACTAGTAAAAAAAAGCACTGTGTTTGTTTGCTAAAGTGAAGTTGCTTTGAAATTTGAAACACACATTGATGATGACCTGCTTGAGTGTTCTGCACTTCGATCGTTTTCTGGACAGCAGCAATAGGTGCAAGTATTTAAGATGGAAATGCAGTGCCGAGACCTTAAAAATGGAAAATACTTTTTTTGCAAATGTAGATGAAACAAACGTAGGTAAAGAAATAGAAGCTTACACTTAATGTGTAATCGGGTATGCCTCTAATGGCTGAAATGTTAGCGTATAAGATTTTGATCTAAATAAACTACAGGAAAGCAAAAAAGTGTTCTGTTAACATAAGCAAAAACCTTGACAGGAAGTAGAGTCTCCATTTCTTCTAGAGTGCCAGATGGGTGTTCTGTCCTTTTTCATTCTCCACAGTTGATGGAATCTGTCAGCAGAACAAATGGTATGTGACAATGCGATAGCATCTCACTAATTGAGGCATCAGGAAATGGCCATTTTAGGTCAAATGTTACAGTGCGATTCAATATTGAAGGTTGATTTTATTCCAGTTTAAGCCGCGTACTCCAGGGCCCTCTGCTCCTCTGCCTTGTTGTGCCTGATAAGCCTAGAATACATTCACAGTACAGGTGCTGTTTAGTGTTTACGAAGGACATAGCAGCCAAATTCCGTTTTAAAGTACATGAATAAAGATGATTTCTCTCGCAGAACATCTCCTGCACTCTACTAAACTTCAACTGATACCATTGCATTTCAATTAAAAGCAGGATTAAAAGGGTAGATATTTCAACTGTGACTCATCAAAATAAAGTGGACTAAAATGCCATTTGTCAGAGTAAACTGACAAAACAATTCCATTAACCATTTGACCCGGAATTTCTTGCACTGGGTTTACCCATAGTGTTCTAGATTCCATGTACCCACTCTTACCCTTTAGGGAGACTGGAACATATGAAGTGAATGTTGGAGTGCTAAGGTAAGTTATAGTCTATCCAATGAAAATTAAAACAAGCATTGGCATAGCCAATAGGTCTCGCCTTTGGGACCTTATAAGTGTTTAGCCATGCAACACTTGATGTTCTTGCACCAAGGATATTGTGCTGGATAACTAAACACTTATAAGGTCCCAAAGGCGAGACCTATTGGCTATGCCAATGCTTGTTAAATTGTGCGTTTGAAAATGGCACTTTTAGAAAGTAGGCATTTTCTTGTTTGACCATTCTGTGGGCCTCTTCTGTCTTGTGTATTGACTGTCTGGTTTTGGAGTGACATGTGCTGGGGATGTGCATTCACTGTAGACAGCCACAACGGGGTTTAAGGTGTGTCCTGCCTCTCCTGGGTGACTCATAGTTGGGCTGAATAGACCTTGGCTGCATTTAGAGTGGTCGGAGGAGTTTCACTTGCACCTGAATAGGCTGTGCCTCCTTTTCACAATGCTGTCTCCCCATCCTGTGGTCACGCTGCACCAGAGAGGACAGAACTGGTTTGGACTGGGCTCAGAGACCATGGCCACAAAAAGAACAAAGAGAAAATGGGGTATAAGTATTGGACCTTACACCCCAGAGAGTTAGATCACTTCTGGACTCAAGAGGAACCTTTTGCCAAGGAGAAGAACTGAAGAGCTTTATGGAGAAGTACTGCCCCTTTGCTCTGTGCTTTGCTGAGTTGGCCTGCAGTTGCTGCGTCTGCCAAGGAAGAGGACAAAGACTGGAACTTTGTTGTGAACCTGCTTGAAGAAGAATCTCCAAGGGCTTGTGTGTGCTGGCCTCCTGTTCTGATGTCTCAGGGACACAAAGGCTTCCCCACCAGCCCCCTGAACTCTACTGCTGGGAGGTGCCTGTTCCAGTTCTGGGCCTCTGGAGGTTGTTCCTGCTGTTGGGAGCTGGAAGAAACTTCAAGAAAGCAAGAACAACAACTCTGATGCCGCCAGCAACACCACCGTGATGCTGTGACCTGCACCGAGGCCAGGGGCTCCGCTCATGAAGTGCACAACGCAACACCCTGCCTGCACCACAGCTCCGACACCCTTCGATGCCCTTCGTCGCCCTTCGACACCTGCAGTTATCGGCCTTCCCAACGCCAGTGCTTGCACTGATGCTGTCACCTCCAGCGCCTGCACCCCGTTATCGCGGAGCCAATAACCGAAAAGGGTGACTTCACAAACTCTTTGACTTCGCGTTGCCTCACCTGAACCGACGCCTCAGTGCCGACACGCCGAATTCACCTGTCCTGGACTCGACATGTCGCCCCCTCGTGGGCAAAAATGCCTTGCCTCTCCTGTGGCATCCAGGGAACTGGCCTCGATCTCAGCACCGACGCCTCACCTCCACAACGCCATGCATAGTCCATAGACTTCTTCTTCCAAGGTACTGTTGTTTGGGGACCCTTGTGACTCCGTACCTGACGCTGCACATCTCGTGGTCAGCACCGTACTTTGGATTTATGCCTGTCACGATTTCGTAATAGCCCCAGGTGGAACTATATGTTTCTGCAAGTGCTATTTTTGCAAGTAACTGTTTTAAAGTCATATATTGGTGCATGCATGTTGGATTTTGTTGTTTTGGTCTTGATTGGTTTAGATAAAGATACCTTATTTTTCTAAACTGGTGTGGTGTCCATTTGTGATGCTTTCACTGTGTTACTGTGTGTTTTGAGTACAAATACTTTACACATTGCCTTTGGGATAAGCCTGTATGCTCGTGCCAAGCTACCAAGGGGGTGAGCAGGGGTTATCTGAAGTGTGTAACTCCATTATCCTGACTAGAAGTAAGGGTCCCTACTTGGACAAAAGTACATACCTCTGCCAATTAGAGACCCCCATATTTAACAAGGGCAGTCTGAGGGAGTGTCGAGTTTTGGCAAAGAATGAGGGTCGTTCACTCAGCTCCAAGTCTGTTGCCTCAGGGATACAATATCCCTCTTTTGCTTTATGCTGGTGGGAAAAGCCCTGTTGTTGCAGACATGGGTCTCCTCTTAGAAGCAGATGGTTCAGGCCTGAGGTTCTAGTGTCAGGGGGTCCCTTAAATCCTGTATTTAGGGGAGGTAGGGGCGTTAGGGGAGTTAGGGTGTGGGAGCTAGTAGCCAATGGGCAGCTAGACCCTTACAGCCAGTCCACCAATGAGGTTAACACATCCGGTGTTATAAGTCACCTTTTCTTCCCAAAGCTCACAATTTCTGCCCTCCTAAAGATGGCAGATTCAACTTTAGGTGTGCACATCAGGCTGCTCACCCTGGAAGTGTGGCCAGCCTTCCTGGAGGTGTACACCCCGTGCATATCTACTTTCCCACCTTGCCAGGGTCCAAGCATGCCTAGGGCAAAGGGAGGGCTGTGTCCTCCTCAGGGGGACAGCCCATATGCATATCAGAGTCAGTGCAGCCTTTGAAGCTCACCGCTCTGATGTGTCACTTTACTAGCCTATTTGGGAGGGGGAGGGATGTGATCTCCTTCCTGCCCAAGCCTTTGTTCTGACTCATTGGAGGGCTCACACTGCCTGGCAGGAGGTCATAAACCTGTCTTGGTGGCAGCTAGGGTGGGAAAACCCGGCCTTGCCAATGCACGTCGGCGGGGGTAACCAGATGCGCAACCACTAGGTAGGCTACTGGGTGCATGTCAGCTTTCCCTTGGCATCAGATTCATGTCAGGGGACAGAAGGCATGTTGTTTGACACCAAACTTGACATGGTTGTGTGGTACTATAATGGAGCTAGCAACCCGAGTATACCTGGGTGCAAGCCCCATGTTATCCTATGGATCACCTATCACTTATAGGGGCATATTCTCAAGGACTTATTGCCGAGTTAGCGGCACTTTATCGCAGCCAAAGTGGCGATAAATTCATCGCACCATTCACAAGCTGGTGTTAACAGCCCAGAACACCATTTCACCCGCGATAGCATCCGCAAAAAACATCGCCACAGATGACCCCCGCAACTATCGCTAATGAGATGCAGCGTAGGCGTAGCCCGTGCAAAAAGCAGCGAAAACACCACTCCGCACATTCTCAACGACCAGCCAGATCGGCGATAAGACCACAAAACAGGCGATAAGGCCCGTTAGCAGCATGAAACTAACACCTGCTCTGACCTGGTGCAAAGTCGGACCACAGCCTGCACCACAAAATGAAGCCCAGCCCAGAGCCACACCTGAAGGGCAACAGATGCCATGGAGCCACTGATCATGCAGCTCGGAGCCCCAACAGGGCCACAACATCCACTGCCACCACCCCCAGGCCCCCCCCCCGGGCCCCTCCCCCTTGGCCAAAGACATGCCACATCAACTATACGGAACATGTACCAAAAAATCCGCCAGATGTCGCACAATCAACTTTGGTGGCATGCATGTGTCGTCACAAAAATGAGCATCACACATCCACCTTCGATGTAACAAATGAAAATTTATTCAAAGAAACACAGAACAGAAATGAAGACACATGGCGGCTCCCCTCGGGACAATCCGTAGGTCACAGCCTGCAAGACAAAAATCATGATGAGAAGGTGTGTCTTGCGCACATCAAAGGACAGAGAGAGAGCGAAGGAGAGAGAGAGAGAAAGAGAGGGAGCGAGAGAAAGACGGACAGAGAGAGGGAGCGAGAGAAAGACGGACAGAGAGGGGGACCGAGAGAAAGACGGACAGAGAGAGGGAGCGAGAGAAAGACGGACAGAGAGAGGGAGCGAGAGAAAGACGGACAGAGAGGGGGAGTGAGACACAGATAACAGAAGAGATGGATAGAGAGAGAGAGTGCCCACAATGCGCACCCAGGCCACACTGCCCACCTGCTGCCGCAGGTGTGTCTCCAACCACGTGCCTGTATGTAGTGCAGTTCACCAGGTCACACATCTGAAACAGATCCGTCATCTGAAACAGAGTCCAGAGACATGAATGGCAAAGTACACACAATTGCACAAGACATCATCGCCTGTCCGCCCCTGCGCACCCAGGCAGATGTACCCCAGCCACTCCCGCCACCCAGCGGTGCATCCCGCCCCTGTGCACCCAGGCCTCACTGCTCACCTTCCGCCCTTGGCGTGTAGTAATGAGGGCCCACCATGTGCCGCTGCAAGTCACATGCCCGGGGCCCGCGGACATGGCACCCTCCACATCATGCAGCCCCGCTCCGCAGGCCACCAGGTCTCAAATATGATTCTGGGTCTTGATTTCGCCATGGCAGAGGACATACCAGTGCACCGGGCATCATCGCAGGCTGCACACCCGCTCAGCCCTTGAGGTGCCACTAACTCTGTGATCCGGGATGCGACGCCACGAGGCGGTAGGCCCGCGCTGCCCGTTGGCTCTGGCCTACACTGCGGTCCAGCAGGGCACACAAATCCTGAGCAGTCCGGACGGCCGGGACGGGGCATCATCGCAGGCTGCACACCCGCTCAGCACTTAAAGTGCCCCTACCTCAGTGCACCCAAAGTCACCGTCCCGTGGCGGTGTGCCTGTGCCGACCGCAATGTATCCGGTGCCACCAAGTCTGTGTCCCAAAGTCATGGTCCCTGTATGATTGGGTATCGTGTTGCAGACGCCATCATGTCACCTCCGGTCCTTGGGAATGTGATGTTGCAGGGCCCGAGGCCCTCATCCCTACATTAACACCACACGGACGCACCCAGATATAGAGTTGAAATGGCGTCGAGCACGTGCGCCCATCCCTTTTCATTGGCAGGGTCACATGTTCCGTGACGCGTGTGCTGGATGGGTGTGGTGTGGGTGTAAACCAGCCGTGAGGGAGTGGCTGTGGCATGCTGACAACTAGACCTGTGAGCAGCAGATCACCACAGGAAAGACAGGGGACATGTAGCGTTGCCGTCCCCCTGTGAGCGTAAGCGGAGTGGGCTGGCCTGGCGTATGCCAGTCCAGCGTAAGGGTCTGTATATGACCCCGGGGCCCTGGGCGTGGTTCTGTACTGGGCTGGACAAGGAAGTAACTCATGCGTGTGCCCCTGTTGTTGTGTCAGCGCCACCCGGACCGCATTGGGCAATATGTCACCCTGTCACCCCTGTTCTACGACATGAGCCACATGGACGTAAGAGGAGTCCAGTGAGCCCACATTCATCCATACTTCCACACTTAAAAGACCATAGACATGACACATCTGTGTATATATGAATGTTTAATGCACATTCAGTGGAGTGTTGCATCTGGAGCAGTACAGGGCCATGCAAACCCCACATGATGATGTTGTCCCGTGGAGGTCCAGCCAGGGTCCTCCAGGGAATGGCAAATCCAAAGGAAGAGGAAGAGTACAGTCTGCAGTCTGATTGCTGTGTCAATGGCGATCAAACATCATATGGCAGTCCATGTCGAGGTCCAAGGTGAGTGTCGCAGAGTGCATCGGGGGGACAGTGGAAGGTGATGATGCAGAGGGCAGTACCAAGCTGAAGCCGGACCTATGGATGAGATGCATGCTGCTGCGTCCTCCTTACCACGAGGGCAGTATCATCCGCATCTTCGTTCTCTGCTGTTTCATGTGCCTCATGTGTGGGTGGTGGTGTTCTGTCTCCAGCACTGTGTGGCAGTGACACATCTGTGGCCGGAGGTGGAAGGTCTGCCGCACTGTGTGGCACTGACACTTCAGGGGGCGGAGATGTGGATGGAGTGGTGGCAGCAGCATGCATCCGCACCAGGCCTTGTGGCAGCAATGCCATGAGGAGGGTCCTGAGGTCATTGAGGAACCCAACTACCTCTCGCTGGTGTGCAGCCGTTCGTTCCGCATTCGCCCGCTCCAGGGTCTCCATTAACCTCCGCATGTTTCCCAACTCCCGTGCGACATTGCTAGAGCCACTCGGACTGGACAGTTGTACTATTCTCTGAGTCAGGGCTCCAGCGATGTCAGCCATGGTCCGTTGGAGAGCATGGAGCGGACTGTGGGTGTCCGTTTGGGACCGTGAGTGGTCCCTGATGGGACTTAGACACTCACGTATGGCATCTAGTTTGTCTGCCATGCGGTCGAAGGCCACCCGCACCTGTTCAGCCAGATTCTCCTGGCACCCCAAAACACGGCATTGGAAGGCCATGTGATCTCCGTGGGGGTCCTGGGGGGCAGCAGTGATGGTGGGTGCTGCTTGCTGTGTGGTCTGTGCAGGGGGTGGGGTCTCCTCGTAGCAGCTGGGCTGCCCAGCTCCTGGAAGTGGGCCACGGAGGCTCTCCACGAGCAGTTGGAGGGCGTCAGAGTCGAAGCTGTGGTCGCCCTCTTCGTCTCCAGAGAAGAGAGGGTCGGACTGCTCTGCAGGAGTTGTTGATTCTCCCTCTGCAATGTGAAGGGGAGATGCAGTTTAACAATGTGTCCACATGTATGTTGTCGCATTGTACATGTTTACATACAGACAGCATGACTGGGTACATTGTGGCTGTTTGGGAGGAGCTGCCTATTTGATGGGGGACAGTGGACATTTCGACAACATCACGGATGTGTGCTTGTACTTGTACATTATCAACGCACATATCCCTGCAATGCCAGTTGTGAATGGCCAGTGTCTGCTCCCAAGCGGCACCAGTAGTATCCTGTGTTCTGTTGTAGGTGTTTTGCGGATTGTGTCACATCGTTGTCAATGTTGATGTGCTCTGTATGTGGTGTGTGTGCTGCATTTTTGGGGAGTCGCCCCTGCAGCTCAGATTTTGCTGCCCCTTATCACTTTCATGAGGTGTGCCTCTGACTTCTGTGCTTGTACAGTGTTGGCATGTTGCCTACTGGGGTACGTTGGTCTCTTGGTGGGAGTTGGTGCTCTGGGGCATGGTGTGTCCGCAGATGTGATCAAATTAATTGTGCATGTGTGCCATTGTGCCCATCTCCCCCCGTCCCCCCAGGCCCTGGTGGTTACTCACCCTGTTGCTGTTGTGTCGGGTCCTGTTGAGCAGTGTCCGGGCCCCCAACTCCTGCCACCGTCTCCCCACTGATGACTGTGGACACCATTTTCTCCATGTCGTCCAGCTCCTCCTGTGGCGCTGGGCTCCCACCTCCAGTCTGCATTGCTGCCTTCAGGTTGTTGGCGAGTTTCTGCTTGGTTTTGCGCTTGACATCATTCCAGCGCCTCTTGACCTCGCCCATTGTCCTCTTCAGCACTCCGACTGCATTCACCTTGTCCACGATGGACTGCCATAATGTATTTTTTGTTGCCAATGACACAGTAGAGGTGACGAACAGTTGTTGATGGTGTTCTGTCACCTCCGTTATCAGGATCCTGTTTTCCTGCGGACTGAACTTCGTCTTCCTCTTCTTCTTGTCCTTGCCCTTCCCTGACACCGAAGTCCCAGGATGGTCCTCCGGGGGGCTTGTGGGGTTTTGACTCTCCTCCATACTTGCTCCGGCAACGTCCATTGTGCTTCGCTGTTGTTTGGCATTTGTTTGTCTGTTTTTTTTCTGGTTTTATGGTGATTGTTCCCGCCTGATGCGTGTGGATTGCAGGCCTGTAGATGGGTTTCGCTGATTTTCGTATCGCGATTGGCCTCATCGCAGCTTTTTTTGCATTGGTGTTTCGCATTTTTGCGGCGGGGCGTTGATTCTAACGCGGTCAGTTGGCGCGTTATCTGGGGAGTATCGCATGGGGCCGCCGTGTTGTGAATACTTGGTTAACAAGGCGTTAATTTCCCGCAATGGACTGCGATATGCAAAGTTGCGTTAAGCTAAATTTGCGGTGGTTATCACACGTTCTTGGGAATATGCCCCATAGTGTACTGGTAAAGTCACTATAGAGTCATATAAGCTTGCACTTACATGAATATACTGGAACCAGCCTCTTTGGAACAAGAGACCTTCTCTAGGGGTGACTGACATATACTTAAGAGCAGTGCTGTGACCCTATCATACATGGTGAGGACAAAGTTGAAATAGAGCAGTGAACACTGTTCCTGCAGTCTACATTGTCAGGCCTACTGTCATCTGTTTACCTTGGTCACAAAGGGTGGCACAATCAGTGCTGCAGACCCTGAGTACCCCTTTACCACCTGTGCCCTGGGTACCACAGTACCACTTACCAGGGACAACCTATAAGGGATGCATGTTTTCTGTCAATTGGGGATGCCAATTACAGATGTCACTTTTAGGGAGAGAGCACTGGCATCGGAGCCTCCCTAGCAGGCTTCAGTGCACTGTCAGAGTCAAAAAACAAATGGGAGCAATAAGGGTGTGGACATCTGCAATAAGCCCTGTTTTCTAACAGCAATTAATAAATTGCTATTTCGAATGTACAAAACTCTTGTGAGTTTCATTAGCGACTCTAGTGGGTTACAAATGGACCTACCTCATGCATAATTAACGAGGTAGGTTGCATTTTGCTACCCACTAGGATTTGCTGGCATCACAGGGATGGTGGCAGACCACCATGTCTGTGATTGCTTTTAAATTCAGCAATATATATATATATATATTTGAATGAAGCCTGTTTCCCTTTAAAGAAATTGGAATGCATTTAAAAAGAAGCGTTTGAGTTTAATTTTTAAGAGCTCTTAAAAATATTTTTGAAACATTCTCAAATGGGAAGGGGTCCCAAGGGGACCCCTTCCTATTTGTGCATGGATTACCACCACTTTTAAAATGGTGGTGTAGTATTACTGTTTTGTGACAGGAATTTGGTCGCAAAACTGTAATACATACCATACCGATTCAGTATTTGTAAGGGACACGGCCCTTTCAAATTCCGAATCGCAAATGCAAATTGCGATTTGGTAACAAGCTACCGAATCGCATTTTGTTCATCTGAAAAAGCATTTTTCCAATCGCAAACCGCCCGATTCAGCTGATTGGGCCGTTTGCGACCGGAAAAATGCTTTGTATATCTGGCCCCTGGTTCTGTTATAACCTCGGACTAAATATTGTAATAAAAAACACTGGAGCTAGGCTGTGTGAATATGTGTATATGTATCATTTAAACATCATGGCAAGGAAGCCTTGTGAAAGAATAACACTTAAATATAACTGGGCTCCTCTTCCCTTCTACCTTACTTAGCAGAAGATTGTGTTTGCGACCTGGCCTCAATACCCCACCTGTTTGTCCCAGCAGCACTCAGTCAAGACCTCGTCTCATGGGTTCCAGGATGGGGCGCACCCGTCCTAATCTTGAGGTTTGTTTCTTCTTTTTTTTCCAGGCTGACCTTGAAGCCCAAACAGACAATGGGTATCCACCTTGACTTCATCCCATACAAGAAGGGCGACAGACAGCTCCAGATCTACATCAAGTGTAACAAGTTTTTGAACATGAAGGGGTTCCAGACCATGAGTGTGGCAGGGGCTTCATAACTGCATCAAGCTAAAGCTCAAGCATGAATTCCAAGACATATTTATAGTGTAATAATCAGTCTGATGAAACCCACTGTTCAGGAAACTCGCTCAAGGAGAAACGAAGCTTTGATTTTAAATAACGATGAATGCTCTATCTATTGATTAAATATATTCTTATCATATCTAAAACAGATCTGCCGTCAGAAATAAATTGTGGCTGTGAACTGTTAATGAAGTATAAACATCCTTATTCGTTAATATAATCTTATGTTTTCATTCATAACTGTGAAATAAACTAAGAAATGCAATGTTCTTCTGCCTATGTACAGTAATATGGATAGGTGCAGACTATTTAGTCTGGAGAAAAAAGATGTAGAAGCAGTGAAGTACACAGTGGCAGCAGTGCTGCAAACAATTACGAAAATGTCAAGGTACAGGGGCGGAGTAAGAAGGTTGGAATGCTTCCGGCGTTTGTGTACTTAACATTTTTTTAGCTGTGCTGTGACAGGATTGCATTGATGATTTATGGATTGCCCATATCACTTTATACTTCGTTGACTTCATCATAGGATTTACGACTGCCAAATAGGTACACAGATTATTTACATTCGTAATGTGTAATACATGTGTTGTAAAATGTACCAGCACCACAGTTTAATTCTATGTTTTGTACCGCTAACACAAAGTGATAGGAGCATTAGGGATTTTGGCAGAAACAATATATGCTGCATTCTGCGATGTAAAGGCCATATACTACTCATGCCAGGCTCCTCTTCTGTCCCTTTCTTAACCTCACTGGGTTAATGAATGCTTTTGTTGTATGTGAAGAACAGGCACAGCACAGTATGTCAATGTCTGTTAGGTCCTGCAAGGACCGAGCCGTAGCTGGGGTGAGATCTGGGATTTGCAGACCTGGAAATTCCTTGTCCAGGAGCGCCTGACCATCGAGTATCACCTAGAGTGGAGCCCGTCCAGTGGGATAACATGTGGGGTGACACGTAATAAAGACCATGGGGCAGATCTACAAGGAAGTGCCGCAACGCAAGCCCTTTGGCTGCGCCACGCTGCAGCACTTCCGAAGCACAGGAATGCGACATATTTACAATAATATGTCGCATTCCTGTGCTCTCCCCTGCGCTGGCGCACAAACTGCAGCCATGCGCCGGCACAGGCACCCTTGCACCATGGTGCAAGGATACCTGTGTCATGGGGAGATTGTTTTTGTGCAGGAAGGGGCACCTTCCTGCACAAAAACAATCACTACAGGTATTTTCCTCTTTCAATGCGTGCTGTAGAATGCAGCACGCTTTGAAAGAGGAAATAACGAGGAGAAATGAAAACATTTCTCCTCGTTGCGCCTCGCTACGCCTCCCCTGGGGAGGCGTAGCATTGACACGCATTTCCAGATTTACGATTCCTCGTAAATCTGGAAATGTGTCTGGTTCCATGGATGTTGCGTGGGAACACCCACAGCAACACCCATGGAAAGCCCCTTCCACGCAAAGTGCTGCGTGTGAAGGGGCCATATTTACAAGGAGAGGAAAAGTCACGCAGGGTGACTTTTCCTCTCCTTGTAAATATGGAGAAGTGAAATGCGCCTCCAATACGTCACAAAAAGTGACGTACTGGTGGCGCAGGGGGGTTGTAAATATGCCCCCATATTCTTAACCTGAATGAGGCTATGTCAACAGTTAGACTCTTTTACAGTATCAAATTCACATATCTCCATGACAGCCATCAAATGCTGAAACGCGAGTTTAGTGAGGGCTGAAAATACAAAGCTCTTAAGGCAGCTAGATTTAAAAGTCCTGCCCCAAGAAACCCTAAACAATAATGCAAAACAAACATATAAGGAATTGTCCATGTGGCTGCACTGAATATTTCCTTCTATGGGAAGAACCTATCGGGTACTGTTCTAGGAACCTCTAACCCAACTACTGTGATGATGATCAAACAAACCCACTGGTTAGGATTAGAAACAAAAGACTTCAAACATGAACCAGTTGGAACAAAATGAATAAATGGACCCTTTTTGGAGCAAAAAGCATCTGTCATCAGTATAGAGTTTGAAAGGATTCTCCACACATCTAGTCAACAAAATATTTGCTCCTGATAATCGATGATTAGGAATCAATATTGGCTGAACAATGTCCTTGATTCTGGCGCAGAGAGGATGGCATCTTGGCAGTAAAGTATTCAAACATCGATGTAGTAGCTAGACCACACCCCCTCTAGAAATCTCTAATCAGAGGCGTTAATGCTGAATTTGAGGAGAAGACCCCCAACATTAGGTCTGACTTCAAAAGGGCCATGGGAGATGCAGCTGTTCAAAATGAATGAAAAGTTTTGTTTGGCACAAAGTGAATGGGATGTTCTATTAATCTTAGTAGTGGAAGGCAGCATTCATACACAGTATAATGTCAAAAGCATTTTGAAATCATTCAACAAGAATTGAGTAGCCTAGCTGTAGAGATCTCCACCTCATAGAAATATTTGATGCATAAAATGAGTGTATCAAACCTTTTTTTAGAGTTCTGGGCAAATTAGCTATTATTGGCTGATATCCACAATACTTATTGTGGTTTATTACTAGGTGTCTATAAATTTAAGTAGTATTGCACTGAAAAGGTTAGTTAAGACACCCTTTGTATGTTTTACACTCCTTCAGTAGCATTGTTAAACACTTAAGCCTTACCTTAGGTAGTTTTGGGTTTGTCTAAATATAGTATAAACCAGTAAGAATTTCATTTTGCAAGGAATGAATCCTTATTTATAAACAGGAAAATAGGGCAGATAATAAGGAGTCGAAAACAAACCTGAAAGTCCTAGTACCTCTAGAAGCCGAGATAGAAGACCAAAGATGGTTGTGTACCAACCCACAACTAACCCATCTATTTGTTCATGTGTTTCACTCAATATAAATCTATGGCACTTGCATCACCAAGACTAAGCAGCCTTCAAATCACCTCAGATCCTTCAGCAACTACCTGTGCTTCAGAAAGTGTGATGTCAATTAATGAGTCAGAATGACAAACTGGGAATGCTGCAACGATGCATTAGTGCATGCTGGGCCTTCCCCCTCGCCAGAGTTTCCAGGAAGGAAAGTACCAGAGTAGTTCAGTGGATATTGCCAAAGGGGTGGCACCCATCCAATATACCAACCCAAAATGACTACAGATGGGGAGACAGTAGTGCGTGCTAACCCAGATGGCCGCTGCACTGTAATCTCTGTTCCTTACCTGCTGGATGACAAGTAAAGAGACAACGTTGGGCAAGATTTATGTTTTCTTTTGTGACTGGCTGGTGGCTGATAACACAGAGGAAGTGCAGCGAGTTTTCCTGCATTTCCTTAATGAGTGCAGCAGATTTTTCTTTCTGTCGCGCCCCGTCAGCTTTCCTCGCCTCACACATCTGTCGCCTCTTGTGAAGGGAGCTGTCTGCTGAATAGAGTTTTATTGGCCACACCCACCTCCTTTCGATTTTGGCTCTATCTTAAGGGGATTAATCTCTGTTTCTTAAAGTGATCCTTCTGCTGTATAATAAACTTGGTTGCAGGCTGCTTAACATTGGAGCAACTATACAAGCCTACAAATATTTTCCCTCAGAGACTTACTTCATAACACTTTACATCTTGACTCTTTTGGGGCCTTCTATTTAATAACTGTTCAAAATGCATATGGTAAAAAACTATTTATAACAAACACAGCAAATACAGCATTTAATTTATTCTATCCTTCTTGGATACTACAGCTCATACTGAATATCGGGATGCCTTTGCTTGACACTACCTCTGGGCCTTGCCTTTTCTCATCATCAATTATTAAGTACAATTTTACTAACTTTAACTCTACAAGTGTCACTATGGAAATAATGCCAATGTCGACTCATTAAAACAAATGCAAACAAACAAACTGCTTCCTCTACACCTAACAAATCTAAAATAATGGAATTTCAAGAAAAATCACTTACTAAGATTTGGGAAGAAATTCAAGCTATACATCTAAATACTAACTCTGTTCAAACATAAAGCATATTCAAAGGGATTTTGCTTCTCTTTCAATGAAGGTATCAGATAATGAGATCAAAATACGGGATAACTCCAAAGCAATCTCAGCTATGACTCCTCCAGTTCACCAGATATCTCACACACAACCACCCTCCTAGATCTGGAGAACAGAAACCAACAATATAATCTAAAAATCTTTAATGTTGCAGAAAGTATTGAAGGATAGAACTGTCAAGCCTACTTGGATTCCACATTACCTAAACTACTTAATATTACATTTCCAGAAAATTCAAAATTGATAAAGCTCACTGTATCCCCTCTCTCCGCAAGCTACATCAATCCAAGCCCAGGCAAATTATATTTATAATTTTTCAAAATCACCATCTTTTCCTTATCAGAAGGGCAGCATGAGCTATTCCAACACTGCTAATAGAAGGGAACAGAATAATTATTTACCAGGATTTTGCAAAGGAGACAGTGAAGCTTTGTCATCAATTTACGGATCTAAGACACAGACTAGAAGATGCAGGATATAAATATGGCCTTTATGATCTGTCTGTGATGCATATTTGGAAAAACAATATCGCTAAGTCTTTTTACCTCTCCAACGGCACTGATAAAGTTTCTCGACCAACACGAACCTGTTAGTATGGACTCATAGCCCTTAGGTTCTGTTGGTTAATATAGGTTCCCCTCAGTATATTATACATGGTATATAAAATAGCAGAGACATGCAGTGTGTTCTATCTTGCTTCGCACCTTCATCTTTACTTCTCCATTTAATATGTGGTCATGGTGTATGACCTCTTTTTGTTTTGTTTGTCTTGTTTGTCAGGTTTTTTATAGGCTACTTACTTTTTCTTGCTCTGTGTTTCCCTTCTTTTCCTTACCCTTCTATATATTTTTATGGCTCAACAACATTACCTGAATATTGTCTCTCTTAATGGGAAAGGTCTACCACATCCAGTCAAGAGGCATAAAATGATGAAATACCCAAAAAAATTCAGTGCTGATATTTGTTTTCTCCAGGAAACCCATATTAATGATAACATTTCACAATCTATATCTAAAGGATGGATAAATTACATTGTTTCGTCACCAGCTATGGGTCGCAAAAATGGAGTTGCTATCCTTTTCTCACACAAATCTCATGCACAATTGTTAAATCACCATCATGATTCAGATGGTAGATTTGTATATGGCCAAGTCAAACTTGATCATCATATTCTCAATTTATTTAACATCTATGCTCCAACACTAGATGACCTTTTCTTGTGAAAAAATATTACCACAGAATTTATCAAAATTCATAATGCTCCTCTGATTATGGACGAGACCCACTCTTAGACTGTTCATCTACTTTCAATTAGACCTAATAAATCTTCTCACATATTGAAATATTTTTTTCTACCACTAAATTGATTGACTTTTTAAGATTTGTCCATCCTCCTGCTCGGAAATTTACCTTTCATTCAAACACACATTCCATTTTTTCTAGGATTTACTATCTTCTTACATCTAGACACCTAAGAAGTATGAGTACTAATTCTGCCATTGAACCTATTGCAATTCCTGACTATGCCCTAATCTTCTTTTCTCCAAACTTACATGAGTAATATTTGCCTAAAAACGATGGAGAATTTACTCTGCCATAGCTCTGAATCCCATTAATTCTGCAAAACTTTTAACTGCCATTAAATAATATTTTGTATACAGCAAACCCAACAACACCTCTAAATTATTTATTGGAATGCTTTTTAAGCATACAGACGAGGTGTCACAATATCTCTTATGGCTCATAAAAATAAAACCTTATATGCACTCCTATTTAATCTAGAGAAGTAATTTAGCTGAGGTACAAAGTTTATCCCTTCAAGAGAAAATAATGAGATATGTTAGAAATAGAATGACTAAATACTAGTACACAAAGAATATTAATTTAACTTATGCTGTAGCTTAGTGTGTATCTTTAAGTTTAAGAAACGTTTATGAAACAAAATCATGGGATGATGTCATCAGTGATGTCCTCAGTGATGTAATTTGAGATATCATCAGTGATGTCACTGACCATGTTATGAATGGTGTAATATGTGAGGTCATAAGCGGTGTATTGCGGGGGCGTAAGTTATAGTTAACTTAGGTAACTATAACTGCTGAATTTGTATGGTTTTGTGTGAGTGAAGTCTGAGCCTAACTATAACGTCCTAGTAACCTTTGGGTTTTTTCACTAATTATATATATATATATATATTCACTGAAAAAACCATAGGTTTCAGGCACGTTATAGTTAGAAATTAGCAATTAAAAAACCTTAGAAATTCACTGAAAAAACCATAGGTTTTAGGGACGTTATAGTTAGTTGGACATTTCACTTGTACAAAACCAGAGAAATTCACCGTTATAGTTAGTAGAGATAACTATAACTCGCGCCCCCGCAATGCACTGCTGATGACGTCACATATTACATCATTCATGACATGGTCAGTGACATCACTGATGACATCTCAAATGACATCACTGATGACATCACTGATGACATCATCCAAGTGATAATCTGATGCACCTCCTCATACCCTAATATAACCTTTTATACACCCACTCTAAATACAGACTACCATGTTCGAAACCATAGACACACCAATAGCAGTCAGTACATACCCGCTCAGTGATTCCTAGGTCTACACACACACATCCACTCATTCACCCATACAGTAACTCATACATGCAGTCACTCATCAATACAGCACTATCATATGCATTCATACACCTATACATACACTCACACACCGCCACTCCTCCATAGACTTACTCACACACCTACTCAGTCATGCAAAGAATCAATCACACCCATTTACTCACCTATACAGTTATACACAGACCACCTCACTTATTTATACAAATACTAACACATACTTACTCTCTTATACAATCACTGATACAAGCACACACTCATCCATACAGCCACTCTCACAATCACTCGCTCTCAGGTATAGTCATTTATATACTCCAACAGTCACATATACTGCCTTTCACATATGTAGTTACTCACACATATACCACTGAGACATCCATTCACTCACCAACACACCCATACACACACTCACCCACCCATACAGCCCTTCACATTTGCACTCTTCAACCCATACTCCCAGTGAATCACACCCTCACACATCTATGCACAGAGTCACCCACCCCCCACCTACTCACACAGACACTCAGGCACCCATACAGATACTCAGACAACCAATCAATAACCCATATAGACAGTCATGTAGCTACTCACCAAGCCATGTAGCCACTTACACACCAACAGACAGACTGATACAGACATTTACACAGTTTACTCACTAACCCATGCATTCTGTAAGATACGCTTAATCAGTCACTTATACAATCAGTCACGCACCTACTAAATCATCCATTCAGACACTTATACACCTACTCATTCTTCAATATACCTTGGCATATATATATATATGAAACATATTTAAACTTTACAGAAACACACAGTCACTGGATGATGTCATCAGTGATGTCATCAGTGATGTCATTTGAGATGTCATCAGTGATGTCATCAGTGATGTCACTGACCATGTCATGAATGATGTAATATGTGACGTCATCAGCAGTGCATTGCCGGGGCGCTAGTTATAGTTATCTCTACTAACTATAACGGTCGAATTTCTCTGGTTTTGTACGAGTGAAATGTCCAACTAACTATAACGTCCCTAAAACCTATGGTTTTTTCAGTGAATTTCTAAGGTTTTTTAAATGCTAATTTGTAACTATAACGTGCCTGAAACCTATGGTTTTTTCAGTGAATTTCAATGGTTTTTTAAATGCTAATTTGAAACTATAACATCCCTATTAAGTCCCCTTGAATCCTGAGGGTCCCTGGGGGCCAACTTGCCCACCAGGTACCTCCCGTAAGGCCACAGAGCTGCATTGTAGACTGGTGGTCCGAGGCCACGCCCCTTTTTACACCACTCTGCAAACGCAGCTTTTGGCGCACTGCTGCTCGGAGGATGAAGTCCAATTGTGTCCTGAGGTCCTCAGGACACAAGAGGACACAAGAGGACCTATTCTTAAATATTCATGTGGGGAACACAGCCCCCCACTGCCCCGGGGACTGCCACCCCCCGGGGCTTGTTTTTAAAAAAATTAAACCTGTGTGGGGGGCTCGGAGTCCCCCACACGCCCCGAGGACCGCCACCTCCCTGGGGCACTAAAATGCAAATGTGGGGGTCCGTTACAGACCCCCGAGCCCCGGGGACCACCACCTCCCTGGGGCTATGTAAATAAAGGGAGGGGGCCACGCGGCCCCCCTCCTGGAGACCTTGATGGCCCTGGGGACCACCACCCCCCAGGGCCGGCTCCTGCAGTGTCCCGGGGTGCCCACCCCCGGGACACTGCTGTTTGCTATGGCAGGGCGGGAGCCGTGCAGCTCCCGCCCTGTCATAGCAAACTCTGCTTTGGATTGTGAAGCGAGAGCAGGTTTCCTGCTCTCGCTTCCAAATCCAAAGCAGATTGCTTTTCCACACGGGGAGCTGCATGTCAGCAGCTCCCCATGTGGAAAAGCAATGCCGGCTCCCGCAGGAGGCGGGGTGCCGGCGTGACCATGGTGGAATTGGGGCTTCCCCCACGGTCCCCAACGAAGTGGCCAGGCCCCGGGGGATGGGGTCCCCGGGGCTAGAAGTGGCCCGGGAGGGGGGCCATGCGGCCCCCCTCCCCAATAAAATTAAAAAAAAAAAAACGAGGCAGTGCCCCGGGGGATGGGGTCCCCGGGGCTAACAGAGGCCTCAGGAGGGGGGCCACACAGCCCCCCTCCTTTGAAAATATTTTGTAAAAAATTATTTATATATGGCCATGCCCCGGGGGATGGGGTCCACGGGGCAGAAATTGGCCTCAGGGAGGGGGGCCACACGGCCCCCTTCCCGTTTACTTTTTAAAAATGTTTTAAACAATAGGGGTCAGGCCCTGGGGAATGGGGTGCCCAGGGCCCCAAAAGTCTGAAAAGAAGGGGGGCCACACAGCCCCCCTTCTGGGAAAAAAAAAAAAAAGCTGGCATTGCGCCGGAGGCCCCGCCCCCTCCCTGCAGCACTCTGCAAATGCGCCCTGTGGTGTGTTGTAAGTTGGGGAATTAATTCCCCTTGAATACTGGGGGTCCCTGGGGGCCAACTAGCCCACCAGGTACCTCCAGTATGCGCCACAGTGCTGCGTTGCAGAGAGGTGGTCTGAGGCCACGCCCCTTTTTACACCTCTCTGCAACGCAGCTCTGTGGTGCTTACTGGAGGTACCTGGTGGGCTAGTTGGCCCCCAGGGACCCTCAGGATTAAAGGGGAATTAATCCCCCAACTTAAAACCCGCCAGGGGGCGCGTTTGCACAGTGGTGCAGGGAGGGGCTTCATATCGCAAGTGTGCAAACGTGCCCCTTGGCATGTTGTAACTTGGGGGATTAAGTCCCCTTCAATCCTAAGGGTCCCTGGGGGCCAACTAGCCCACCAGATACCTCCAGTAAGCGCCACAGAGCTGCGTTGCAGAGAGGTGGTCTGAGGCCACGCCCCTTTTTACACCACTCTGCAAACGCAGCTTCTGGCGCACTGCTGGTGGGGTGATGAGGTCCTCTTGTGTTCTGAGATACCTCAGGACACAATTGGACTTCATCCTCCGAGCAGCAGTGCGCCAAAAGCAAAGTGGCAAAGTGAGCAAGGGACCCAAAAGGTGAAGCAAAATAACGATGGATTAAACCCAGATCTGTGACTGGGGGTGAATGTTTGCCAATGTGCAACATTCCATCAATGCATTTTGCCCTAAGTGGGAAGGGTATGCCCAGACGTGGGTCCCGTGCTCACTACGCCACTGGAGTCAAGCTATCCTGGCTGATGAGGGCTGAAAGCCCGAAACCGGTTCTAGGATGCTTGATTCCGGTCCAGGGAAGACATGGCTTGGCAGTTCGGTCTGGACTGTTCCCATTAGGCACAGGGTCAAGACTGATTTGCATATGGCTATGTCTGAACTGGGGTGGCGTGGTGAAGCAAAATAACGATGGATTAAACCCAGATTTGTGACTGGGGGTGAATGTTTGCCAATGTGCAACATTCCGTCCATCATCTTGTGTGTTTTATATATATATATATATATATATGCCAAGGTGTATTGAAGAATGAGTGGGTATATAAGTGTCTGAATGGATGATTTAGTAGGTGCGTGACTGATTGTATAAGTGACTGATTAAGCGTATCTTACTGAATGCATGGGTTAGTGAGTAAACTGTGTAAATGTCTGTATCAGTCTGTCTGTTGGTGTGTAAGTGGCTTCATGGCTTGGTGAGTAGCTACATGACTTTCTATATGGGTTATTGATTGGTTGTCTGAGTATCTGTATGGGTGCCTGAGTGTCTGTGTGAGTAGGTGGGGGGTGGGTGACTCTGTGCATAGATGTGTGAGTGTGTGATTCACTGGGTGTATGGGTTGAAGAGTGCATCTGTGAAGGGCTGTATGGATGGGTGAGTGTGTGTATAGGTGTGTTGGTGAGTGAATGGATGTCTCAGTGGTATATGTGTGAGTAACTACATATGTGAAAGGCAGTATATGTGAGTGTTGGAGTATATAAATGACTATACCTGAGAGTGAGTGATTGTGAGAGTGGGTGTATGGATGAGTGTGTGCTTGTATCAGTGATTGTATAAGAGAGTAAGTATGTGTTAGTATTTATATAAATAAGTGAGGTGGTCTGTGTATAACTGTATAGGTGAGTAAATGGGTGTGATTGATTCTTTGCATGACTGAGTAGGTGTGTGAGTAAGTCTATGGAGGAGTGGCGGTATGTGAGTGTATGTATAGGTGTATGAATGTATAAGATAGTGCTGTATTGATGAGTGACTGCATGTATGAGTTACTGTATGGGTGAATGAGTGGATGTGTGTGTGTAGACCTTGGAATCACTGAGCGGGTATGTACTAACTGCTATTGGTGTGTCTATGGTTTCGAACATGGTAGTCTGAATTTTAGAGTGGGTGTATAAAAGGTTATAATAGGGTGTGAGGAGGTGGATCAGATTATCACTTGGATGATGTCATCAGTGATGTCATCAGTGATGTCATTTGAGATGTCATCAGTGATGTCATCAGTGATGTCACTGACCATGTCATGAATGATGTAATATGTGACGTCATCAGCAGTGCATTGCGGGGGCGCGAGTTATAGTTATCTCTACTAACTATAACGGTTGAATTTCTCTGGTTTTGTACGAGTGAAATGTCCAACTAACTATAACGTCCCTAAAACCTATGGTTTTTTCAGTGAATATATATTATCTACTGGCGGTCGCCAGTAGATAGTTATAGTTAGGACCTAGTTTCCATAGGAAATTTGTAACATTCTTTTCCCAATAACTTTGGCGCCGGTTGACGAATCTTCGCGAAGTTTTCAAAACTTATGGCCCGCTCCGGTCCGCTCCTATCTTGAAAGTTTCGGGGTGATTCGGCAAGCGGAGGCCGAGAAAAAAGGGGGGTCCCAAAACATGTTTTTTCCATGTAAATTCCCATAGGAAACTTTAGCCACGGCTACAGCCCGAACTGCTGAATGGAATTACACCAAATTTGGCAAAAAGGTAGTGCTTGGTTCAGAAAGCGCCCTTTTTTAGGTCTCGCCTGAGCCAGCGCATGCGCTGCTCTGCGAGACATTTAGTAACAGGGCTTTTAAAAGTGCTACCACAGCTTTTGCTGGCCTAGCGCTTGCGGTTACGCGCGCGTGCACGTGCGCAGCCGCCAGCTTTCAGTGCCCGATCAGGCACCATCTGGAGCGCAATCACTTTCACTTTTGATGCTGCTGCGCGCGCACCACTTGCGTGCTTTTTTTAGGTCTCGCCTGAGCCAGCGCATGCGCTGCTCTGCGAGACATTTAGTAAGTGGGGTTTTCAAAGTGCTACCCCATGCTGTTGGTGGCCTAGCGCTTGCGGTTACGCGCGCGTGCACACGCGTAGCCGACATCTGGCATTCCTCTCGCTCTCCCATGCCTCAACGCACGCCCCTCCCCCACCCCAGAGCACGTCTCGCACGCGCTTTTCACCCCTCTCAGTCTCGTCCTCTTTTCTTACCACCACCACAGAGCACGTCTCGCGCGCGCTTGTTTTTCACCCCTCTCACTCTCGTCCTCTTTTTTTATTAAAACTGCCTCCATTTCTCTAAACCCTTCTTACTACCTCTCTGCCCCTTAACGTTCTACTCTTTAGCAGGAACATTTTGCATGCTGGAACTTGTGGGCCAATAGGAGCAACAATATAAGTACAAGCGACCAAATGCACCGTGCTGCCATGCAAGGACTCTTCCCCCAGCTGACTGACAATCAACCTCACCCCGAGCCTCGAGAGAGAAGTCCCTCAGACACCGCCGCACAGATTCCACCTCTGCCATCCCACGCCAAATACAGCATGCCAGGATTCGGTACGCGATTACTGCTGCCTAGCTCTGATTAGCTGACTGCTCAAACAAACAAGTAGACCACGGATGTAGACAACAGAGTGGCATTCAGGTGGCCGCACCTCCTTTGCATAACGACGTTAACTTTGCTTTGTCCAAACGAATACTAGAAGTTAACATTTAAAAGTTAAAAATTCAAAGAAACATATCTTCGAAATCGCAATGGGAATAATTTCAGTTTTAGTAACCTTTGAGTTCGTAATACCAAACGATAATTTTACTCTCGATAGTGCTACCCAACAATAATTTTGTGAAAACTGAAAGAGCCATCGGCGAAAATTCCTAAACCTCAACCAAAAGCTCCCATTTGTGAAACCACTTTCAGAACGTAGATCTCAGGTAATAGCGAGGACTTTAATTATCCAACGTATGTCATCGCGCGTGTGTGTGAGACTATGCCACGTAGGTGCCACTTTTGTGTAACGTTTTTTATTTTTGCAGATTTATATAGCGCGAACTGGACCCGAAGGTATTGGAGCGCTTTACATGAGCACCGGCTACGTTACACAATTGCCACTCTGCCCTTCCGCTCGCGTGCCCGCTGTCATGGAGCGCAGCCAGGGCTGGTGGTACCCCCTGTTATTGATTGTGGCGCCTTAAAACACGGATTCTTTGTGCTGTTGCTGAAGAAACACTGACACAGAATCCCTTCTTTGAGATGCGTATTCCTCTGCCGCCGGTTCCAACCGTCCTTTCCAACCCCCACGCCTGTGTCACGTCATGACATCACACAATGGACAGAATACTACAATGTGCAGCGCACTCATGCTGTGTTGCTGGGGGCATAGTTTGGCATTTTGCTGCCACTGACTGCCTTATACCTGTAATTGCTGTTGAAGCAAGCACTATGGAGACTGCCCTGATAGCCCAGCAGTACCTCTGTTTCGCCATGCCACTCATATGAGTGACCAAGACCAGCAGACCTCTGCCAGGTAAGAAGGGGCATTCAGCGAGCATATGTTAAGTTCTGGTGTTATGTACATTTGCTGATGAGGATAGAACGGGAGAAAGAGTTTCAAATGTGTGTTCATTCTTTTAACTGAAGCAGTGTGGGGCCTGTTGTTTTCCCTCCTTCACCTCAGTAAGTCTGCATTTCACCTGCTTATAGAGTCTTTTGGCTGTGAGGGAGAGCAGTTTTCCACCAGAGATCCCAGGAGAAGAGACTGGTGGTTTGCATGCCCCAATGGGTGGTTGCTCTCTGCTCGATCAATTTATTGCCACTTTTTCTGTGTACTTTTGGGACACCTGCTTTTCTTGTTAGCTGCCTGGAGTTTTGCTGCTGCAACCAGTAGATCTGAGAGGACTTATGTGGTTATCTGGTAATATAATCTTTAATTTGATTCTGAGGCCCTCACTATACGCTACTGCTCTGACACTTGGCTTGCTACTGGCCATGTTATACTTCTCAACAGAGGAAGGTGTGTGCACACTGCAATCTGCCACCGTATGTGATTCCACTAATTTTGAAATGTATGCTCCTAACATTTTTGAAAATTAAGTCCTATAACTACGGTGGCCACTCTACGCCATGTTACTCCAGACACTGTTTCTAGTCCTGTGCTTCTCACACTTAAATAACGGATATCACGTGTTAGTTTAATTAGGTCCACTGACACTAAGACTACAATACCCAGAATGCATTACGTTGTCCAGCCTCTCGCTCTCTTTATTAAAGCAGCAACGCATTTGGCGTCAATTTTGTTGGTTATTTATTTTTAGTGTATTGTTTTAGGTTTTTCAAGGGGGCACCTTTTAATCACTGGAAACGCGAACAGTGTAAAACTCTGCAGTGTCGCCGTTCAGATAGTGATGCACAGACAGGTGCCACGGCGCGAGAATAGGATCCCCGCCCCCGGAGCTGTGCACTATTCATATTTGGTGCAGAGGGTTGTGTAGAGTGGCAGCTTTCTGACAAAACCACAGGTGTCCAGTGCATCTCCTTTAAGTCTTTGGTGTGTTCTCACTGTACGCTTACATTTGTTGAATGTCTGTTTTGGTAGACGTCCTGCTTTAAGAGAGGAAACTGATGTGGTAGTACTTTGGTACAGCTTTGGATCCATTTCCCTGTCTTGCTAACCCTTCTTTACCTCTCTAATTTCTGTCTGCCTCCCATTAACTTACTCTTAGCTCCTGTTTGTTTTGCCTCTCTACCTCCCACCTCTACTCACATTTGCCTCCTTCATCTCTCCCTCTTCCTCTCTTGTTGTAAGTTAACTCTCTTTACCTGACCAGAGACTAAATCCCTGCCCTTCTCTCTAACTTACTTCTCTACATACCACACTCTGTGACTGTCACTTCTCTATACCACCCAATACATTTCTTTCTCTGTCGCACCTTTCTGTCCCATGTCTCATTCCTTTACCTAAACACTCCCTTTTACCTGTCTATTTATACATGGCTACGTACCTACCACACTATTGCTCTAACTTTAAACTCTCTCTGTACGTCACATCTCTCTTTCAATAAACCTCAGTGCCCCACAGCACTTACCTCTCATGACCTCAACTTGCCACCTCTCTCTGATCCTACCTCTAGATCTCTAGCTCTCGGTCAGCTCTCTGCCCCTCTCTTCTCCTCAAGTGCCTCTCTCTCTCTCTCTCTCTCTACTTTCTCTTCTTTCTGCATCTTGCTGCTCTGTTTGCATCTCATCCCCTTCATTTCTCTTCCATTTACTTCACCTCCCTCTTAATTTCATCTCTCTTTATCTTACCTTTTCTATCATTTTTGTCATCTATACCTTACCTTTCTCTACCTCTCGCATGTCTCTTTCTACCTCACCATTATCTTTCATTTCTCTCTCTGCCTCACAACTCACTGCCTCATCTCTCTCTTCCCCACCTCTCATACACTATCTAGCCCCTCAATTTACCTCACCTATTGGCCTTCTATGTCTCTCTTTTTATTGATGTCCTCTTTCCCTCACCTTTCCCATTATTTTATTTCTTTCTCTCTACAATGCTCTCTCTACCTCTTCCACTCCATCTATCACTCCCTTTACTTTCATCTCTCTTTCTATCTCATTCACTGTTTCCGTTCACTCTCTCTGCTTCCAATGTCTCGCTCGTTTAATACATCTGTCTTACCTCTGTCTCTCTCCCTATTTCACCATTCTATACTTCTCCCTCGCCCTTCCTCTGTATTAGCCTCATCTCTCTACCTCATCTGCACCTCTTTTCTCTCTACTTCTCATATATTTCTATTTTTCATCCCACCGGCTCTACCTGCCTCTCTGCCTTGCTACTTTGTTTACCTGACCTGTCATTCTGTGCTTCACTTTTCTATTTGTGCTATCTCATTATAACTCACCTCTCTTCCTATCTTATTTCTCTCTAGACCTTGCCCCTCGGGTTGGCACATTTCTTACCAGCAGTTCAAGCTGTAACCGTGTCTAAACTTTCCTAAGGGAAATTGATTTTTTGACCTCTATTTTTTGAATTTCTCAGGAACTACTGAACAGATTTACACCATTTTTAAAAAGGGCGCTTTCTGAACCAAGCACTACCTTTTTGCCAAATTTGGTGTAATTCCGTTCAGCAGTTCGGGCTGTAGCCGTGGCTAAAGTTACCTATGGGAATTAACATGGAGAAAACATATTTGGGACCCCCTTTTTCTCGGCCCCGCTTGCCGAATCACCCGAAACTTTCACGACAGGAGCTGACCGGAGCGCCCCACTAGTTTTGAAAATTTCGCGATGATTCGTCATCCGGCGCCAAAGTTATTGGGAAAACAAAAAACGCTTTTCCTATGGAAACTAGGTCCTAACTATAACTATCTACTGGCGACCGCCAGTAGATAATATTAACTACTGGCGGTCGCCAGTAGATAGTTATAGTTAGGACCTATTTTCCATAGGAAATTCACAACATTCTATTTCCAATAACTTTGGCGCCGGTCGACGAATCTTCGTTAAATTTTCAAAACTTATGGCCCACTCCGGTCCGCTCCTATCCTGAAAGTCTCGAGGTGATTCGTCAAGTGGGGGCCGAGAAAAAAGGGGGGTCCCAAAACGTGTTTTCCCCATGCAATTTTCCATAGGAACCTTAAGTCGCAGCTACAGCCCGAACTGCTGAACGGAATTACACCAAATTTGGCAAAAAGTAGCCCTTGGTTCAGAGTCGTGCCTTTTGGTTAAATGGTGTAAATCCGTTCAGTAGTTCCTGAGAAAATCAAAAGTAAAATCACATATATATCTGGGCAGAGCCTAACCACACATGTCATTGTGAGATCTGATTGGCTATCAGCACTTCATCCTGGAATTGCTGGCAGCCATCTTGGGACCAATATACATGATAGTACCCCATTGAAATGCATTGTAGTGAATCAAATATTTTGAGGGTTACCAAAAGGAGAACTATAAAGGGTGATAACAGACTTTAGTTACATTAGAATTCATTTGTTGATGGTACCATACTAATTTCAGGAATTGTGGTGTGTTCTAAGGTGATTTTACCCTGTGAAAAACCTTCTGCTGGGATATCATGAATCATGTTTGAGAGAAAACTATTTTCACATGCTTGTCCCATAGAGTTTTGGAAGGTGCTCCAGAAGCTAAAATGAGAGCATATTTTCTGTAAATTCACATTATCTTTCTCAGTCATGTGAGAATGAAGTCAGACATTCTCAGTAAAACATGTACATAGAGCAAAGGGCAGAGACTGTCAGTTGATTCCTTTGTGTTCTACTGCAGCTTCCCAGAGTGTTCTAAAGAACAACTAGAGTGCTAACAGCCTTACTTATGACAAAATTATGGCACACCTGAAGCCATCTTGATTGGAATAAACTGGTAACACTTAAAACATTTAATTTAAAAAGGAACAAAATGAGGGGGTTCATTTTGTCATAGAAATTATGGTTAGTGCTGTAGAAAGAAAAATTAGGACATGTTTCAAGTGTGATCTCAAATATCTTCCTGTTATATTTCAACAGGAGCAGCCTGTCAGTTGATGCCTTTGTGTTCTACTGCAGCTTCCCAGAGTGTTCTAAAGAACAACTAGAGAGCTAATAGTCTTACTTATGACAAAATTATGGCACACCTGAAGCCATCTTGATTGGAATAAACTGGTAACACTTAAAACATTTAATTTAAAAGGGAACAAAATGAGGGGGTTCATTTTGCCATAGAAATGAACAACATTCCCAGCACGACCCCCTACACTACACAAGCACCACTGCACTACCCTAAACCCTAAAACACTACCCCCAGCACGACCCCCTTCACTACCTAAACACAACTGCACTACCCTAAACCCTAAAACACTACCTCCAGCACGACCCCATACACTACACAAACACCACTGCACTAACATAAACCCTAAAACACTACCCCCAGCACGACGCCCTACACTACCCAAACACCACTGCAATACCCTAAACCATAAAACACTACCCCCAGCATGACCCCCTATACTACCCAAACACCACTGCCATACCCTAAACCCTAAAACACTACCCCCCAGCATGAACCCCTACACTACCCAAACACCACTGTACTACCATAAACCCTAAAACACTACCCCCAGCACTACACCCTACACTACACAAACACCACTGCACTACCCTAAACCCTAAAACACTACCCCAGCACTACCCCCTACACTACCCAAACACCACTGCACTAACATAAACCCTAAAACACTACCCCCAGCACAACCCCCTACACTACACAAACACCACTGCACTATCCTAAACCCTAAAACACTACCCCCAGCATGACTCCCTACACTACCCAAACACCACTGCACTACCCTAAACCCTAAATCTACCCCCAGCACGACCCCCTACACTACCCAAACACCACTGCACTACCCTAAACCATAAAACACTACCCCCAGCATGACCCCCTATACTATACAAACACCACTGCACTACCCTAAACCCTAAAACACTACCACCAGCATGACCCCGTACACTACTCAAACACCACTGCACTACCCTAAACCCTAAAACACTACCCCAGCACGACCACCTACACCACCCAAACACCACTGCACTATCCTAAATCCATAAACACTACCCCCAGCACGACCCCCTACACTACCCAAACACCACTGCATGACCCTAAACCCTAAAACACGACCCCCTACACTACACAAACACCACTGCACTACCCTAAACCCTAAAACACTAGAACCCAGCACGACTCCCTACAGTACACCAACACCACTACACTACCCTAAACCCTAAAACACTACCCCCTACACTACACAAACACCACTGCACTACCCTAAACCCTAAAACACTACCCCCAGCACGACCCCTACACTACACAAACACCACTGCACTACCGTAAACCCAAAACACTACCCCAGCACTGCCCCCTATACTACCCAAACACCACTGCACTACCCTAAACCCTAAAACACTACCCCCAGCATGACCCCTACACTACACAAACACCACTGCACTACCCTAAACCCTAAAACACTACCCCCAGCACGACCCCCTACACTACCCAAACACCACTGCACTACCCTAAACCCTAAAACACTACCCCCAGCATGACTCCCTACACTACACAAACACCACTGGACTACCCTAAACCCTAAAACACTACCCCCAGCATGACTCCCTACACTACCCAAACACCACTGCACTACAATAAACCCTAAATCTACCCCCAGCATGACCTCCCACACTACACAAACACCACTGCACTACCCTAACCCCTAAAACACTACCCCCAGCACGACCCCTACACTACCCAAACACCACTGCACTACCCTAAACCCTAAAACACTAACGCCAGGATGACCCCCTACACTACCCAAACACCACTGCACTACCCTATACCCTAAAACACGACCCCCTACACTACACAAACACGACTGCACTACCCTAAACCCTAAAACACTACCCACAGCATGACCCCCTACACTACACAAACACCACTGCACTACCCTAAACCCTGAAACACTACCCCCTACAGTACACAAACACCACTGCACTACCCTAAACCCTAAAACACTACCCGCAGCATGACCCCCTACACTACACAAACAGCACTGCACTACCCTAAACCCCCCTACACTATACAAACACCATTGCACTACTCTAAACCCTAAAACACTACCCCCAGCATGACCTCCTCACAACACAAACACCACTGCACTACCCTAAACCCTAAATCTACCCCCAGCACGACCCCCTACACTACCCAAACACCACTGCCATACACTAAACCCTAAAACACTACCCCCAGCATGAACCCCTACACTACCCAAACACCACTGCACTACCCTAAACCCTAAAACACTACCCCCAGCACTAACCCCTACACTACACAAACACCACTGCACTACCCTAAACCCTAAAACACTACCCCAGCACTACCCCCTACACTACCCAAACACCACTGCACTACCCTAAACCCTAAAACACTACCCCCAGCACGACTCCCTACACTACCCAAACACCACTGCACTACCCTAAACCCTAAATCTACCCCCAGCACGACCCCTACACTACCCAAACACCACTGCACTACCCTAAACCATAAAACACTACCCCAACATGACCCCCTACACTACACAAACACCACTGCACTACCCTAAACCCTAAAACACTACCACCAGCATGACCCCTACACTACTCAAACACCACTGCACTACCCTAAACCCTAAAACACTACCACAGCACGACCCCCTACACTACCCATACACCACTGCACTACCCTAAACCCTAAAACACTACCCCCAGCACGACCCCCTACACTACTGCACTACCCTAAACCCTAAAACACTACCCCCAGCACGACCCCCTACTCTACCCAAACACCACTGCACTACCCTAAACCCTAAAACACTACCCCCAGCACGACCCCCTACACCACCCAAACACCACTGCACTACCCTAAACCCTAGAAAAGAAACGCCCACCCCATGCCCAATCCCCCTTACCTGTCACTCCTCGTGGTTCCTCTCTCCTCGTGGTTCCTGCTTCACGTCGTCTCTGAGGGGCGGTGCCCATCGTTGTGAGGAAACGGAACAGCCTCTGTTTCCTTACAACGACGTGGATCATCTACATGTTTTTTAGAACGCATGGTAATTTACCATACATACCTTTACAACAAAATTTGTTGTAAAGGCATGCGTGGTAAATGACCAAGCGTTCTAAAAAAATGCGTAGTAATGACTTCGCGATGTACAACGCATACGTGGTAATGCATTTTTTGTAATGGTATCGCGAAGTTAAAAAGTCGTTGTAACCGCTGCTTACCGATCGAAGCTGGCCCCTGTTCTTCAGTGAGACGTTTATTTGATTAATTAGGAGGAAGGAATGTGGTTTTTTTACCGAAAAGTGCATTCCCGGCTGTTGCATTGTGAAAGTGTCCGCGTGGCCTGGTTTCACTTCCGGTGAGAGAGTGAAAGAGTCTGTTTGGATCTAAAGGAGTTCTGTTGTTGGACGGGGCCGGCGCGAAACGTCATCAGAAAACATAGCTAATGGAAAGCGTCCTCCCTGAAGTGTGGAGCAGTGCCATGAGAGGTCAACGAGTGTGCGTCCCACCGCAGTATGACCGTACCGCGTGACCCATGTGCCGCCTCCAGGGTACGGGAGGCAGAAGCAGCATCGCAGGTCCTCTTGAAGACCGTTGTAGCACTAATTCTACATTTTGGTACTAGGGCATTTTAACTTCGTTGTTCCTGCCAGATACAAAGAGAAGATCCTGTGTTATTCAGTGCCCTCGTTACCTTTTTTGTGGGTTGTGGTGCTTGTCACTTCGCTGCCCCACCAGTGCACACGACTGGGCACCCCACCTCGTGTGCCATCTGCAGGGCCTCTGCCCTCTGATCACTGGTTCTGGTTTCTGGAGTGGCAACATAAACAGTTGCTCCCAAAGGACTAGCCTGAACACTTAGGTGAATATCCCCTGCACCAGCATTCCACTGAAATTCTTTCCTAGCTCTCCCACGTCAACGAGGACGTCATAATAGCACGGCTCCGCTCGCGACACCGTATGACGTCATCGGAGCCATAAGAGGACCTCGTCGGCGTGCTGGCGTCAGTTCCACCCATTTTTTCTGTGCCGCCGAGGCAAACAGGCAGACCGAGACATTTTCACATGTATACATAGTATAATAAATATATATATATTCACTGAAAAAACCATAGGTTTCAGGCACGTTATAGTTAGAAATTAGCATTTAAAAAACCTTAGAAATTCACTGAAAAAACCATAGGTTTCAGGCACGTTATAGTTAGAAATTAGCATTTAAAAACCTTAGAAATTCACTGAAAAAACCTGTCATGAGTGATGTTACTGACCATGTCATGAGTGATGTAATATGTGACGTCATCAGCGGTGCATTGCGGGCGCGCGAGTTATAGTTAGCTGAACTAACTATAATGGGGGAATTTCTATGGTTTTGTACGAGTGAAATGTCCAACTATCTATAACGCCCCTGAAACCTATGGTTTTTTCAGTGAATATATATATATATATATATATATATATATATAAATTCACTGAAAAAACCATAGGTTTTAGGGAAAGTTATAGTTAGTTGGACATTTCACTCGTACAAAACCAGTGAAATTCCCCGTTATAGTTAGTTCAGCTAACTATAACTCGCGCCCCGCAATGCACTGCTGATGACGTCACATATTACATCACTCATGACATGGTCAGTGACATCACTGATGACATCACTGATGACATCTCAAATGACATCACTGATGACATCACTGATGACATCATCCTTGTGATAATTTCATGCATCTTCTCACACCCTAATATAACTTTTGATACACCCACTCTAAATTACAGACTGCCATTCTCAAAACCATAGACACTCCAACACCAATAACTACATACCCACTCACTGATTCTTAGGTCTACACACACATCCACTCACTCACCCGTACAGTCACTCATACTTACGGTCACTCAGTACAGGACTATCATATGCACTCATACACCTATATAGACACTCACACACCGCCACTCATCCATAGAGGTACTCACACACCTAGTCAGTAATGCAAATAATTAATCACACTCCCATTTACTCACCTATACAGTTATACACACACCAGCTCACTTACTCATACAAATACTAGCACATTCTTACGCTCTTATACAATCACTGATACAAGCACACACTCATCCATACAGCCACTCTCACAATCACACACTCTCACTTATAGCCATTTAAATACTCTAACACACATATATACTGCCTTTCACATATGTAGTTACTCACATGTACCACTGAGATATACATTCACTCACTAACACACCCATACACACACTCACCCACCCATACAGTCCATCACAGATGCACTCTTGAAACTATGCACCCAGTGAATCACCCACTCACACATCTATGCACATAGTCACACACACCCCACCCACACAAACACTCAGGCACCCATACAGATACTCAGACAACCAATCAATAACTCATATAGACACTTATGTAGCTACTCACAAACCCATGCAGCCGTTAACACACCAACAGACAGACGGATACAGACATTCACACAGTTTAGTCACTAACCCATGCATTCACTAAGATACGTTTAATCACTCACTTATAGACTCAGTCACGCACCTACTAAATCATCCATTCAGACACTTATACACCCACTCATTCTTCAATACGCCTTTCCCTATATATATTAAACATATTTAAACTTTACAGAAACACACAGGCACTGGATGATGTCATCAGTGATGTCATTTGAGATGTCATCAGTGATGTCATGAGTGATGTCACTGACCATGTCATGAGTGATGTAATATGTGACGTCATCAGCAGTGCATTGTGGGGCGCGAGTTATAGTTAGCGGAACTAACTATAACGGGGGAATTTCTATGGTTTTGTATGAGTGAAATGTCCAACTAACTATAACTGTCCCTAAAACCTATGTTTTTTTCAGTGAATTTCTAAGGTTTTTTAAATGCTAATTTCTAACTATAACGTGCCTGAAACCTATGGTTTTTTCAGTGAATATATATATAAAAAAGAAGCCGAGAACTCAATCATTTCAAGTTGGCTTGGATGGTATTTTATCAACCCAAAACTGTAATACTGTGCCTGGAGTGATAAATGACTTTTGTCATTTTACAGCTCAGTATGGATAGCACTGTGCTAATCCTATGCTTAAAGACTTTGCTGTAGAAATGGCAAAAGACTTTGTCCCTTTCTCTCTCGGCGTGGAATGCACTGTGCTAATCCTATGCTTAAAAACTTTGATAGAAAAGCAGGCATTTGAGGTGAGCAAATTTAGAGTGTTGCTGGTTTTGTGGGTGCTCTATACAGGAGCTGCCTTCCACCTAAACTTGGGAACTACCCAGAGTTCTCTACTTCTTTTTTTGTCAAACTGTTTTTATTGATTTCAGAAAGTTTCAAAACACATTGAAGCTCCACCGAGCCCAATTCACTTGTCAAGAGTTACAGATAGTGAGAAAAAAGAACCACACAGCATTTTCACAAGATCTTGACACAACATTTTTGTTTAAAAAAAAAGAAACCTTTTCCCAGCCATGCTGGATTAGGCCTACAACACATCAAATACAAAGCGTATACGTTCTGGGCTGCATTTACAGTTTTGTGCCCGGGGGCCCACAGATAACACATAGTTGAAAAAACAAGAACATCACCAAAACATTAAAAACTATTCCGTGGTGGTGTGTAGTGTTGGTCTTTATGGGGTCAGGAGCGCAATAGGGCGGGTGCCGCACCTCACGGCAATTAGCCATTGGGTCTCCCCTTTTAACCCGCAGGGATACCGGGTTGTCTCTAAGTTTGGTCAGGTCCCATCGTAATACCGGGCGCCTTTAGTCCCCCAGTCACTAAATCTGGAAAAGATGGAGGGCTCGTAGTCGGGGAGCACAGGCAAATAGGGGCAGACCTTCTGATAGGTAGCCTACTAGGGGGTTCCAGATGTAGTCAAAGCTCCTCCGGTTATCCTCGACGATATCTGTCATTCGTTCCAGGGCTAGAGCTTGCCAGAGTTGTGCGTGCCATTAGGTAAGGGAGCGCGCCTCCGTTTTCTTCCATGCCACGGCTATGGCCATTTTGGCTGCCCCCAGACAGAGCCACATGATGGAGTGATCCCCCTGTGTTTGATACTTCAGACTAGGATCTCTCACCCCCAGAAGTATATGTTCTATAGTATCTGGGATTGGGTATCCTAGGATAATTTTAATTTGGTAGAGAATCTCTTTCCAAAATGGCTGGATAGAGGGGCAGTCCCATCAGATATGGGGAAAGTCGCCCAGTAACCCGCAACCCAGCCAACATTTATCTGTAGTATTCGGGAATATAGCATGCAGTCTCTGAGGGTGTAGGTACCAGTCATGAATCATTTTGTAGTGAGCTTCTCTTAGAAAAAGGGAGCGATTATATTTAGTAACATCTTTATACAGGGCGCCCCATTGTTTTTCCCCTATAGGGGTGGGCAGTAAGTCATCCCACATTCGACAATGCCTGGGGACTGGGTGGGGGCCTGCCGTCTCTGCTTCTTTTTTGCATAATTTATGCATTACTCTATGCCTGCAAGGGTATTGTTATGACTTACACTGGGTGCTCCCTTGTGTTTGGACAAAGCTAAATCGCTCTGAAGAGCTGTAATGACAGTGAAACACGTGTCAGGGGTTGCTTTTATTCATTTCAGGTTGGCTTGGATGGCATTTTAACAATCCAAAGCTGAAATACTGTGCTTGGAGTGATAAATGGCTTTTGTCATTTTACAGCTCTGTATGGATAGCACTGTGCTAATCCTATGCTTAAAGACTTTCCTGTAGAAATGGCAAAAGACTTTGTCCCTTTCTATCTCAAAGTGGCTGGCACTGTGCTAATCCTATGCTTAAAAACTTTGATAGAAAAGCAGACATTTGAGGTGAGCAACTATAGAGTGTTGCTGGTTTTGAGGGTGCTCTATACAGGAGCTGCCTTCTACCTAAACTTGGGAACTACCCAGAGTTCTCTGCTTCTTTTTTGCATAATTTATGCATCAATCTATGCCTGCAAGGGTATTGTTTTGATATATGTGTGTGTGTGCGTGTGTGTGTATATATATATTCACTGAAAAAACCATAGGTTTTAGGGACAGTTATAGTTAGTTGGACATTTCACTCGTACAAAACCATAGAAATTCCCCTGTTATAGTTAGTTCAGGTAACTATAACTCGCGCCCGCAATGCACTGCTGATGACGTCACATATTACATCACTCATGACATGGTCAGTAGCATCACTGATGACATCACTGATGACTTCTCAAATGACATCACTGATGACATCACTGATGACATCATCCATGTGAGAATTTAATGCATCTTCTCACACCCTAAAATAAGTTTTGATTCACCCACTCTAAATTACAGACTGCCATTCTCAAAACCATAGACACTCCAACACCAAAAACTACATACCCACTCACTGATTCTTAGGTCTACACACACACATCCACTCACTCACCTGTACAGTCACTTATACTTACAGTCACTGACCATGTCATGAGTGATGTAATATGTGACGTCATCAGCAGTGCATTACGGAGGCGCGAGTTATAGTTACCTGAACTAACTATAACGGGGGAATTTCTATGGTTTTGTACGAGTGAAATGTCCAACTAACTATAACTGTCCCTAAAACCTATGGTTTTTTCAGTGAATTTCAAAGGTTTTTTAAATGCTAATTTCTAACTATAACATATCTGAAACCTATGGTTTTTTCAGTGAATTTCAAAGGTTTTTTAAATGCTAATTCCTAACTATAACATGTCTGAAACCTACGGTTTTTTCAGTGAATTTCAAAGGTTTTGTAAATGACAATTTTTAAATGTATTAATTGTTATATTAATTTTTTTCATACTGATTTACTACATTTTTAGAAACAATTATTTTTTACATATTTTATTTTTTAAATTACATTGTAATTACATTATACATTACATTACAAAAAATACTTTCTCAGAATGAATTACTTTAGTTTAAATACTTTGCACATAGGCAATAGACTTTTAAGTACAGTAGTTACAGTTGTTGCAATGGGCAACACATTTTCAAACACAATGCAACATTCAGCTCAATGTGAATTTCTAGTTAAATGCAATTAGTTACTTTATGGATTACTTTTCTAACCACAGGACTGGATCCTAGATTCAGTCCTGTTACATCTCCTGTAAACAGTTGAGTAAAAGCGTTTTGGTTACAGTCGTGATTTTTAAGGAATATTATTGTATTTTAAAAGTTGACAGAAACTTTTTCTCATAGAATCACCAATGTTATCCTATGGAAGGAAATTCACTTAGCAGGTAAAAACTGTTATCATTACTTTTTCTTACTCAGTGTTGGATCCTGGATCCAGCACTGGTGCATCTCCTGTAAACAGTTGAAAGAATGCGTTTAAGTCATACAGGCGATTTTTAAGGAATATTTGTAGTTTGTGAAAATCGACACTTTGAAACTTTTCTGCTGAAAACCAGACAATGGATTCCTATGGAAGAAAATATAAGTTACTGGTAAGTACGGTTAAAATTACTTTTCAGGACCAGTACTGGGCTGAAAGATACAGCACTGAGGCCTCTCCTTATAACAGGTGAGTAAATCGGAATTCGTATTTCGGCTGAGTTTAGAGGAATATTTGTATGTTTCAAAAATCGACACTTAGAAACTTTTTCAGCAAAAAGCAGGCAATGATATCCTATGGAAGGAAATTCAAGTTACTAGTAAGTACGGTTAAAATTACTTTTCAGGACCAGTACTGGGCTGAAAGATGCAGCACTGAGGTCTCTCCTGATAACAGGTGAGTAAATCGAAATTCGTATTTCGGCTGATTTTAGAGGAATATTTGTATGTTTCAAAAATCAACACTTAGAAACTTTTTCAGCAAAAAGCAGGCAATGATATCCTATGGAAGGAAATTCAAGTTACTGGTAAGTACGGTTAAAATTACTTTTGAGGATCAGTACTGGGCTGAAAGATGCAGCACTGAGGTCTCGCCTGATAACAGGTGAGTAAATCGGAATTCGTATTCCGGCTGATTTTAGAGGAATATTTTAAAGTTCCAAAACTCCACACTTAGAAGAATTTCCAAGTGAAACCAGTCAATGTTAGCCTATGGAAGGAAATTCAAGTTACTGGTAAGTACGGTTAAAATTACTTTTCAGGACCAGTACTGGGCTGAAAGATACAGCACTCAGGTCTCTCCTGATAACAGGTGAGTAAATCGGAATTCGTATTTCGGCTGATTTTAGAGGAATATTTTAAAGTTCCAAAACTCCACACTTAGAAGAATTTCCAAGTGAAACCAGTCAATGTTAGCCTATGGAAGGAAATTCAAGTTACTGTTAAGTACGGTTAAAATTACTTTTCAGGACCAGTACTGGGCTGAAAGATACAGCACTGAGGTCTCTCCTGATAACAGGTGAGTAAATCGGAATTCGTAGTTCGGCAGATTTTAGAGGAATATTTGCACAATGGTGAAGGGAGGGGCGGGGCCTGAGGTGACATCTGTGCAAACGCGCCCCGTGGCGCGTTTTAAGTTGGGGGATTAAGTCCCCTTGAATCATGAGGGTCCCTACGGGCCAACTAGCCCACCAGGAACCTCCAGTATGCGCCAGGGGCTGCGTTGCAGAGATGTGTAGAGAGGCCACACCCCTTTTACACCTCTCTGCAACGCAGCTCTGTGGCGCTTTCTGGATGTACCTGTTGGGCTAGTTGGCCCCAGGGACCCTCAGGATTGAAGGGGATTTAATTCCCCATCTTAAAACGCGCCACGGGGCCTGTTTGCACACATGTCACCTGAAGCCCCGCCCCCTCCCTTCACCACTGTGCAAACGCGCCCGTGGCGCGTTTTAAGTCGGGGATTAACTCCCCTTGAATCCTGAGGGTCCCTGGGGTGCAACTAGCCCACCAGCTACCTCCATTAAGCGCCACAGAGCTGCGTTGCAGAGAGGTGTAAAGGGGCGTGGCCTCTGTACACCTCTCTGCAAGGCAGCCCCTGGCGCATACTGGAGGTTCCTGGTGGGCTAGTTGGCCCCAGGGACCCCCAGTATTGTAGGGAATTACTTCCCCATCTGCAAACGCGCCAGGGGCACGTTTGCAGAGTGGTGAAGGAAGGGGCGGGGCCTGCGGGCACAATCGTTTTTTTGTTTTTCCCCCTGAAGGGGAGCTGTGTGGCCCCCTTCCTTTTTCCTATTTTTAGGCCCTGGGGACCCCATCCCCCAGGGCCTTACCCCTTTTTAATTAAAATTAAAAAAAAAAACGGGAAGGGGCCTCGTGGCCCCCTTCCCTGGGCCTGTATTGGCCCGGGGACCCCATCCCCGGGGCATGGCCTCGATTTTTATATTTTTATTTGGAGGGGGCTGCGTGGCCCCCTCCTCAGGCCATTTAAGGCCCCGGGGACCCCATCCCCCGGGGCCGGCCTTGACCTTATTTTTTTATTTATTTTTATTTTTTTTAACTTTGGGGAGGGGGGCTGCGTGGCCCCCTCCCGGGCCACTTATGGCCCCGGGGACCCCATCCCCGGGGCCTGGCCTCACGTTGGAGACTGTGGGGGTCCCCAATCCCCCCACAGTCCCAGCCGGCTCCCCGCCTCCTGCGGAAGCCGGCATTCCTTTTCACATGGGGAGCAGCTAACATGCTGCTCCCCATGTGGAAAAGCAGTTGGTTTGCATTTTGAAAGAGAGAGCAGGTTTCCTGCTCTCTCTTTCAAAATGCAAACTAAGTTTACTATGACAGGACGGGAGCCACGAGGCTCCCGTCCTGTCATAGCAAACAGCAGTGTACCGGGGTAGGCACCCCGGGACACTGCAGGAGCCGGCCCTGGGGGTGGTGGTCCCCGGGGCCATCAAGGGCTCCAGGAGGGGGCCACGCGGCCCCCTCCCATTCAGTGCACAGCCCCGGGGAGGTGGTGGTCCCCGGGGCTTGGGGTCCGTAACGGACCCCCATATTTAAATGTTTAGTGCCCCGGGAGGTGGCGGTCCCGGGGCGTGTGGGGGCTGGAGCCCCCCACACAGGTTTTTAATTTAAAAAAGAAGCCCCGGGGAGGTGGTGGTCCCCGGGGCTGCGGGAGGGCTCAGAGCCCTCCCGCACCATTTGTAAAAGAAAGCCCGGGGGTGGCGGTCCCCGGGGCTTGGAGGCCCTTTGAGGCCCCCATACATAAATTGAACACCCCCACCATGCCCCCGGGACTTGGGCCACCCGGGGGCAAAATGCAATCGAAGCGCGGGAGACCGCACTTCGATTTTTTTTTTTTTCGGCAGGATTCGCATGCTGCCGATTTAAAAAAAAAAAAAATTTTTTTTTTTTTGCCCAGGGGGTCCTTGTGGGACCCCCTGAGCAGACCTAGGGGGTCAGGGTGTTTCTACCCTGCCCCCTTTGTGCGCTTTGCGCACTTGTTTCTGTCCCTCAGTTCTACCGAGGGACAAAATGGCTGCCAACACTTCCTGATTTGGAGTGTTGACAGCCAATTAGCATGCAGCTCGTGATCGGGAGGGTGCGCGAATCCGACGCGGCCATAGATATATATGTACTTTTACTTTTGATTTTCTCAGCAACTACTGAACGGATTTACACCATTTAACAAAAGGGTTCTTTCTGAACCAAGAACTACCTCTTTGCCAAATTTGGTGTAATTCCGTTCAGCAGTTCGGGCTGTAGCCGTGTCTAAAGTTTCCTATGGAAAAATGAATGGGGAAAACGCGTTTTGGGACCCCCTTTTTCTCGGCCCCGCTGACGAATCCCCGAGACTTTCATGGTAGGAGCGGACCGGAGCGCCCCACAAAGTTTGAAAATTTTGCGAAGATACGTCAACCGGCAAGAGAGTTATTTCAAATAGAATGTCGCGGATTTCCTATGGAAAATAGGTTCTAACTATAACTATCTACTGGCGACCGCCAGTAGATAATATATATATATATATATTTTACCTACTGGCAGTCGCCAGTAGGTAGTTATAACTAGGACCTAGTTTACAGAGGAAAAACATTTTTTGTCTTTCCTATATCTGACACCGTTTAACAAATCTTCACAAAGTGTTCCCAAAGAAGTGCGCCAAGAAAAAGGGGGGTTAAAAAAGTGCATTTCCAATGTTAGTTCCATAGCTCATGGTCCAGAAAGAGTGCTTTTTGTTATTTGGTGTAAATCTGTTCAATAGTTTTTCAGATATTAGAAGAAATCCAAATTTGTATATCTACAGGTGCGAATCCTCAGAGGATCTGACAGTATCCATGCTGATACCTGATCGGCTGCCAACACTTCAACCAGGAAGTGTTGACAGCCATCTTGGGGTGCAGCTTCAGGCGAGTCCCAAAAGAACGGTTTAAAAAAAAGGAAAAGGGGGTAGGAATACCCTGACCCCCTAGCCCTGGTCATGGGGACCCTCTGGGACCCCGCCATGGCAAAAAAGCACTTTTTAAAAAGAATTTGTCACAAAAGTGCGACTGAGTCATGAATCCGTGGCAAACAAACAAACAAAGAAAATTGCGCTTGTTTTTAATGCAGCCCCTGGTTGCGCCAGGTCCCATGGTCTTATTTTTTTTAAATAAGCGATGGGGGCACACCAGGCCACCCTCTCCATGGCCATACGTGGCCCCTGGGACTGCCACCTCTCCGGGGCTGACCGAGTCTTTTTTTAAATGGAGGAGGGCTGCACGGCCCTCCAACTGTGGCTCTAAGAGCCCCGGGGACCACCACCTCCCCAGGGCTTACTAAAATGGAGGAGGGGAGCTGGCTAGGACCGCTGGAGCCTTGAGGCTCCCCCTGCGGTCGCCAACAGTGGTCACTGGGTGCCCTGGGTGGGATCCAGGGCACCCAGGGAGTTGTGGCCGGGCCCTGGGGGATAGGGTCCCCGGGGCCAAAATCAGCCCGGGGAAGGGGGCCGAGCAGCCCCCTTCCCCCATTAATTGTGGCTGGGTCCGAGGGGATGGGGTCCACAGGGCCATTCTGGCCCTGATGCTCATTTCGCAGAAATTAAACCTCAACAGGATGCACTTACGAATATAAACATAGTAGGTGACCTAGCTAAAGATCCAACTCAGTAAAGGACAAATAATCCTAAACCTTGGGCTTGGCAAAGGCAAAGTAACTGTGTTTTCTCTGCAATTCCATATTGAAAGACGATCTGAAATGCTTTGTGGAGGTGAGTGCCTCGTTGATCTATTGGAGCACAATCTGTAGTGACCATGACAAGTGGGTCCTTTCTTGTGCATTCCTGGTGAGAGCAGAGTACATGGTTCTCCCTTTAAATTTCTATGAGTATTCAAATGTTCAAATCACTTGGAAGCTTCGCCATTTGGCCCGCCCTACTTAGTAGTATACAAATGTCTTCCTGCCTTTTTCCAGGATGATGGAAACTTAACAAACGGCCCCCAACGCGTTTCCTGACGATTTTGGTGAGGTGTTGTTGATGTGAGGAATATGAGGACATCTCCACCAAAAAAAGAAGCACTTTTACCTCTTTGTAGTCTTGTTGTCTTCTCTATAGGAGGATTTATGTTCTCACAAATTTCTGGATAAAGACGCACCAGAAACAATCACATTCCCAAAACGCACACAAGGTCACTTCCTTGTGCTCCATTACATAGCTGTAGTGTAGAATGTCCATGTCATGAGTGATGTAATATGTGATGTCATCAGCAGTGCATTGCAGGGGGGCGAGTTATAGTTAGCTCAACGTACAAGGATTTGTACGAGTGAAATGTCCAACTAACTATAACGTCCCTGAAACCTAGGGTTTTTTCAGTGAGTTTCTAAGGTTTTTTAAATGCTAATTTCTAACTATGCCTACATAGGTAGGACATGTGCAGAAAGAGGAAGAAAGGTGCAGAAAGAAGCAAGAGAAATGCAGAAAGAGTCAACAGAAGTCCAGAAAGAGGAAGAAAGGTGAAGAAAGAAGCAAGAGATGTGCAGAAAGAACTAACAGAGGTGCAGAAAGAGGCCTATATTGACTGTACCTTACAACAGACTCATACAAAGTACCCTAATCACTAATCCTTCTCCGAAGATTTGTAAAACCTCACTTTTCTCTTGAAGGTTCACTATTAATCGACTGCTCAGAATGTTAGGCCTGCCAAATATAAAACAGCAATCCTAAGGATATCACTGTTGTAAGTCTGACCAAGTTTATGAAGGTATGCATGCGTGTCTATGCTTTTACCTAGTGACATGTTAAATGAAAATAAACATACAAACACTTGAATACCTGTGTTTCAAACAGCATACTCTGTAAATTTGTGTAAAAAAAGGTGTATGCATTTCTTTCTGCTCACAATACAGGGCACATGGGTATTCAATAGTATATTGAAGTGGCTTTATAACACATATATACATAAGACATGTCTGCCTGTGCAACAGAATGACAGAAAAGAACTAAGAAGATTTGACCACCTAGAAGAGAAGCTACCCGCTTTTTAAGCTACCATCTTCAGATGCATAACACATGTGAGAATACATGTGCAAGTAGACATATACCTCAGTCACAGGAGCACGCAGACCTTTGAACTTGACAGCTTGCACTTCCCATTTGAATATAGAAACAGGCGAGAGGAGTACAGAAAGGAGCAAAAGAATTGCAGAAAAAAATAAGAGGTGCAGAAAGAGTAAGAAATGTGCAGAAAGAGGCAAGAGAAGTGCAGAAAGATGCAAGAGAAGTGTAGAAAGAGGCAAGAGAAGTGCAGAAAGAGGCAAGAGAGGAGCAGAAAGAGGCAAGAGAGGAGCAGAAAGAGATACGTGAGGTGCAGAAAGAGGCAAGAGAAGTGCAGAAAGAGGCAAGAGAAGTGCAGAAAGAGGCAAGAGAAGTCCAGAAAGAGGCAAGAGAGGTACAGAAAGAAGCAACAGAGGTGCAGAAGGAGACAAGAGAACTGCAGAAAGAGGCAAGAGAGTTGCAGAAACAGGAAAGAGAGGTGCTGAAAAAGGGAACAGGGGTGCAGAAAGAGGCAAGAGAGGTGCAGAAAGAGGGAAGAAGGGTACAGAAAGAGGCAAGGGGGTGCAGAAAGAAGCCACAGAAGTGCAGAAGGAAGCAAAAGAAGTGCAGAAAGAAGCAACAGAGGTGCAGAAAGAGGCAAGAGGGATACAGAAAGAGGCAAGAGAAATGCAAAAAAAAGCAACAGAGGTGCAGAAAGAGGCAAGAGAGGTACAGAAAGAGGGAAGAGGGGTACAGAAAGAGGCAAGAGGGGTGCAGAAAGAAGCAAGAGCAATGCAGAAAGAACCAACAGAGGTGCTGAAGGAGGCAAGAGGGGTGCCGAAAGAGGCAAGAGGGGAGCCAAATTTTTCAAGAGAGGTGCAGAAAGAACCAACAGAGGTGCAGAAACAGACAAGAGGGGTGTAGAAAGAAGCAAAAGAAGTTCAGAAAGAAGCAACAGAGGTGCAGAAGGAGATAAGAGAACTGAAGAAAGAGGCAAGAGAGTTGCAGAAAGAGGCAAGAGAGGTGCAGAAAGAGGGAAGAAGGGTGCAGAAAGAGGCAAGAGGGGTACATAAAGAGGCAAGAGAGGTGTAGAAAGAAGCAAGAGAAGTGCAGAAAGAAGCAACAGAGGTGCAGAAAGAGGCAAGAGAGTTACATAAACAGGCAAAAGAGGTGCAGAAAGAGGGAACAGGGGTGCAGACAGAGGCAAGAGAGGTGCAGGAAGAACCAACAGAGGTGCAGAAAGAGGCAAGAGGGGTGCAGAAATGTACAAGAGAGTAGCAGACAGAAGCAAAAGCAGTGCAAAAAGAACCAACAAAGGTGCAGAAAGAGGCAAGAGGGGTGCAGAAAGAGGCAGGAGGAGTGCAGAAAAAAGCAAATGAGGTGCAGAAAGAGGTAAGAGGGGTACAGAAAGAGGCAACAGAGGAGCAGAAAGAGGCAAGCGAGGTGCACACAGAGGCACACGGTGTGCAGAAATTTGCAAGAGAGGTGCAGAAAGAAGCAAGAGAAGTGCAGAAAGAACCAACAGAGGTGCAGAAGGAGGCAAGAGGGGTGCAGAAACAGACAAGAGAGGTGCATAAAAAGGGAACAGGGGTGCAGAAAGAGGCAAGAGAGGTACAGAGAGAGGGAAGAAGGGTGCAGAAAGAGGCAAGAGGAGTGCAGAAAGAAGCAACAGAAGTGCAGAAGGAGACAAGAGAACTGCAGAAAGAAGCAAGAGTAGCTTGCACACCATTAGTACCAATTTAACACCCACATTTAGCAATAAGTAACAGGTAACCATTCTAGGTTTACAAAGGACCTTCCACCACGCTGTAACACTTGTCGCTGCATTTTTGGTAACGTTTGAGTCGTTTGAGCTAGTAACGAGGCTTTTTTTGTTCAAATCTGCAGATTAGGCAGCAGATGATGGATTATGTGGCTAGTGCGGAAAATGTATAATTGTGCGAAAGTCGGTGCAGCCAAACAGTCGCATAATTCCAGTGGCCCTGCTCATACCTCTGACTAGGTCCAAAAGTGCTCCTCAGTGATTCCTTCTTTTTTTTTGTCTCATTGAGTTCATAGTTTAGCTTCTATGGAAATGAGGAAGACTAAACCTGAGGTTACCACTCCACAACACAGACTACCATACCACATAATTACTCTCTGTAGGACTTGGCCTTTTTGGCTAAAGTTCCCTAAAACTTTTTGCTTTCCCCCTAGACCATTTTCCTGACATAGAGTTGCCAATTTAGATGCTTTGGGTACTTTGCCACTGCTAATCAGGGTCAAAGTACAAAAGTTCCCTGTGTAAAGTGTAATGGTAATTGGTTGACCATGATTGGTATGTTTGCCTTACTAGTAAAGTCCCTAGTGATGTGCACTGTGTGTGCCAGGGCTAGTAATGCAAAGGGTGCGTGGAGAAGGGAACTTAGGCCTGCAGTGTAGGGCCTGCGTGCAGTTTGCTAAGTTAGCATGTTGTCCTGACAAGTGCAACCACTTGTCAGGCCTTACTTTCCCTTTTGCGTACACAGTGGGCACCCCTCTGGTAGGTCCCAGGTAACCCCTGGGCAGGGTGCCATGTAAGTAAAAGGCAGGACATATACTGAGGTGTGTGTTATGTCCTGACAGTGAAAAACACTCCATTTAGTCTTTCACTGGTGAAAGGCCATCCTGCCCATAGGACAGAATGGGGGAGGCTGGGTATTGTGTTTGTTAGCCTAGTTTCCATAAGTTTAAAATGGAGAGGTGAAGTTTAGTATGTATGAACTCACAGCGTCATAACACATCTTTCTATGAAAGTGGTTTTGTCACTGTGTGTTCAGAAGCCACTCTTTTAGAAAGTGGCTGAGTTTTGTGCTTTAAGCATTTCTGTGTGTCTCTGCTGAATGTGGATTGACTGTCTGGATCTGAGAGGGGAGGGGGTGAGATGGCACCAGGCTGACCTGCATCTGGAGATTATGCGAGGAGAAACCCCGGGAGGTGAAGAGGCCTGGGTTGCGGCTATAAAACAATTAACCCATCTCCGGCTGAGTGATTAAGGATCCACACCCCCAGTATCAAAGGGAGAAAGGTGACACTGGGAGGGAGACACCCAGAACTGATTTAGGCAGGGGTCAGGGACCCCTGAGCACAACGAACTTCAAAGACATTTAGGGGTATAACTATGAGAGCTGAGACCCCTGAACGTTGGAATAGAAATGGATTGAGACTGAAAAGGCTTGGACCCATTTTGTGGTCAAGAGGAACCTCTGCTAAGGAAGGAACAACTGAAGAGACTGCTGGGAAGGACCAACCCTTGCTTCGTGATCTGGGGCTGGTCTGCAGTTTGCTGTTTTAACCAAGAAAGAGGCTGTTGGGACTGTGCTGTGTGCGCTGGGTCCCCCTGCTTGAAGAAGACTGTGCTTTGTGCTGTGTCTTGTGGAGGCACTGGTGAAGAGTGCCTGGCCAACGTGTGCATCGAAGGTGAAGTGAGTCTCGGACGTGCAGGGTGCGTGTTGTGGTGCACCGCAGGCGTTGGTGAAGAGCGCCTGGTCAGAGTGTGCATCGGAGGTTAAGTGAGACTCGGGCACGCAGGGTGCGTGTCGTGGTGCACCGCAGGCACTGGTGAAGAGCGCCTGGTCAGTGGGTGCATTGGAGGTGAAGAGAGTCTCGGACGCGCAGGGTGCGTATCGTGGTGCACAGGAGGCATTGGCGAGGAGCGCCTGGTCAACGCGTGCATCGGAAGTGGAGTGAGTCTCGGACGCGCAAGGTGCGTGTCGGGGTGCACCGGAGGCACTGGTGAAGAGCGCCTGGTGATCGAGTGCACCGGAGGAGAAGTGAGGCTCGGACACGGTGAGCGAGTCGGGGTGCAGCCGGAGGCGTTGGTGAAGAGCGCCTGGATATCGGGGCACCGGAATTGGAGTACCACTCCAGGGTGGGGTTGGCATGGGACCAACGCCCCTGGAGGGGTCCCCCTGGCCGGGAGGGATCCATGGAACAGCATTGTTGGCTCAGGGAGTAGTGATCAAGAAGACCCCCTGGGGTCAGGAAGGCGTGGAACAGGAGGGTGTCCTTGTGGTAGAGGGCCTGCATCCTGGTTCTATCGCCCGAAGCCGGGAAGTCCATCAAGGTAATGATTGGTCTACCCTGGCTTTTGGCTGGGAGGGGGTTGTGTAGGACTTGGCCTTTTGGCTAAAGTTCCCTAAAACCTTTGCTTTCCCCTAGACCGTTTTCCTGACATAGAGTTGCCAATTTAGATGCTTTGGGTACTTTGCCACTGCTAATCAGTGTCAAAGTACAAAGGTTCCCTGTGTAAAGTGTAATGGTAATTGGTTGACCATGATTGGTATGTTTGCCTTACTAGTAAAGTCCCTAGCGATGTGCACTGTGTGTGCCAGGTCTAGTAATGCAAAGGGTGCGCGGAGAAGGGAACTCAGGCCTGCAGTGTATGGCCTGTGCGCAGTTTGCTAAGTTAGCATGTTGTCCTGACAAGTGCAACCACTTGTCAGGCCTTACTTTCCCTTTTGCGTACACAGTGGGCACCCCTGTGGTAGGTCCCAGGTAACCCCTGGGCAGGGTGCCATGTAAGTAAAAGGCAGGACATATACTGAGGTGTGTGTTATGTCCTGACAGTGAAACACACTCCATTTCGTCTTTCACTGGTGAAAGGCCATCCTGCCCATAGGACAGAATGGGGGAGGCTGGGTATTGTGTTTGTTAGCCTAGTTTCCCATAAGTTTAAAATGGAGAGGTGAAGTTTAGTATGTATGAACTCACAGCGTCATAACACATCTTTCTATGAAAGTGGTTTTGTCACTGTGTGTTCAGAAGCCACTCTTTTAGAAAGTGGCTGAGTTTTGTGCTTTAAGCATTTCTGTGTGTCTCTGCTGAATGTGGATTGACTGGATCTGAGAGGGGAGGGGTGAGATGGCACCAGGCTGACCTGCATCTGGAGATTATGCGAGGAGAAACCCAGGGAGGTGAAGAGGCCTGGGTTGCGGCTATAAAACAATTAGCCCATCTCCGGCTGAGTGATTAAGGATCCAGACCCCCAGTATCAAAGGGAGAAAGGTGACACTGGGAGGGAGACACCCAGAACTGATTTAGGCAGTGGTCAGGGACCCCTGAGCACAACGAACTTCAAAGACATTTAGGGGTATAACTATGAGAGCTGAGACCCCTGAACGTTGGAATAGAAATGGATTGAGACTGAAAAGGCGTGGACCCATTTCGTGGTCAAGAGGAACCTCTGCTAAGGAAGGAACAACTGAAGAGACTGCTGGGAAGGACCAACCCTTGCTTCGTGATCTGGGGCTGGACTGCAGTTTGCTGTTTTAACCAAGGAAGAGGCTGTTGGGACTGTGCTGTGTGCGCTGGGTCCCCCTGCTTGAAGAAGACTGTGCTTTGTGCTGTGTCTTGTTACCCCAAGGGCCCGAGGTGAGCTGGCTCCCTGTTTGGAAACACAGGAACATAAAAGTTTCCAGAGAAGTTTCAAGCGACGCAGTGGGCGCGTGTTGTGGCAGCTTGAGATCCTCGGAAGGTGTGCCCTGTGATCTTGGACACACAGAGGAGAAGTGAGACTCGTTCGCGCTGGGTGCGTGTCGTGGTGCACAGGAGGCGTTGGTGAAGAGCGCCTGGTCAACGTTTGCATCGAAGGTGAAGTGAGTCTCAGACGTGCAGGGTGCGTGTTGTGGTGCACCGCAGGCGTTGGTGAAGAGCGCCTGGTCAGCGGGTGCATCGGAGGTGAAGAGAGTCTCGGACGCGCAGGGTGCGTGTCGTGGTGCACAGGAGGCGTTGGCGAGGAGCGCCTGGTCAACGCGTGCATCGGAAGTGGAGTGAGTCTCGGACGCGCAAGGTGCGTGTCGGGGTGCACCGGAGGCACTGGTGAAGAGCGCCTGGTGATCGAGTGCACTGGAGGAGAAGTGAGGCTCGGACACGGTGAGCGTGTCCGGGTGCGGCCGGAGATGTTGGTGAAGAGCGCCTGGATATCGGGGCACCGGAATTGGAGTAAGTCTCAGTGAAGCAGTGTGCGTGCTTTGGTGCAACCTGGGACTGTGGAGGTGATCGGCTGATCATCGTTTGCACCGGAAGAAAGTGAGTCTCTGCAGCGCGGTGTGCATGTCTTGGTACCAACTGAGACCGCAGGACGGAGTGCCTGGTGAATGTGCACTCGGAGTCGACGTGAAGTCCCATCAGCGTTGAGTGTGTGGCTTCGTGCCAGAGGAGACCCGGAGGGTGCTGTGGTGAACGTGCACCCGGAGTAACGTAATCTCAGGGGCGTGGGGTACGTGTGCCCTGCGACCGCCTGATACCTTCCTAACAGTCGCGGCCCGGACCGGCAGCACCGGAGGAGCTGAGCTGCCAGGCCGAGCCGCTGAGGCCCATTGAGAAAGTTCTGCACGGAAGGCCTAGGTCATTGAAGGAGGAGAGGAGAGTGGGGTCGCGCCCCCCAGGTAACGTGGATCACTGCCTGGGCAGGGTGCGGGCTCGGAGGGACACTCTCTCGGCCTCTCAGTCCTTCTGGCGACGTGAGCCTTTGCTTCAGCTCAGATTGGGGCCCGTACTGACCAAAGGAGTAGCGGTACTGGGGCCAGAGTGAGAAGCTGTACTTTATGTCATCGTGGATACGTGTGGGGGGGCAACTGTTATCGAAGAGGCTGACTGTCGTAATACACATTGCCAATATTGCTGCTAACGAACTGCCGGACTGTCTTATGACGCCTGACATTATTTCTGCATAACGAAGTACACGATTGTAGCGCTACGCATTGCATTATTTCTCCCTTGCCAAGTACAGGATTGTAGCAGCCCGCATTGCATTATTTCTTCATTACAAAGTACATGATTGTAGCTACGCATTGCATTATTCCTTAATTGCAAAGTACATGATTGTAGCGGTGCGCATTGCATTATTTCTTCATTGCAAAGTACGTGATTGGAGTGTGACGCATTGCATTATTCCTTCATTGCACAGTACATGATTGTGGCGGTACGCATTGCATTATTTCTCCCATTGCAGGTACCGGGGTGTATCGTTACGCATTGTATTATTTCTCCTTTGCCCAGCACAGGATTGTATCGTTACGCAGCGCACTATTGTTTGTCCATTGCAACGTGTGTGATTCTAGCATTATGACCAGCATAGCATTTTGAAAGCGGTGGTTGGGATTTGAACCTACCAGCCAGCCGGAACGAATATTACCCTTTATTATATGTTGGCTTTTGTATCGTGTGGTCTGATCGTATATCTTTCTATATAAAGCTTATACTCGTTTTTCTCAAACTCATGTGGAGTCCATTTGTGGTGTCACCAGGGGGTTGCTGTGGGTGTGGTTGCACATACTGTACACTCGTGCCTTGGAGATAGGCCTGGCTACACGTGCCAAGCTACTAAGGGGGTGAGCAGGGCTATCTCAAACGGTGTCCTTACTTGGCCTTACGTTGAGTGGGGAGTCCCGGGTCTCGCATTTGTGACAGTGGCGCGTGACTGGGACTCCGGCTTCCAACACTTTACATAAATCTTAACCCTACTCTACATAATTCCTATACACTAAATACCACATACTTACTATCCACATAATTTCACTGCACAACATACCACATAATTCCACTACACACAACGTACATCCACTCCACTCCAAAAAACATTAGTAAAAAACATTTACATTTACAATGCCAATAGCTCTAATTCTCGCAAATGCAAAACCTATTACATTGTAAATGTTTCTTTAACTAGTAGTCGCGTTTGCAGAGTTGTGGAGAAAGAGTGCTGGGCCTCCGACCAGCGCTCAGGAATTCCACTGCTTAGGACTTACAGGAGGTACCAGGAGGGTATCTTGGCCCCCAAAGTCCCTCAGGAGTAAAGTGGACTTCATCCCCCAACCCTTAGTGTGCCAGGAGGTGCGTTTGCAGAGTTGTGGAGAAAGGGGGCGTGGCCTCCAAAGACCTCTTAGCAATCCCACTGTGTGGGACTTACTGGAGGTAACAGGAGGGGTAGTCGGCCCCCAAGGACATCTTTGGGGGACAACTACCCCTCCTATTATCTCCAGTAAGTCCCACACAACAGGATTGCTAAGTTCTCATAGCAGGCCACGCCCCCTTTGCCCACCACTCTGCAAACACGCCTCCTGGCATGCTCTTGGTTGGGAGATGAAGTCCCCTTCACTTGTGGGGGTCATTAGGGGCCAACTAGCCTACCTGTTACCTCCAGGAAGCCCCACACAGTGGGATTGCTGAGCGGTGGACACAGGCCATACCCCCTTTCTCCACCACTCTGCAAACGCACCTCCTGGCACGCTCTTGGTTGGGAGATGAAGTCCCCTTGCCTCCTGAGGGTCCCTGGGGGCCAACTAGCCCTCCTGTTATCTCTAGTAAGCCCCACACAGCTGGATTGCTGAGAGTGGTCCGAGGTCATGCCCCCTTTTTACACCACTCTGCAAACGCACCTCCTGGAGGGGGATGAAGTCCATTTTAGTCCTGAGGTCCTGACTATAACTACCTATATATACATATATATTACCTACTGGCGGTCGGACCACCACCTCCCCGGGGCAATTTTAATTAAGGGCGGGGGTCTGTTGCCACGTAGCCCCCCTCCTGGAGCCCTCAATGGCCCTGGGGACCACCACCCCCAGGGCCGGCACCAGCAACGTCCTGGGGTGCCCACCCCTAAATTCCACGAAGCAAAGCAGAGTTGCTTTTGGACAAGGGGAGCCGCATGTCAGCAGCTCCCCTTGTCCAAAAGCAATGCCAGCTCCCGCAGGAGGTGGGGAGCTAGCAGGGACCGTGAGGGCATTGGGGCTCCCCCGCAGTCCCCAACATGAGGCCAGGCCCCGGGGGATGGGGTCCCCGGGGCCAAAAATGGCCAAGGGAAGGGGGGACTTAATTTTTTTTTTTAAATGAAAAAGAGGCATGGGGTCCATGGGCCCTAATTGGCCTCAGGAGGGGGGCAACGTGGCCCCCTCCAAAATAAAATAAAAAAATAAAAGAGGCACAGCCCGGGAGATGGGGTCCCCAGGGCTGAAAAAGGCCTCGGGAAGGGGGCCGTGTGGCCCCCTTTCCATTTTTTGGAAATAATTTTTTTTTATAAAATGGCATAGGCCCTGGGGGATGGGGTCCCCAGGGCCCAAAAAGAGTTAAGGAAGGGGGGCCACACAGCCCCCCTTCTAGAAAGAAGAGAAAAAAGAGAAGCCGGCATCTCGCCGGAGGCCCCACCCCCTCCCCGCACCACTATGCAAACGTGCCTCTTGGTGCTTTCTGGGTTGGGGGATTAAGTCCCCTAGATCCTTAAGGGTCCTTAGGGGCCAACTAGCCCACCAGGTACCTCCAGTAATCCCTACACAGTGAGATTGCTGAGAGGTGGTCTTAGGCCACGCCCCTTTTTACACAACTCTGCAAACGCGCCTCTTGGCGCACTGCTGGTGGGGCGATAATGTCCTCTTGTGTCCTGAGGACCTCAGGACTAAAGTGGACCTCATCCCCCAAGCAGCAGTGCACCAGGAGACGTGTTTGCAGAGTGGTGTAAAAAGGGGGTGTGGCCTCGGACCACTCTCAGCAATCCAGCTGTGTGGGGCATACTAGAGATAACAGGAGGGCTAGTTGGCCCCCAGGAACCCTCAGGAGGCAAGGGGAAATGTGATTACTAGTTAAAGAAGCATTTGCAATGTAATAGGTTTCGCATTTGCGAGAGTTAGAGCTATTGGCATTGTAAATGTAAAGGTTTTTTACTAATTTTTTGGGAGTGGAGTGGATATACGTTGTGTGTAGTGGAATTATGTGGTATGTTGTGCAGTGAAATTATGTGGATAGAAAGTATGTGGTATTTAGTGTATAGGAATTATGTAGAGTGGGATTATGTGTTATGGAGAGTAATTATGTGGTATGGTAGTCTGTGTTGTGGAGTAATAACCTCAGGTTTAGTCTTCCTCGTTTCCATAGAAACTAAACTATGAACTCAGTGAGAAAAAAAAGAAGTCACTGAGGAGCACTTGTGGATCTAGTCAGAGGTATGAGCAGGGCCACTGGAATTATGCGACTGTTTGGCTGCACCGACTTTCGCACAATTATACATTTTCCGCATTAGCCACATAATCCATCATCTGCTGCCTAATCTGCAGATTTGAACAAAAATAGCCTTGTTTCTAGCTCAAACGGCTCAAACGTTACCAAAAATGCAGCTACAAGTGTTACAGCATGGTGGAAGGCCCTTAGCAAACCTAGAATGGTCACCTGTTACTTATTGATAAATGTGGGTGTTAAATTAGTACTAATGGTGTGCAAGCCACTCTTGCTCCTTTCTGCGCATCTCTTGCCTCTTTCTGCATTTCTGTTGCTTCTTTCTGCACCTTTCTTTCTTTTTCTGCACTTTCCTTGCCTCTTTCTACACTTCCCTTGCCTCTTTCTGCACCCCTCCTGCCTCTTTCTGCATCTCTGTTCCTACTTTCTGCACTTCTTTTGTTTCTTTCTGCACCTCTCTTGCTTCTGTCTGTACCCCTCTTGCCTCTTTCTCTACCCCTCTTCCCTTTTCTGCACCTCTGTTGCTTCTTTCTGCACTTCTCTTGCTTCTTTCTGCACCCCTCGTGCCTCTTTTTGCACCCCTTGTGCCTCTTACTGCACCCCTCTTCTCTCTTTCTGCACTCCTCTTGCCTCTTTCTGCACCTCTGCTTTTCTTTCTGCACTTCTTTTGTTTCTTTCTGCACCCCTCTTGCTTCTTTCTGCTTCCCTCTTGCCTCTTTCTCCACCCCTCTTCCCCCTTTCTGCATCTCTGTTGCTTCTTTCTGCACTTCTCTTGCTTCTTTCTGCACCCCTCTCCCCTCTTTCTGCACCTCTGTTGCTTCTTTCTGCACTTCTCTTGCTTCTTTCTGCATCCCTCGTGCCTCTTTCTGCACCCCTCTTGCTTCTTTCTCCACCCCTCTTACCCCTTTCTGCATCTCTGTTGCTTGTTTCTGCACTTCTCTTGACTCTTTCTCCACCCATGTTCCCTCTTTCTGCACCTCTGTTGCTTCCTTCTGCTCCTCTTTTGCTTCTTTCTGCACCCCTCATGCCTCTTTCACACCCCTCTTCCCTCTATCTGCACCCCTCTTGCCTCTTTCTGCACCTCTGTTCCTTCTTTCTGCATTTCTTTTGTTTCTTTCTACACCTCTTTTGCTTCTTTCTGCACCCCTCTTCCCTCTTTCTGCACCCCTCTTCACTCTTTCTGCACCCTCTTGTCTCTTTCTGCACCTCTGTTCCTTCTTTCTGCACATCTTTTGTTTCTTTCTGTACCTCTCTTGCTTCTTTCTGCACCCCCTTGCCTGCGTCTGTACCCCTCTTGCCTCTTTCTGCACCCATATTGCCTCTTTCTGCACCTCTGTTCCTTCTTTCTGCACTTCTTTTGTTTTTTCTGCACCTCTTGCTTCTTTCTGAACCCCTCTTCCCTCCTTTTGCACCCCTCTTGCCTCTTTCTGCACCTCTGTTCCTTCCTTATGTACTTCTTTTGTTTCCTTCTGCACCTCTCTTGTTTCTTTCTGCACCCCTCTTGCCACTTTCTCCAACCCTGTTTGCCCTTTTTGCATCTCTTTTGCTTCTTTCTGCACTTCTCTTGCCTCCTTCTCCACCCCTCATCCCTCTTTCTGCACCTCTGTTGCTTCTTTCAGCACTTCTCTTGCTTCTTTCTGCACCTCTGTCCCTTCTTTCTGCAACTCTTTTGCCTCTTTCTGTACCCTCTTCCCTCTTTCTGCACCCCTCTTGCTTCTTTCTGCATCTCTGTTCCATCTTTCTGCACTTCTTTGGTTTCTTTCTGCAACTCTCCTGCTTCTTTCTGCACCCCTTTTGCCTCTTTCTCCACCACTCTTCCCCCTTTCTGCATCTCTGTTACTTCTTTCTGCACTTCTCTTGCTTCTTGCTCCACCCCTCTTCCCTCATTCTGCACCTCTGTTGCTACTTTCTGCACTTCTCTTGCTTCTTTCTGCACTCCTCTTGCCTCTTTCTGCACATCTGTTCCTTCTTTCTGCACTACTTTTGTTTCTTTGTGCACCTCCCTTGCTTCTCTCTGCTTCCCTCTTGCCTCTTTCTCCACCCCTCTTCCCCCTTTCTGCATCTCTGTTGCTTCTTTCTGCACTTCCCTTGCCTCTTTCTGCATCCCTCTTTCCTCTTTCTGCACCTCTGTTGCTTCTTTCTGCACTTCTCTTGCTTCTTTCTGCACCCTGTGCCTCTTTCTGCATCACTTTTCCATATTTCTGCACCTCTCTTGCCTCTCTCTGCACCTCTGTTCCTTCTTTCTGCACTTCTTTTGTTTCTTTCTGCACCTCTCTTGCTTCTTTCTGCACCCCTCTTGCTTCTTTCTCCACCCCTCTTGCTTCTTTCTCCACCCTTTCCCCTATGTGCATCTCTGTTGCTTCTTTCTGCACTTCTCTTGCCTCTTTCTCCACCCCTGTTCCCTCTTTCTGCACCTCTGATGCTTCTTTCTGCACCTCTCTTGCTTCTTTCTGCACCCCTGGTGCCTCTTTCTGCACCTCTGTTCCTTCTTTCTGCACTTCTTTTGTTTCTTTCTGCACCTCTCTTGCTTCTTTCTGTACCCCTCTTCCCTCTTTCTGCACCCCTCTTCCCTCTTTCTTTACCCCCTTGCTTCTTTCTGCACCTCTGTTCCTTCTTTTTGCACTTCTTTTGTTTTTTTCTGCACCTCTCGCTTCTTTCTGCACCCCTTTTGCCTCTTTCTGCACCCCTCTTGCCTATTTCTGCACCTCTGTTCCTTCTTTCTGTACTTTTGTTTCTTTATGCAGCTCTCTTGCGTCTTTCTGCACCCCCTTGCCTCTTTCTCCACCCCTCCTCCCTCTTTTTGCACCCCTGTTGCTTCTTTCTGCACCTCTGTTCCTTCTTTCGGCACTTGTTTGGTTTCTTTCTGCAACTCTCTTGCTTCTTTCTGCACCCCTCTTGCCTCTCTTTCTCCACCCCTCTTCCCCCTTTCTGCATCTCAGTTGCTTTTTTCTGCACTTCTCTTGCCTCTTTCTCCACCCCTCTTCCCTCGTTCTGCACCTCTGTTGCTTCTTTCTGCACTTCTCTTGCTTCTTTCTGCATACCTTGTGCCTCTTTCTGCACCCCTCTTACCTCTTTCTCCACTCCTCTTACCACTTTCTGCATCTCTGTTGCTTGTTTCTGCACTTCTCTTGTCTCTTTCTCCACCCCTGTTCCCTCTTTCTGCACCTCTGTTGCTTCTTTCTGCTCCTCTCTTGCTTCTTTCTGCACCCCTTGTGCCTCTTTCACACCCCTCTTCCCTCTTTCTGCACCCCTCTTGCCTCTTTCTGCACCTCCGTTCCTTCTTTCTGCATTTCTTTTGTTTCTTTCTGCACCTCTCTTGCTTCTTTCTGCATCCCTCTTTCTGCACCCCTCTTGCCTCTTTCTGCACCCCTCTTGCCTCTTGCTGCACCTCTGTTCCTTCTTTCTGCACATCTTTTGTTTCTTTCTGTACCTCTCTTGCTTCTTTCTGCACCCCCTTGCCTGCTTCTGTACTCCTCTTGCCTCTTTCTGCACCCATATTGCCTCTTTCTGCACCTCTGTTCCTTCTTTCTGTACTTCTTGTTTTTTCTGCACCTCTCGCTTCTTTCTGCACCCCTTTTGCCTCTTTCTGCACCCCTCTTGCCTCTTTCTGCACCTCTGTTCCTTCTTTCTGCACTTCTTTTGTTTCTTTCTGCAGCTCTCTTGCTTCTTTCTGCACCTCTGTTGCCTCTTTCTGCACCTCTGTTACTTCTTTCTGCACTTCTTTTGTTTCTTTCAGCACATATCTTGCTTCTTTCTGAACCCCTCTTCCCTTTTTTTGCACCCCTCTTGTCTATTTCTGCACCTCTGTTGCTTCTTTCTACACCCCTCTTGCTTCTTTCTGCACCTCTGTTCCTTCTTTCTGGACTTCTTTGGTTTCTTTCTGCAACTCTCCTGCTTCTTTCTACACCCCTCTTGTCTCTTTCTCCACCACTCTTCCCCCTTTCTGCATCTCTGTTACTTCTTTCTGCACTTCTCTTGCCTCTTTCTCCACCCCTCTTCCCTCGTTCTGCACCTCTGTTGCTACTTTTTGCACTTCTCGTTTCTTTCTGCACTCCTCTTGCCTCTTTCTGCACATCTGTTCCTTCTTTCTGCACTTCTTTTGTTTCTTTCTGCACCTCCCTTGCTTCTCTCTGTTTCCCTCTTGCCTCTTTCTCCACCCCTCTTCCCCCTTTCTGCATCTCTGTTGCTTCTTTCTGCACTTCCCTTGCCTCTTTCTGCATCCCTCTTCCCTCTTTCTGCACCTCTGTTGCTTCTTTCTGCACTTCTCTTGCTTCTTTCTGCACCCCGTGCCCCTTTCTGCACCCCTTTTGTACCATATTTCTGCACCTTTCTTGCCTCTCTCTGCACTTCTGTTCCTTCTTTCTGCACTTCTTTTGTTTCTTTCTGCACCTCTCTTGCTTCTTTCTGCAACCCTCTTGCTTCTTTCTCCACCCCTCTTTCCCCTTTGTGCATCTCTGTTGCTTCTTTCTGCACTTCTCTTGCCTCTTTCTCACCCCTGTTCCCTCTTTCTGCACCTCTGATGCTTCTTTCTGCACCTCTCTTGCTTCTTTCTGCACCCCCTGTGCCTCTTTCTGCACCTCTGTTGCTTCTTTCGGCACTTCTTTTGTTTCTTTCTGCACCCCTCTTCCCTCTTTCTGCACCCCTCTTCCCTCTTTCTTTACCCCCTTGCTTCTTTCTGCACCTCTGTTCCTTCTTTCTGCACTTCTTTTGTTTCTTTCTGCACCTCTCTTGCTACTTTCTGCACCCCTTGCCTGCTTCTGCACCCCTCTTCCCTCTTTCTGCACCCCTCTTGCCTCTTTCTGCACCCCTCTTGCCTCTTTCTGCACCTCTGTTCCTTCTTTCTGCACTTCTTTTGTTTTTTCTGCACCTCTTGATTCTTTCTGCACCTTTTGCCTCTTTCTGCACCCCTCTTGCCTCTTTCTGCACCTCTGTTCCTTCTTTATGTACTTTTGTTTCTTTGTGCAGCTCTCTTGCTTCTTTCTGCACCCCCTTGCTTCTTTCTCCACCCCTCCTCTCTCTTTCTGCACCTCTGTTCCTTCTTTCTGCACTTCTTTGGTTTCTTTCTGCACCCCTCTTGCCTCTCTTTCTCCACCCCTCTTCCCTCGTTCTGCACTTCTGTTGCTTCTTTCTGCACTTCCCTTGCTTCTTTCTGCATCCCTCGTGCCTCTTTCTGTACCCCTCTTGCCTCTTTCTGCACCCCTCTTGCCTCTTTCTCCACCCCTCTTACCCCTTTCTGCATCTCTGTTGCTTGTTTCTGCACTTCTCTTGTCTCTTTCTCCACCCCTGTTCCCTCTTTCTGCACCTCTGTTGCTTCTTTCTGCTCCTCTCTTGCTTCTTTCTGCACCCCTCGTGCCTCTTTCACACCCTTCTTCCCTCTTTCTGCACCCCTCTTGCCTCTTTATGCACCTCTGTTCCTTCTTTCTGCATTTCTTTTGTTTCTTTCTGCACCTCTCTTGCTTCTTTCTGTACCCCTCTTCCCTCTTTCTGCACCCCTCTTCCCTCTTTCTGTACCACTCTTGCCTCTTTCTGCACCTCTGTTCCTTCTTTCTGCACATCTTTTGTTTCTTTCTGTACCTCTTTTGCTTCTTTCTGCACCCCCTTGCCTGCTTCTGTACCCCTCTTCCCTCTTTCTGCACTCCTCTTGCCTCTTTCTGCACCTCTGTTCATTCTTTCTGCACATCTTTTGTTTCTTTCTGTACCTCTTTTGCTTCTTTCTGCACCCGCTTGCCTGCTTCTGTACCCCTCTTGCCTCTTTCTGCACCCATATTGCCTCTTTCGGCACCTCTGTTACTTCTTTCTGCACTTCTTTTGTTTCTTTCTGCAGCTCTCTTGCTTCTTTCTGCACCTCTGTTGCCTCTTTCTGCACCTCTGTTACTTCTTTCTGCACTTCTTTTGTTTCTTTCTGCACATATCTTGCTTCTTTCTGAATCCCTCTTTTTGCACCCCTCTTGCCTCTTTCTGCACCTCTGTTGCTTCTTTCTGCACCTCTTGCCTCTTTCTGCACCTCTGTTCTTTCTGCACTTCTTTTGTTTCTTTCTGCACCTCTCTTGCTTCTTTATGCACCCCTCTTGCCACTTTCTCCAACCCTGTTCCCCCTTTTTGCATCTCTGTTGCTTCTTTCTGCACTTCTCTTGCCTCTTTCTCCACCCCTCATCAATCTTTCTGCACCTCTGTTGCTTCTTTCTGCACTTCTCTTGCCTCTTTCTCCACCCCTCATCCCTCTTTCTGCATCTCTGACCCTTCTTTCTGCAACCCTTGTGCCTCTTTCTGCACCCATCTTCCGTCTTTCTGCACCCTCTTGCCTCTTTCTGCACCTCTGTCCCTTCTTTATGCACTTCTTTTGTTTCTTTCTGCACCTCTCTTGCTTCTTTCTGCTTCCCTCTTGCCTCTTTCTCCACCCCTTTCCCCTTTCTACATCTCTGTTGCTTCTTTCTGCACTTCTCTTGTCTCTTCCTGCACCCCTCTTCCCTCTTTTTGCACCTCTGTTGCTTCTTTCTGCACTTCTCTTGCTTCTTTCTACACCTCTTGTGCTTCTTTCTGCACCCCTCTTGCCTCTTTCTGCACTCCTCTTGCCTCTTTCTGCACCTCTGTTGGTTCTTTCTGCACTCCTCGTGCTTCTTTTGGCACCTCTCTTGCAAATTTCTGCACCCCTCTTGCCTCTTTCTACACCCCTGGTCTCTATTTCTGCACCTCTCTAGCCTCTGTCTGCACCCGTGTTCCATCTTGCTGCACCTTGTTTACCTGTTTGTGCAACTTTCTTGCCTCTTTCTGCAGTTCTCCTGCCTCCTTCTGCACCTCTGTTGCTTCTTTGTGCACTTCTCATGCCTCTTTCTGCACCCCTCTTGCCTCTTTCTGCACCCATTTTGCTTCTTTCTGCACTTCTATTGCTTCTTTCTGTACCTCTCTTGCTTCTTTTTGCACCCCTTTGCCTCTTTCTGCACCCCTCTTCCCTTTTTCTGCACCCCTCCTTCCACTTTCTGCACCTCTCTTGCCTCTTTCTGCACTTCTCTTGCCTCTTTCTACATTTCTGTTGCTTGTTTCTGGACTTCTCTTGCCTCTTTCTGCAACTCTCTTGCTTCTTTCTGCGGCCCTCTTGTGTCTTTCTGCCCCCCTCTTCCCTCACCTCTCTTGCCTCCTTCTGCACCTCTTTTGCCTCTTTCTTTAGTTCTCTTGCCTCTTTCTGCACCTCTGTTGATTCTTTCTGCACTTCTCTTGCCTCTTTCAGCACCCCTCTTGCCTCTGTCTGCACCAATGTTCGTTCTTTCTACAGTTCTCTTGCCTCTTTCTGCACCTCTCTTGCCTTTTTCTGTGCATCTCTTGCCTCTTTCTGCTCTTCTCTTGCCTCTTTCTGCACTTCTGTTGCTTCTTTCTGCGCTTCTCTTGCTTCTTTCTGCACTTCTCCAGCCTCTTTCTGCACTTCTATTGCCTCCTTCTGCACTTCTGTTGGTTCTTTCTGCACCCCTCTTGCCTCTTTCTGCACCTCTGTTGCTTCTTTCTGCACTCTCTTGTTTGTTTCTGTACCTCTCTTGCTTCTTTCTGCACCCCTCTTGCGTCTTTCTGCACCCCTCTTCCCTTTTCTGCACCTCTCTTGCCTCCTTCTGCACCGCTCTTCCCTCTTTCTACAGTTCTCTTGCATCTTTCTGTACCTCTGTTGCTTCTTTCTGCACTTCTCTTGCCTCTTTCAGCACCCCTCTTGCCTCTGTCTGCACCTCTGTTGGTTCTTTCTGCAGTTCTCTTGCCTCTTTCTGCACCTGTCTTGCCTCTTTCTGCGCATCTCTTGCCTCTTTCTGCACTTCTCTTGCCTCTTTCTGCACTTCTTTTGCCTCTTTCAGCGCTTCTCTTGCTTCTTTCTGCACTTCTCTTGCCTCTTTCTGCACTTCTCTTGCCTCTTTCTACATTTCTTTTGTTTCTTTCTGCACATATCTTGCTTCTTTCTGAATCCCTCTTTTTGCACCCCTCTTGCCTCTTTCTGCACCTCTGTTGCTTCTTTCTGCACCTCTTGCCTCTTTCTGCACCTCTGTTCTTTCTGCACTTCTTTTGTTTCTTTCTGCACCTCTCTTGCTTCTTTATGCACCCCTCTTGCCACTTTCTCCAACCCTGTTCCCCCTTTTTGCATCTCTGTTGCTTCTTTCTGCACTTCTCTTGCCTCTTTCTCCACCCCTCATCAATCTTTCTGCACCTCTGTTGCTTCTTTCTGCACTTCTCTTGCCTCTTTCTCCACCCCTCATCCCTCTTTCTGCATCTCTGACCCTTCTTTCTGCAACCCTTGTGCCTCTTTCTGCACCCATCTTCCGTCTTTCTGCACCCCTCTTGCCTCTTTCTGCACCTCTGTCCCTTCTTTATGCACTTCTTTTGTTTCTTTCTGCACCTCTCTTGCTTCTTTCTGCTTCCCTCTTGCCTCTTTCTCCACCCCTTTCCCCTTTCTACATCTCTGTTGCTTCTTTCTGCACTTCTCTTGTCTCTTCCTGCACCCCTCTTCCCTCTTTTGCACCTCTGTTGCTTCTTTCTGCACTTCTCTTGCTTCTTTCTACACCTCTTGTGCTTCTTTCTGCACCCCTCTTGCCTCTTTCTGCACTCCTCTTGCCTCTTTCTGCACCTCTGTTGGTTCTTTCTGCACTCCTCGTGCTTCTTTTGGCACCTCTCTTGCAAATTTCTGCACCCCTCTTGCCTCTTTCTACACCCCTGGTCTCTATTTCTGCACCTCTCTAGCCTCTGTCTGCACCCGTGTTCCATCTTGCTGCACCTTGTTTACCTGTTTGTGCAACTTTCTTGCCTCTTTCTGCAGTTCTCCTGCCTCCTTCTGCACCTCTGTTGCTTCTTTGTGCACTTCTCATGCCTCTTTCTGCACCCCTCTTGCCTCTTTCTGCACCCATTTTGCTTCTTTCTGCACTTCTATTTCTTCTTTCTGTACCTCTCCTGCTTCTTTTTGCACCCCTTTTGCCTCTTTCTGCACCCCTCTTCCCTTTTTCTGCACCCCTCCTTCCACTTTCTGCACCTCTCTTGCCTCTTTCTGCACTTCTCTTGCCTCTTTCTACATTTCTGTTGCTTGTTTCTGGACTTCTCTTGCCTCTTTCTGCAACTCTCTTGCTTCTTTCTGCACCTCTGTTGCTTCTTTCTGCACTTCTCTTGCTTCTTTCTGTTCCTCTCTTGCTTCTTTCTGCACCCCTGTTGCCTCTTTCTGCACTTGTCTTCCCTCTTTCTGCACCTCTCTTGTCTCTTTGTGCACCTTTGTACCTCTTTGCCTCTTTCTGCGCTTCTCTTGCCTCTTTCTGCAACTCTGTTGCTTCTTTCTGCACTTCTCTTCTCTCTTTCTGCATTTCTGTTCCTTCTTTCAGCACTTCTCTTGCCTCTTTCTGCACCTGTTACTTCTTTCAGCACTTCTCTAGCCTCTTTCTGCGTCCCTGTTCCCTCTTTCTGCACCTCTCTTGCCTGTTTCTGTACCTCTCGCCTCTTTCTTCACCCCTGTCCCCTCTTTCTGCACCTCTCTTGCCTGTTTCTGCAACTCTCTTGCCTCTTTCTGCAGTTCTCTTTCCTGTTTCTGCACCTCTGTTGCTTCTTTCTGCACTCTCTTGTTTGTTTCTGTACCTCTCTTGCTTCTTTCTGCACCCCGCTTTTTGGAGGTACCTGGTGGGCTAGTTGGACTCCAGGGACCCTCAGGATTCAAGGGGACTTAATCCCCCAACTTAAAACGGTTTTTTCAGTGAATTTCAAAGTTTTTTTAAATGCAAATTTCTAACTATAACGTGTCTGAAACCTATGGTTTTTTCAGTGAATTTCAAAGGTTTTTTAAATGCTAATCTCTAACTATAACGTGCCTGAAACCTATGGTTTTTTCAGTGAATATATATATATATACACGCCATGGTGTATTGAAGAATGAGTGGGTGTATGAGTGTCTGAATGGATGATTTAGTAGGTGCATAACTGACTGTATAAGTGAGTGATTAAACGTGTCTTAGTGAATGCATGGATTAGTGACTAATCTGTGTGAATGTCTGTATCAGTCTTTCAATTGGTGTGTAAGTGGCTGCATGGGTTGGTGAGTACCTACATGACTGTCTATATGGGTTAATGATTGGTTGTCTGAGTACCTGTATGGGTGCCTGAGTCGCTGTGGGGTGTGTGACTCCCTGCATGGATGTGTGAGTGGGTGATTCACTGGGTGTATGGGTTCATGAGTGTATCTGTGAGGGGCTGTATGGGTGGGTGAGTGTGTGTATGGATGTGTTGGTGAGTTAATGGATGTCTCAGTGGTACATGTGTGAGTAACTACATATGTGAAAGGCAGTATATGTGAGTGTTGGAGTATATAAGTGACTATATGTGAGAGTGAGTGATTGTAAGAGTAGCTGTGTGGATGCATGTGTGCTTGTGTCAGTGATTGTAGAAGAGACTAAGTATGTGTTAGTATCTGTATGAATAAGTGAGGTGGTGTGTGTATAACTGTATAATGAGTAAATCACAGTGTGATTGATTCTTTGGGTGACTGACTAGGTGTGTGAGTAACTCTATGGGTGAGTGGCGTGTGTGAGTATTTGTATAGGTGTATGAGTGCATATATCAGTGGCTGTATTGATGAGTGACTGCGTGTATGAGTGACTATCTGAGTGAGTGGATGTGTGTGTAGACTTATGAATCAGTCAGTGGGTATGTACTAACTGGTATTGGTGTGTCTATGGTTTCGAGAATGGTAGTCTGTATTTTAGAGTGGGTGTATGAAAGGTTATATTAGGGTGTGAGGAGGTGCTTCAGATATTAAGTGGATGATGTCATCATTGATGTCATCAGTGATGTCATTTGAAATGTCATCAGTGATGTCACTGACCATGTCATGAGTGATGTAATATGTGACATCATCAGCAGTGCATTGCGGGGGGGCGAGTTATAGTTAGCTCATGTTGGACGTGGCCCTTTTTCCCCGAAATTTTTCGTTTTTCCCCTAGCCGTTTTACCATGTGTGAAACTCACTCAAGATGGCTGCCACAGGCCCCTGCTACTGCAGAGGGGCCTTACAAGCATACACACTAGTAGCCAGGGTCAGGCTGGGACATAGGGATACAGTATCCATTCCGTCCCCGCCTCTGGGCCACATAGCCAGGCATGTAGAAGGTTCCAGAACCTTCCGGGCTTTGGGAGGAGTTATGTTTTGCCGCCTTTGGGAGAGTCACCTGACCTAGGAGTATAAAAGGCTTGGAGGGAAAACTTTTAGTCAGTTGGAGACAGTTGATGAGGCACCACTGAACCTGGGAGAACCTCCGCCGGAGTATAGGCTTTAGGGCCTAGGAGGGAGACCTACACTACTGCTGCTGACAGGGCTGAGGTCCTGCTGTAGTAAGATAGCTGAGGAACGCCCACCACCCACTGACCTTGCCCAGTGTGAGGAGACCCAGGGAACCACCTTCAGCGTGCGGGGAGGAACATCACGCACTCCCAGACCACCAACTCATTCCCCCCCTCATAAGAAGAAACTTCTGACAGGAAACTTTGACAAGGAACTTAGAACAAGGAACTTCTGACAAGAAACTTACAACCAGAAGCGCCTAAGAAGCAACCAAGCTGAAGCAGTCGCAAGACCCCTTAACTTGAGGAGGCCTGACCGTCCAGCAAGGCCTAAAGCCTAAAACTGCCCAACTGGGGATCACCAGGTAAAGCGCCGTACCCTGAAGCGCTAAACCTTCACCCCCTATTCATTTTTGCCTATTGCTGGGCTGCCCCCAAGTACTTTGCCAGTCAGCCCTACCCACAGGCTGCTGGTGCACCCTGCGTTCTGTTGCCCCTCAGGTCACTGACCTTATGAAGGAGATCACCGCCGTGGCCGCCGCCGCCTGAGAAGAGGCACCGTGTGGTGAGGTGCACCGTCGTGCCCTCATCGGGGGAAGCGCTGAGGTAAAGGAAGCCCCTCAGGTGTGTGGGGTGAGGTGCGCCGTCCGCGCCCTCACCGAAGCCTCCAGAAACTGGGCCCTGGGCCCTCTTCGCCGCCGTCGCGGCCAAAGAATTGCTCCCGCCGCCGAAGCGGCCAAAGAATCATCGCCGCCGCCGAAGCGGCCAAAGAATTGCCCCGCCGCCGAAGCGGCCAAAGAATTGTCGCCGCCGCCGTCGCGGCCAAAGAATTGTCGCCACCGCCGTCGCGGCCAAAGAATTGCCCCCGCCGCCGTCGCGGCCGAAGAAACGCCTCACCGCCGCCGTCGCAGCCAAAGAATTGCCACCGCCGCCATCGCGGCCCAAGAAAGCGTGATCTTCAGCGAGGCCTCCAGGCCCCGCAGACGCCGTTGCCGAGCAACCAGGGGTCGCTCGGCGTGACCCAGGAAGGCCGCGCACCGATTGGGCGCCGGCCCCCAGTCACGCCCCAGCGCCGAAGGAAGCCCGGGAAGAGCCCCGGCAGTGCAGAGGGAGACGGGGAGCCGGCCGGAGAGGACTGCCGGCTCCCGCTCCCTTCCCCGGCAACCCTGAGCCCCCACCTTCACTTACCCTGATCCCGGGGGCCGGAGGAGGGTGATCCCGGCCCCCGCAACGTGCCGCACAGTTACTCCCTGATCCCGGGGCCGGAGGAAGGCAATACCGGCCCCCGCAACGACCCGCAACACCGGCCAGAAGGCCGAGGCACCCCCGACCGGGCCCCGCCCGACTGAACACGGGCCGGCCCGGAAGATCGCCAGTTGCCCTGAAGCGCGACCAACGACCCACACCGCAGGTGAGCCCTGGAGGCCCCTAGGGCCCATAAGACGCCACTGGGGGCCGGGGGCCACTATTATCCCTTAAGATTTTAGTCATCTGAGGCGAGGCCCCAGAGAGGAGTGGGCCTGGCCTGAGTTAACCCCTAAGGGACATAGAAGCCCCAGAAAACAGGACATGTTGAGGGATTCCCCACATAGTTCATTCATGTATTGATGATGCCCACAGTATTTAATAATTTATGCCAATGCCTATTATAATTACTGCCTAGGCCATGGTTTTAACTGTTAAGTCTTTACTACAAGGGGAAAGTGTTTAATTGAGTGGAGCTGAAGTGTACACCGCCAAGAGTTGAAGTATTTTATGTTACAGGTGTACTGGAGTTGCGACGCCCACTGTACTGAATGTGGGTGCGCCTAGATTAATGCAGGCCTATTTAAATGTAACGTGAAAAGCCTTCTTTTAAATAATTGAATATGCTAAAGTGAACTGTATGTTTAGGCCTATGTTTTATTTAACGTACCTTGAGATCATTATTAAGTGCTACGTGTAGGAGATAATTCCTGTGGTCTCTTAGTGGCCTACAATGTTGATGAGCTATGCAGCTTTATTTAAAATGTGCACCAGTTGAGTAATCTAATGAATTTGAATGTAGATCTGAATTAACCTGCCTTATCTGATGCCAACTTAATTTATTTATAAAAGATCTTGATTTTAAATACCAAAGCCTGGTGTGGTGTCATGCTATTGCGTTCGCATTTGTGAGTCAAAGTAAGAGTGTGCTGCACAACTGCCTTACACATTGCCTTCGCGTGCCTTTCCCGCTTCACGCCATGCTACCATGTCGGACTCGGTAACCCCGGTTCCAACAGCTCAACTAACTATAACGGCCGAATTTCTATGGATTTGTACGAGTGAAATGTCCAACTAACAATAACGTCCCTGAAACCTGTGGTTTTTTCAGTGAAGTCCAAGGTTTTTTAAATGCTAATTTCTAACTATAACGTCCCTGAAACCTATGTTTTTTTAGTGTATATGTGTATATATTATCTACTGGCGGTCGCCAGTAGATAGTTATAGTTAAAACCTATTATCCATAGGAAATCCGCGACATTCTATTTGAAATAACGTTGGCGCCGGTTGACGAATCTTCACGAAAGTTTCCAACTTGTTGGGGCGCTCCGGTCCGCTCCTATCCTGAAAGTCTCGGGGTGATACGTCAAGCGGGGGCCGAGAAAAAGGGGGTCCCAAAACGCGTTTTCCCCATTCATTTTTCCATAGGAACCTTTAGTCGCAGCTACAGCCCGAACTGCTGAACGGAATTACACCAAATTTGGCAAAGAGGTAGCCCTTGGTTCAGTGTCGTGCCTTTTGCTTAAATGGTGTAAATCCGTTCAGTAGTTCCTGAGAAAATCAAAAGTAAAGTCACATATATATCTGGGCGGAGCCTAACCACACATGTCATCGTGAGATCTGATTGGCTGTCAGCACTTCATCCTGGAATTGCTGGCAGCCATCTTGGGACCAATATAAATGATAGTACCTCATTGAAATGCATTGTAGTGAATAGAAGATTTTGAGGGTCACCAAAAGGAGAACTATAAAGGGTGATAACAGGCTTTAGTTACATTAGAATTTATTTGTTGATGGTACCATACTAATTTTAGGAATTGTGGAGTATTCTAAGGTGATTTTACCATGTGAAAAACCTTCTGCTGGGATATCATGAATCATGTTTGAGAGAACACTATTTTCTCATGCTTGTCCCATGGAGGTTTGGAAGGTGCTCCAGAAGCTAAAATGAGAGCATATTTTCTGTAAATTCACATTATCTTTCTCACTCATGTGAGAATGAAGTCCGACATTCTCAGTAAAACATGTACATCCAGCAAGGGCAGAGACTGTCAGTTGATTCCTTTGTGTTCTACTGCAGCTTCCCAGAGTGTTCTAAAGAACAACTAGAGTGCTAACAGCCTTACTTATGACAAAAGTATGGCACACCTGAAGCCATCTTGATTGGAATAAACTGGTAACACTTAAACAATTTAATTTAAAAAGGAACAAAATGATGGGGTTCATTTTGTCATAGAAATTATTGTTAGTGCTGTAGAAAGAAAAATTAGGACATGTTTCAAGTGTGATCTCAAATATCTTCCTGTTATATTTCAACAGGAGCAGCCTGCCAGTTGATGCCTTTGTGTTCTACTGCAGCTTCCCAGAGTGTTCTAAAGAACAACTAGAGTGCTAACAGCCTTACTTATGACAAAAGTATGGCACACCTGAAGCCATCTTGATTGGAATAAACTGGTAACACTTAAAACATTTAATTTAAAAAGGAACAAAATGATGGGGTTCATTTTGTCATAGAAATTATGGTTAGTGCTGTAGAAAGAAAAATTAGGACATATTTCAAGTGTGATCTCAAATATCTTCCTGTTATATTTCAACAGGAGCAGCCTGCCAGTTGATGCCTTTGTGTTCTACTGCAGCTTCCCAGAGTGTTCTAAAGAACAACTAGAGCGCTAACAGCCTTACTTATGACAAAAGTATGGCACACCTGAAGCCATCTTGATTGGAATAAACCAGTAACACTTAAAACATTTAATTTAAAAAGGAACAAAATGAGGGGTTCTTTTTGAAATAGAAATTATGGTTAGTGCTGCAGAAAGAAAAATTAGGGCATGTTTTAAGTGAGATCTCAAATCCTCTTCTATTTCATTAGAAAATTCTGACATGCAGACTGAAACAATCACTTTCAATACCAGCAGCAGACCACCAGTTAACTCCCTGGTGAGCAGTAGCTTTACTCCAGTGATCTAATGAGCAACTAGAGTGCTAACATTCTGATTTTATGGCAGATGTGAGACACATCTGAATGCCTTCTTGATGGAATCAAAGTAAAAAACTGAAAGCATTTCCTACTGAGGAGACTGCAGTAAATGAAGAAATTAGGAAACTTCATAACAAAGAAGTCTTCCAAGATGGCCACCAGTGAAAAAAGAGCCCAAATGTAGCACAAATATTACCCAGATGTAGCCCACATATAGCCCAATGACAAAAGTGTGCAAAACACTTTTTATTTTTAGTTTTTTTGCAGTTTTATGTAGTGCAGACTGGTCAGGTATTGGAGCATTGCATCTTAAAACATGACCCCCCTACACTACAAAAACACCACTGCACTACCTTAAACCCTAAAACACTACCCCCAGCACGACCCCTACACTACACAAGCACCACTGCACTATCCTAAACCCTAAAACACTACCCCCAGCACGACCCCCTACACTACCCAAACACCACTGCACTAACCTAAATCCTAAAACACTACCACCAGCACGACCCCCTACACTACCCAAACACCACTGCACTACCCTAAAACATGACCCCCTACACTACACAAGCACCACTGCACTACCCTTAACCCTAAAACACTACCCCCAGCACGACCCCCTACACTACACAAGCACCACTGCACTACCCTAAACCGTAAAACACTACCTCCAGCACGACCCTCTACACTACACAAACACCACTGCACTACCCTAAACCCTAAAACACTACCCCCAGCACGACCCCCTACACTACCCAAACACCACTGCACTAACCTAAATCCTAAAACACTACCCCAAGCACGACCCCCTACACTACCCAAACACCACTGCACTACCCTAAAACATGACCCCTACACTACACAAACACCACTGCACTACCCTAAACCCTAAAACACTACCCCCAGCACGACCCCCTACACTACACAAGCACCACTGCACTACCCTAAACCCTAAAACACTACCCCCAGCACGACCCCCTACGCTGCCCGAACACCACTGCACTGCCCTAAACCCTGAAACACCAGCCCCTGCATGACCCCCTACACTGCCCCAACACCACTGCACTGCCCTAAACCCTGAAACACCACCCCTAGCACGACCCCCTACACTGCCCGAATACCACTGCACTGCCTAAACCCTGAAACACCACCCCCTTCACGACCCCCTACACTGCCCGAACACCACTGCACTGCCCTAAACCCTGAAACATCACCCCCAGCAAGACCCCATACACTGCCCGAACACCACTGCACTGCCCTAAACCTTGAAACACCAGCCCCTGCACGACCCCCTACACTGCCCGAACACCAGTGCACTACCCTAAACCCTGAAACATCACCCCCAGCACGACCCCCTACACTGCCCGAGCACCACTGCACTGCCCTAAACCTTGAAACACCAGCCCCAGCACGACCCCCTACACTGGCCGAACACCACTGCACTGTCCTAAACCCTGAAACACCAGCCCCAGCATGACCGCCTACACTGCCCGAACACCACTGCACTGCCCTAAACCCTGAAACACCAGCCCCAGCACGACCCCCTACACTGCCCGAACACCACTGCACTGCCCTAAACCGTGAAACACCAGCCTCAGCACGACCCCCTACACTGCCTGAACACCACTGCACTGCCCTGAACCCTGAAACACCAGCCCCAGCACAACACCCTACACTGCCCGAACACCACTGCACTGCCCTAAACCCTGAAACACCACCCTGTGCATGACCCCCTACACTGCCCGAACACCACTGCACTGCCCTAAACCCTGAAACACCACCCCCAGCGCGACCCCCTACACTGCCCGAACACCACTGCACTGCCCTAAACCCTGAAACACCACCCCCTGCACAACCCCCTACACTGCTCGAACACTACTGCACTGCCCTAAACCCAGAAACACCATCCCCAGCACGACCCCCTATACTGCACGAACACCACTGCACTGCCCTAAACCCTGAAACACTACCCCCAGCAAGACCCCCTACACTGCCCGAACACCACTGCACTGCCCTAAACCCTGAAACATCACCCCCAGCAAGACCCCCTACACTGCCCGAACACCACTGCCCTAAACCCTGAAACACCACCCCCAGCAAGACCCCCTACACTGCCCGAACACCACTGCACTGCCCTAAACCCTGAAACACCAGCCCCAGCATGACCCCCTACACTGCCCGAACACCACTGCACTGCCCTAAACCCTGAAACACCACCCCCTGCACGACCCCCTACACTGCCCGAACACCACTGTACTGCCCTAAACCCTGAAACCCCACCCCCAGCATGACCCCCTACACTGCCAGAACACCACTGCACTGCCCTAAACCCTGAAACACCCCCCTGCACGACCCCCTACACTGCCCGAACACTACTGCACTGCCCTAAACCCTGAAACACCAGCCCCAGCACGACCCCCTATACTGCATGAACACCACTGCACCACCCTAAACCCTGAAACACTACCCCCAGCAAGACCCCCTACACTGCCCGAACACCACTGCACTGCCCTAAACCCTGAAACATCACCCCCAGCAAGACCCCGTACACTGCCCGAACACCACTGCCCTAAACCCTGAAACACCACCCCCAGCAAGACCCCCTACACTGCCCGAACACCACTGCACTGCCCTAAACCCTGAAACACCACTCTCAGCAAGACCCCCTACACTGCCCGAACACCACTGCACTGCCCTAAACCCTGAAACACCACCCCCAGCACGACCCCCTACACTGCCGAACACCACTGCTCTGCCCAAAACCCTGAAACACCAGCCCCAGCACGACCCCCTACACTGCCCGAACACCACTGCACTGCCCTAAACCCTGAAACACCAGCCCCAGCACGACCCCCTACACTGCCCGAACACCACTGCATTGCCCTAGACTCTGAAACACCAGCCCCAGCAAGTCCCCCTACACTGCCCGAACACCACTGCACTGCCCTAAACCCTGAAACACCAGCCCCAGCATGACCCCCTACACTGCCCGAACACCACTGCACTGCCCTAAACCCTGAAACACCAGCCCCAGCATGACCCCCTACACTGCCCGAACACCACTGCACTGCCCTAAACCCTGAAACACCAGCCCCAGCACGACCCCCTACACTGCCCGAACACCACTGCACTGCCCTAAACCCTGAAACACCAGCCCCAGCACCACCCCCTACAATGCCCGAACACCACTGTACTGCCCTAAACCCTGAAACACCACCCCCTGCACGACCCCCTACACTGCCCGAACACCACTGCACTGCCCTAAACCCTGAAACACCAGCCCCAGCACGACCCCCTACACTGCCCGAACACCACTGCACTGCCCTAAACCCTGAAACACCACCCCCTACACTGCCCGAACACCACTGCACTGCCCTAAACCCTGAAACACCACCCCCTGCACCGCCCCTACACTGCCCGAACACCACTGCACTGCCCTAAACCCTGAAACACCACCCCCAGCATGACCCCCTTTACTGCTCGAACACCAATGCACTGCCCTAAACCCTGAAACACCACCCCCTACACTGCCCGAACACCACTGCACTGCCCTAAACCCTGAAACACCACCCCTGCACCGCCCCCTACACTGCCCGAACACCACTGCACTGCCCTAAACCCTGAAACACCACCCCCAGCATGACCCCCTTTACTGCTCGATCACCACTGCACTGCCCCAAACCCTGAAACACCACCCCCAGCATGACCCCCTACACTGCCCGAACACCACTGCCCTAAACCCTGAAACACCACCCCTGCACGACCCCCTACACTGCCCGAACACCACTGCACTGCCCTAAACCCTGAAACACCACCCCCTGCACGACCCCCTACACTGCCCGAACACCACTGCACTGCCCTAAACCCTGAAACGCTACCCCCAGCACGACCCCCTACACTGCCCGAACACCACTGCACTGCCCTAAACCCTAAAATACTCTCCCCAGCACGACCCCCTACACTACCCGAACACGACTGCACTGCCCTAAACCCTAAAACACTCCCCCAGCACGACCCCTACACTACCCGAACACCACTGCACTGCCCTAAACCCTAAAACACTCCCCCAGCACGACCCCCTACACTACCTAAACACCACTGCACTGCCCTAAACCCTAAAACACTACCCCCGCATGACCCCCTACACTACCCAAATACCAATGCACTACCCTAATCCCTAAAACACTACCCCCGCACAACCCCCTACACTACCCAAAGACCACTGCACTACCCTAAACTCTAAAACAATACCCCCGCACGACTCCCTACACTACCCAAAGACCACTGCACTACCCTAAACCCTAAAACACGACCTCCTACACTACACAAACACCACTGCACTACCCTAAACCCTAAAAAACTACCCCCAGCACGAACCCCTACACTACCCAAACACCACTGCACTACCCTAAACCATAAAACACTACCCCCAGCAGTACCCCCTACACTACCCAAACACCACTGCACTACCCTAAACCCTAAAACCCTAAAACACTAACCCCAGCACGTACCCCTACACTGCCCAAACACCACTGTACTACCCTAAACCCTAAAACACTCCCCCAGCACGACTCCCTACACTACCCAAACACCACTGCACTACCCTAAACCCTAAATCTACCCCCAGCATGACCCCCTACACTACACAAACACCACTGCACTGCCCTAAACCCTAAAACACCACCCCTAGCACGACCCCCTACACTGCCCGAATACCACTGCACTGCCTAAACCCTGAAACACCACCCCCTTCACGACCCCCTACACTGCCCGAACACCACTGCACTGCCCTAAACCCTGAAACGCTACCCCCAGCACGACCCCCTACACTGCCCGAACACCACTGCACTGCCCTAAACCCTAAAACACTCCCCCCAGCACGACTCCCTACACTACCCAAACACCACTGCACTACCCTAAACCCTAAATCTACCCCCAGCATGACCCCCTACACTACACAAACACCACTGCACTACCCTAAACCCTAAAACACTACCCCCAGCACGACCCTCTTCACTACCTAAACACAACTGCACAATTTGTTACAGGCGTTGCAACGCAGACCTGTCGTGCTTACTGGAAGTACCTGGTGGGCTAGTTGGGCCCCAGGGACTCTCAGGATTCAAGGTGACCTAATCCCCCAACTTAAAACGCGCCACGGGGCGCGTTTGCACAGTGGTGAAGGGAGGGGCGGGGCCTCAGGTGACATGTGCGCAAACATGCCCTGTGGTGCGTTTTAAGTTGGGGAGTTAATTCCCTTTGAATCCTGGGGGCCAACTAGCCCACCAGGTACCTTCAGTAAGCACAACAGAGTTGCGTTGCAGAGAGGTGAAAAAAGGTGCGTGGCCTCGGAACGCCTCTCTGCAACTCAGCTCTGTGGTCCTAACTGTAGGTACCTGGGGGCTAGTTGGGCCCCAGGGACCCTCAGGATTCAAGGGGACTTAATCCCGCAACTTAAAACGCGCCACGGGGCGTGTTTGCACACATGTCACCTCAGGCCCCCTCCCTTCACCACTGTGCAAACGCGCACTGGCTCTGGTTAGTCAGAGTCAGTTACCACCAGTACCCGTCTGAAAAAGTTGTGGGCACAGGATGAGTTTGCAACAAGGCCTCTTTCTGCTCCTCTGTTGGTTCTTTCTGCACATCTTTTGCTTCTTTCTGTGCGTTTTTTCTTCTTTCTTCACATGTCCTACCTCTGTTGGCATAGTTAGAAAGTAGCATTTAAAAAACCTTTGAAATTCACTTAAAAAATCATAGGTTTCAGGCACGTTATAGTTAGAAATTAGCATTTAAAAAATCTTTGAAATTCACTGAAAAAACCATAGGTTTCAGGCACGTTATAGTTAGAAATTAGCATTTAAAAAACCTTTGAAATTCACTGAAAAAACCATAGGTTTCAGGCACGTTATAGTTAGAAATTAGCATTTAAAAAACCTTTGAAATTCACTGAAAAAACCATAGGTTTCAGGCTCGTTATAGTTAGAAATTAGCATTTAAAAAACCTTTGAAATTCACTGAAAAAACCATAGGTTTTAGGGACAGTTATAGTTAGTTGGACATTGCACTCGTACAAAACCCATGAAATTCCCCTGTTATAGTTAGTTCAGCTAACTATAGCTCGCGCCCCGCAATGCACTGCTGATGACGTCACATATTACATCACTCATGACATGGTCAGTGACATCACTGATGACATCACTGATGACATCTCAAATGACATCACTGATGACATCATCCATGTGATAATTTCATGCATCTTCTCACACCCTAATATAACTTTTGATACACCCACTCTAAATTACAGACTGCCATTCTCAAAACCATAGACACTCCAACACCAAAAACTACATACCCACTCACTGATTCTTAGGTCTACACACACATCCACTCACTCACCTGTACAGTCACTCATACTTACAGTCACTCAGTACAGGACTATCATATGCACTCATACACCTATATAAACACTAACACACCGCCACTCATCCATAGAGGTACTCACACACCTAGTCAGTCATGCAAAAAATTAATCACACACCCATTTACTCACCTATACAGTTATACACACACCAGCTCACTTACTCATACAAATACTAGCACATTCTTACGCTCTTATACAATAACTGATACAAGCACACACGCATCCATACAGCCACTCTCACAATAACACACTCTCACTTATAGCCATTTAAATACTCTAACACACATATATACTGCCTTTTACATATGTAGTTACTCGCACATGTACCACTGAGATATACATTCACTCACTAACACACCCATACACACACTCACCCACCCAAGCAGTCCATCACAGATGCACTCTTGAAATCATGCACCCAGTGAATCACCCACTCACACATCTATGTATAGAGTCACACACACCCCACCCACACAAACACTCAGGCAGCCATACAGATACTCAGAGAACCAATCAATAACCCATATAGACACTCATGTAGCTATTCGCAAATCCATGCATCCACTTACACACCAACAAACAGACGGATACAGACATTCACACAGTTTAGTCACTAACCCATGCATTCAGTAAGATACGTTTAATCACTCACTTGTAGAGTCAGTCACTCACGTACTAAATCATCCATTCAGACACTTATACACCCACTCATTCTTCAATACGCCTTTCCCTATATATATTAAACATATTTAAACTTTACAGAAACACACAGTCACTGGATGATGTCATCAGTGATGTCATCAGTGATGTCATTTGAGATGTCATCAGTGATGTCATCAGTGATGTCACTGACCATGTCATGAGTGATGTAATATGTGACGTCATCAGCAGTGCATTGCGGGGCGCGAGTTATAGTTAGCTGAACTAACTATAACAGGGGAATTTCATGGGTTTTGTACGAGTGCAATGTCCAACTAACTATAACTGTCCCTAAAACCTATGGTTTTTTCAGTGAATATATATATATATATATATAACAATGTTTATTACAAGTATACTAAAGTACACAATATTAATTACAACAATTGTCCTCATTACCATAGTGTATACAATAAAACCTGCATTCTTAAATGTTACATTCTGTTCCACTATATTTTTGTAGTGGTGATATTTTTGCCAACATATTTGTCACATGATATTTTGGAAACAATATTTGTTTCATTCACCATATTTAACATGTACCCATTTTGAAAATGTCCCTTGTCTCATGAAAAGTGTAGTTACAGAACTATTAGTCATTTTCTATACTCCAGCACAAAGGGAAAACAAACCTAATTGCAAAATAAGGAGCTTATTGATGAGCCCCTTGTTACACTTTTGCCCCGCCGTTAGCGTCACTTTTTGTGAGGCTGCAGCGGCATAAATAATGCGCCATGTTGCACCATATTTACAAAGTGATGCGTCGGGTATAATGTATGTAGGGTGGGTGTTCCCCCGCTAAAAGCCTCGTAGAGATGGCACAGTGAAATCTATCAGATTTCACTGTGCCACTTCTAGGACGCTACTGCGTCAAAACCTTACGCCTGCCTCATAGCAGGCATAAGGGTGACGCAGTGCAATGGGAATAGGCTTCCCCCATGCATTGCTGGAGTTGCATCATGCTTACAACACAACTCCAGCAATGCGTGGGTTTCGCGCCGACAGATACGTCAGGATTGCTGACGTATCTGCCATTCCTTGCGACATGGTGTGCCGTACATTAAATGCGGCACATCCATCATGTCGCAAGGAGGGCGCACTGAAAAGTGTTGCATCACTGCTTTTACGCAGCGATGCAACACTTCTCATAAATGAGGCCCTTAGTGTTTAAGACTGTATGTATAAAATGCCCACTGCCAAAAACACGTTTTTCAACTTTGTGAAGGACTCCTATCTTTAACATGGGCACATTTTAAGGTTACTTTTCTCACAAAAACAGCTAGTGCATGACTATCAAATTGTCCTTCTCTATTCCTGAACAAAGGATTCATCGTCTCCTTTTAGGAAGCCTAGTTTTATACCCCACACACACCGAAGTACAACATTTGGGCTCACTCCTCAAAAGAAAATTTTCTTAACATTGTGAAAGATTCCTATAATTAAAGTAGGCACATTCTGATGTTTTTATTCCAATGAAAAAGACAGCTGTATGTCAGCCAAAGTGACTTTCTCTACTCTTACATTATGAGCATACCAGCTCAGTTCAGGAATACAATTTGTAAGACTCTTGTATATGATTTGCCCTTCAAATAACGAGACCATCAACGCTGAGAAAGTCTTTTGTAGCTGACATGGGCACTTTTGAGAATGTTTAAGCCTTGTTTAAGAATTTCTATTTTACACTCCAAATATAAAAGGCTGAACAAATAGATGTTTCAACTTTGTGAAAGTTTCCCATGTTTCACCTAGGCACATTTTGAGAATGTATCTTCCCATAAAAAGGCGGATGTACCACTTCCAACTTGATTTTTTTCTACTCTTGCAAAAAGGACTGCTAGCTCCATTCTGGAACTCCACTTACAGAATTTGTGCCCCCAAACACAGTAAAAGTTTAAAGTTTGTTAAACAAGGTTTATGTGCATATATATATTATATATATATATATTGCAACCTGGGTTTAGCGGATTCCGGAGTGCTTCCTAATCGCCAGTGGTGCTGGTTTGAGGCGATGCCACATCACGCCTCTAACAATTGAAAAATTCCACTTTTCACATGAAGAATGGACCAGCACTCAAATCTCTGGAAGTATCCAATTTAATTCAAAGGCAGCATTCGTGAGAACATATATATATACAGGTATTTATAGAGTGTGAGCCTGGTTAGCTTGAAAGAGCCCCAAGAGCAGGAATAAGGAATACTTCGAGAGAAAGAAGAGCTTTGTGAGGAGAGGACCATTTCATTCTTGAATTATAGAGACAAAAATTATAAAGATGTGCCAGTTCTTAAATCAATTTCTCTATTGTAATAATCCTAAAGTGTCAGAACGAATCAATATGGGGAGTTTATTGCAATCAGAAATACAGTTTTATCTTCTTAATGGAGACTAGAGTTGATAAATGGGGGCTAGAAAAGAAAATGAGAACTCTGATACTTGGATTTTTAAAGAAGTGTAAACCTTCCTGGATGAACACAGTTTAAATCAGTTAATGCTGCATTTGAAGTGGGATCCATAGATATGGGATAATTCCAGTCTATCTCTAGGGATGGCTTGAGTACCACTATTATCACATCATATCATCTCATATGCATATATAAAGTGCACATTCACACCTGAGGGTATCTTGTTGCTGAATACCATATGTTTTTGTTATCCAAGTAAATAATACTTATTGTATAGACCTTGGAAGGAATAAAGGCTGAGTGGTAGCACCAGGATTCTAACATGTGAGAGAGTGGTCAAACACATATCCCTCAAGTGGATTAATTCATTTAATAAGCCACCAGACTAATATGATCTGTATGGGTTCTTCAACATACCTATCATTACACACATTACTGTGGAGACTTGAATATGACTGTAATCACACATTATCACTGTGGGGACTTGTACATGACTATAATCATGCACTATAACTGTGTGCTATCCCTGTGCATGCCATTAATTACACGCTATCTCTGTGAGGACCTGGGTATGTCTTTAATCATACTCTATCTCTGTGGGGACCTGAGCATGTCTGTAATGACACACATTCTCTTTGGCAAACGTGGTAATACTATAGTCACACACCATCTCTGTGGGGACCTCGACATCTCTATAATCACACACTATCTCTGTGGGGATCTGGGCATGTCTATAATCACACACTATCTCTGTGGGGACCTCGACATCTCTATAATCACACACTATCTCTGTGGGGACCTGGGCAAGTGTATAATCACACACTATCTCTGTGGGGACCTCAACATCTCTATAATCACACACTATCTCTGTGGGGACCTGGGAATGTCTATAATCACACACTATCTCTGTGGGGACCTCGACATCTCTATAATCACACACTATCTCTGTGGGGACCTGGGCATGTCTTTAATCACACACTATCTCTGTGGGGACCTGGGCATGTCTATAATCACACACATTCTCTTTGGCAACCGTGGTAATACTATCGTCACACACCATCTCTGTGGGGACTTGAGCATTCCTGTAATTACACGCAAGCTCTGTTTTGGCTTAAGCATCATCAGCTTCTCATTCTCTGTATGGGGCTTTGTGAATACTGATAAGTAGTAAAGTTAGACTTTTGGTCTAAGTTTACATTGTTGAAACTGAAAAGTAGAAAAGTTAGATTTTTTTCTAAGTTTACCGTTGTAAATAGGGTCCTTTTTTAATGAGGACTTAAACACAATCATCTTCATGCACTATATCTGTGGGGACTTAAACATCGCTATATTAACACACTATCTTTGTGGGGACTTGAACATCACTATAAAAACATATAATCTCTGTGGGGACTTGAACATTCCTGTAATTAAACGCAAGCTCTGTTTCGACTTGAAGCACCAGGGGGTGCCATGAGGCACAGGGTTAAGACTGATTTGCATATAGCTGGGTCTAAACTGGGGTGGCAAAGTGAGCTAAAGAATGATGATGGATTCAACCCAGATCTGTGACTGGGGGTGAGTGACTGAAAAGTTTCAGCACTCCGTCCATAATCTCCTTGTGTTTGCTTTGTTCGCCCTAAGTTGGCAGGGTATGCCCAGACATGGGTCCCTTGCTCACTTTGCCACTGGATTCAAGCTAGCCTGGCTGATGAGGGGGAGTTACCTGAAACCGGTCCCAGGATGCTTGTTTCCGGTCCAGGGAAGACCTGGCTTGGCAGTCCGGGCTGGACTGTTCACATGAGGCACAGGGTCAAGACTGATTTGCATATAGGTGGGTCTGAACTGGGGTGGCGAAGTGAGCTAAAGAACGATGATGGATTCAACCCAGATCTGTAACTGGGGTTAAGTGACTGAAAAGTTTCAGCACTCCGTCCATCATCTCCTTGTGTTTTCTTCGACTTGAACATTATCAGCTTCACATTCTCTGTATGGGGCTTTGTGAATATTGAAAAGTAGTAAAGTTAGACTTTTGGTCTAAATTTACCTTTGTGAATGCGGCACTTTTTTAATGAGGACTTAAACACAATCACCTTCATGCACTATCTCTGTGGGGACTTAAACATCGCTATAATAACACACTATCTTTGTGGGGACTTGAACAACACTGTAATAACACACTATCTTTGTGAGGACTTGAACATCACTATAATAACACACCATCTCTGTGGGGACTTGAACATCTCTATGATAACACACTATCTCTGTGGGGACTTAAACATCGCTATAATAACACACCATCTCTGTGGGGACTTGAACATCATTAGCTTCACACTCTTTATAATGGGATCTAAGCTTTGAATGTACACACTATTTCTATGGAGACTTAAACACAATGATCTTCACCCACTATCTCTGTGGGAACTTGAACATCTATTTTGGCAAAACTGTAAGCAGCTAATCAAGCTCTGGGTTCCACTTGACCATATTCCTTGGTTCCATATGTTAATTTCTTTATGTGTTAGTTTCCTTATCTCCTAAGATTTTAAGCACTAATAAATAGGTTAAATACAGCTTTAAGTCTCTTTCTTTAAGCATGATATGATATTTTCGGACACATTAACATAATCTGTCTTTAATGTATACCCCTAGTATATATGCAGCAATTCATATATGAATAGATTGTAATGTTGTTTGTGTATATTGTTGATAAAATAAACATTTAGCCATGTGCCTTCGACTGTATTCAATCACAAATAGTGTTATGGACTAGGTCCCCACAAGGATGGTAGCATGTGTTCAAGTCCCCACAAGGATGATGCTGTGCGCACGATTAAATAACAATATATTTGCAAATTTGAAGCTGGATCCTGTATCATGAATTTTTTCTTAACATTTTTCTGTTATTAGTGTGTTGTAAAAACATTGGGAAAGGTTAGTCCCCACAAGGCAGGTATTCACACATAGTCCCCACAAGGA